>CM031618.1:23651573-23656573 GCA_018398815.1 Conus ventricosus
ATCCGTGTCAGCCTCACCACCAGGCGACCACCCGTTGGATGAGACCTAGCACTGCCAATGTGTAGTCTCTCTGTTCTCGTCACGAAGTGTGTGCTACAGGAGCTTAATATCACGTGTACCTTCGGCTGCTTCACCCACTGACTTTAGGAAAGGATTTACAGAACTACGGGCGAGTGGGTGGTCGTGAAAAGTTATGTTGTTGGTACGAACATGTCTTTGTTCCCTGTGAGGTACGAACATGTCTTTGTTCCCTGTAAGGTACGAACATGTCTTTGTTCCCTGTGAGGTACGAACATGCCTTTGCTCCATGTGAGGTACGAACATGTCTTTGTTTCCTGTGAGATACGAACATGTCTTTGTTTCCTGTGAGATACGAACATGTCTTTGTTTCCTGTGAGATACGAAGATGTCTTTGTACGAACATGTCATTGTACGAACATGTCTTTGCTCCCTGTGAGGTACAAACATGTCTTTGTTCCCTGTGAGATACGAACATGTCTTTGTTTCCTGTGAGGTACGAACATGTCTTTGCTCCCTGTGAGACACGAACATGTCTTTGTTTCCTGTGAGATACGAACATGTCTTTGTTCCCTGTGAGACACGAACATGTCTTTCTTCCCTGTGAGGTACGAACATGTCTTTGTACGAACATGTCTTTGCTCCCTGTGAGGTACGAACATGTCTTTGTTTCCTGTGAGATACGAACATGTCTTTGTTTCCTGTGAGATACGAACACGTCTTTGCTCCCTGTGAGGTACGAACATGTCTTTGTTTCCTGTGAGATACGAACATGTCTTTGTTTCCTTTGAGATACGAACATGTCTTTGTTTCCTGTGAGATACGAACATGTCTTTGTTTCCTGTGAGATACGAACATGTCTTTGTTCCCTGTGAGGTACGAACATGTCTTTGTTTCCTGTGAGGTACAAACATGTGTTTGTTTCCTGTGAGGTACAAACATGTCTTTGTTTCCTGTGAGGTACGAACATGTCTTTGTTTCCTGTAAGGTACGAACATGTCTTTGATTCCTGTGAGGTACGAACATGTCTTTGTTCCCTGTGAGGTACGAACATGTCTTTGTTCCCTGAGGAACGAACATGTCTTTGTTCCTGTAAGGTACGAACATGTCTTTGTTCCCTGTGAGCCAGGGGTCAGACTGTCGATGATTGGCTGTTGTGTGAACTCTTCCTGACAAAGAAAGGTGAAGTCTAGCTGTGATGTTGGGAACATTGTTTGCTACACACACACACACACACACACACACACACACACACACACACACACACACACACACACACACACACACACACACACACACTCGTGCGCGCGCGCACGCGCTAACGTTCTCTCTATCTCTCGGTCTCTTTTTCTGTCTGCCTCTCTCTCTCTCTCTCTCTCTCTCTCTCTCTCTCTCTCTCTCTCTCTCTCTCTCTCTCTCTCTCTTTCACACACACACACACACACACACACACACACACACACACACACACACACACACACACACACACACACACACACACACACTCAAACACAAATACACAGACACATACACACGCATGCACAAACACGCACACACACATACAGTATAAAGCAACTTTGGTGTGCATTAGGCAGCTCTGATGTAGCGATAGGCAACTTTGGTGTGCATTAGGACAGCTCTGATGCTCCCTTTTGCATCCCTGCCGCTGCGTTCAGCAACTGTATTGTCTCTTTATCCATCTCTGCCGCTGCGTTCAGCAACTGTATTGTCTCTTTATCCATCTCTGCCGCTGCGTTCAGCAACTGTATTGTCGCTTTATCCATCTCTGCCGCTGTGTTCAGCAACTGTATTGTCGCTTTATCCATCTCTGCTGCTGCGTTCAGCAAATGTATTGTCGCTTTATCCATCTCTGCTGCTGCGTTCTGCAACTGTATTGTCGCTTTATCCATCTCTGCCCTAGTCATTGGGACACTGGCGTTCTAATAAAGAACACACACACACACACACACACACACACACACACACACACACACACACACACACACACACACACACAACACACACAACACACACTATCTATCTATCTATCTATCTATCTATCTATCTATCTGCACATGCACACACACACACACACACACACACACACACACACACACACACACACACACACACACACACACACACACACAAGCACGCGCGCAAACGCACACACCCACGCGCTTGCACGTCTACCCACACACACACACACACACACACACACACACACACACACACACACACACACACACACACACACACACACACACACACACACACACACACACACACAAGCAAGCACGCACGCACGCAAACGCATACACCCACTCGCACGTACGTATGCAATCTCACACACACACACACACACACACACACACACACACACACACACACACACACACACACACACACACACACACACACACACAAACACACACACGCACGCACGCACGCACGCACCCACGCACACACACACGCACGCACACACACACACACACACACACACACACACACACACACACACACACACACACACACACACACAGGAGAGAGAGAGAGAGAGAGAGAGAGAGAGAGAGAGAGAGAGAGAGAGAGAGAGAGAGAGAGGTTCAGTCGTTTTAAGAATTGACCGTCTGATTCGCCTAATTCTGGTGCTTTACCATATTTAGGTATAATGTATGGCGTACTTCACATTTGATTATTTCATCACCACAGTCATGGAACTACGCATCTACTTGTTAACTATCATTGGGGTCACCTGTGATTCCTTGGCGTTCTAACTATCATCGGGTCACCTGTGATTCCTTGGCTTTCTAACTATCATCGGGGTCACCTGTGATTCCTTGGCTTTCTAACTATCATCGGGGTCACCTGTGATTCCTTGGCTTTCTAACTATCATCGGGGTCACCTGTGATTCCTTGGCTCTCTAACTATCATCGGGGTCACCTGTGATTCCTTGGCTTTCTAACTATCATCGGGTCACCTGTGATTCCTTGGCTTTCTAACTATCAACGGGGTCTAGTGATTGGGACACCTGACTTTCACGATGCGCTGGGGCAAAGACATTTTCAAAATGTATCTCCTATCTGGCTATCAAAACATAAGCAAATTAAAACAATTTCTTTTAATTCTCCAAATACTAACAAAAAAGTATTCATATCACCCTAGATGTGGGTTAGAATGTTTGATGTTTGGATCTTTTCCCGTTCATATGATTGTTTGTCTTCAGCGCGTACAGATGCACAAAGTCAGGTCTCATCGTTTGCCAAATGCGCTGTCCTGCTTTTAGCAAATGCTTGTAAAGCGACATTTCACTTCATGGTCGAAGTCTGGCGTTGTTGATGAAGCTGCTTATGTATGTGAAGTTCTCTAATTCTTCCACTTGCTTTTGGTCGATGAAAACGTCTGTTGGCACTTAGTGTTTACCGGTCAGCACTTTTTTTTTATAGTCCTTTTGGCCTGCAAACTTGCTGATACTATCTACAAGCACCTGCAGATCTTGCGTGGTGCTTGCAAGAGCGGCAATATCATCGGCAAAATCCAGATCTGAGAGGCTGTTTCCTTCTGTCCACTTGATTCCCTTTCCCTGGGTTGCGTGTTTCAATACCCGGTCAATGGTAAGTGCAAAGAGGAGAGAGGATACAACCTTGCCTTACCCCGGTGACAACTTCAAACCAGTCGCTGTAGGTTCTGTCCTGACTCTGCACTTGGAGTTTATGTAAATCTGCTCTATGGCCGACACAACTTTCTCTGGGATGCCGTAGGATTTCAGATTTTCCACAATGATGGTTTGTGGACACTGTCAAATGCTTTGGTGAAGTCAATGAAGCTGATAGCCAGGGGAACTTGGTGCTCTCCACACTTCTCGATGATCTGTCTTAGTTTGAAGATCTGCTCCCCACACAGGATCGTTTCGGGCGGAAGCCTGCTTGTTGTTCCCTGAGCTCATTGTCCACTACTTCGCGCAGTCGGTTGAGGATGGCCTGGCAATACACTTTCCCTGGTAATGATAGCAGACTAACTCCTCTCCAGTTGCCGCACTCTGAGAGGTTGTCTTGGAATACAGACCACTTTGCCATTCTTCCAATCCTCTGGGACGACGTCGGAGTTCCAAACCTGGTTACAGAGACCGCACATCCAAGAGACGATACAATCACCACTACCTTTAATCATTTCCGCTGTTATTCCATCGAACCAAGGGGAATTATTGTTCTTTAATATCTTGATGGTTGTTCTGATCTTCTCTTCAGCGAAGTCATCAGTGTTGATTGGGAGCAGGAGGGATGGGTCTTCTGCCTCATCTGGTGTCGGTGGCTCGAGTCTATTAAAAACTTCTCTGAAGTGCTCGGCCCATCTTGCAAGTTTGTCCTCGCCTCTTGACAGAAGTGTGCCATCTTTTGCCTTCACGTGTCCACGGCCAGTCCTCACAGTACCAGCTATCTTCTTTGCGATCTGCTAGACAGCTCTCATGTCGTTGCGCTTGGGCACTTCTTCAGCATCTTCCGCTTGCTTGTCCAGCCAGTCTCTTTTATCTTCCGGGGCTTTTCGCTTCACCTGACTGTCCTTTCTGCGTTCAGATTATAAAAGAAAGTAATGTGATCACTTCTGTCTCAATCACATGAACTGTTTGAGGATGTTTATTAAATTTTAAATCAAATGTAAAACATAACTCAGTGGACGACCTGCAAAAAATATTTGGTGTCTGTAGAAGAGAGAGAGAGAGAGAGAGAGAGAGAGAGAGAGAGAGAGAGAGAGAGAGAGAGAGAGAGAGAGAGAGAGAGAGAGAGAGAGAGAGAGAGAAGAAGAAGAAGAAGAAGAAGAAGAAGAAGAAGAAGAAGAAGAAGAATGTACAAACACCCCAGTGATCCAAAGAACCGGGCAAAGCAAATAAAGACGATGACAGCACAAACCCTTCTCTTTACGCCCATGTGTTAGGCCAGCACGCCTTGTGTAGGTCTAGTCTTCAGACACCTGGCTCAAGGCG
>CM031618.1:23661573-23669073 GCA_018398815.1 Conus ventricosus
AGAATGCTGTTTTCGGATTGTGCGGTGTAGTACGTTGTATGTGTATAGAGGACGTGGGGTCGGTTGGAGGTACGGGTTGGGACGGATTGGGAGGGAGAGAAATGAGCATCTGTGAAATGGAGTGAGTGAGGTGAAGAGAAGGGGTGTGTGTGAGTGCGTGCGCGCATGCCTGCGTGCGTGCGTACGCACACGCATTGTGTGTGTGTGTGTGTGTGTGGTGTGTGTGTGTGTGTGTGTGTGTGTGTGTGTGTGTGTGTGTGTGTGTGTGTGTGTGTGTGTGTGTGAGAGAGACTCAAGACTCAAGACTCAAGATAATTTATTCATGATTAGGCCATTGCCCCTCATGAAGGGGTGCTAGCAAGTACAATCACAAAAGCACCCTAAGGATACATACAGACATAACCAATATGTGTACACAACCTATTCTAAGATATCATACAAGACCGCAGTTTGAACGCTTTAAAAAGATAAATCGACAAATTTCTGACTGTTTGTTCACAAGTACACGCCAAAAGAAGTGCTAATCTGAAGTGATTTGGGACTTTATAATACTTCAAAGGTATATACTGAGCTCTAAGTTTTTGCAGGACAGGACAACATAACACAAAATGAACTTCATTTTCTATCTCCTCTATGCAAAGTTGGCATAATAAGTCTGCATTGCAATGAGGTCGGTGACGATAATAGTGCACTGCAATTTCAGAAACACCGAGTCTGAATCTAGAAGTTACGTATTTTAAATGCCTGTCCAAATTCAACAATAAATAGGTTTTAACATTAGGCGCAGTGCAAAAAGATCTATACACGTTAAATCTTTCGCTATTACTCACATGATAATTCCATTCTTGCCATCTGCATGCAATCAGTCTATCTCTAAAAATCCGAAGAAAATCATCAATTGCATCAACACCTTGGTTCAGCCAGACATAACCAAACCCATACATATATAATTTACAACGAACATTTGAGGCCCAGTTTCTTTTGTCACGTTCGTCCAAATCATACAACATACGATATGCCTTATATGGTAATCTATGCTCATCCATTCTAGTTAGTTTTAACCAAAACTTAATACATTTTAAAGCAGAATTTATGTATATAGGATATCTGTTCGTTTCTCCATATATCAGATCGTTTGGTGTTCGTATGTCGACGCCTAAGAATCGTTTGAGTCCAAACAAATGTACTTTTTCACAGTGTAATGCTGCACTGTCTAGTCCCCATAATTCTGCACCGTACTGAACCACTGGCTGAATCTGAGAGTCAAATAATTTTAGAAATGTGTTTAGAGAGTTATTTTTCAACTTATACAATTTTTGCAATATACATAACAAAGCATTCTTGGCTCGACTAGAAAGATTGTTGCATGCTGCTACAAAACTAATTCTCGTAGAGAAATATGTTCCCAGATATTTGTACGCATTTACAACAGGCATGATTATTCCATTATAAGTCCATTTCTCACTAGCAGATAAATAACCACCTTTCCTAAACACAACAACATTACTTTTGTTCATATTCACCTTCAAGTGTAACGCTGCCGTTGCACGACACAGACTATTGATCTGTGTCTGCAGGCCAATAACCGTTTCAGCCACTAATGCCACATCATCAGCCAGTAATAAAATAAACAGCTCAAAGTAATCGTGTGTAAAGGTTGCACCATGTCTGCCTCCTCTTATCACTTCTAGTGCTAATTCATTGATAAATAAAGAAAACAGTATAGGGCTGCAAACCTCACCTTGTTTTACCCCACGAGTACATTTGATGTATTCCGTCAGTTTAGCGCCACATCTGACCCTAGCTTTTACATTCATGTACATACTACGAATAGATTTATATAGTTTGCCTTTAATTCCATTTTTCAAAAGTATCGGCCATAACAAGTTCCTTTCTACAGAATCAAATGCCTTTTCAAAATCAATGAAGGCAACGTATAGTTTGCGGTTTAAACAAAACTGTTTTTGTATTAATGCCAATAAAGTAAACATATGGTCAACTGTAGAATATCCTTTTTAAAACCCGCTTGGTGTTCACCCGTCAAATTATATTCTTCTATATGTTATTGGAAAAACTTGTTTCAACAGTAAACAACCAAAGAGAGTTTTGGAAAACTGTTAAAAATATATCCTTTAAACGTAAACAAGTTCATAGTAATTTAAGTGTGGATGAATGGTATAAGCATTTTAAAGACCTACTTGAAAGAGATGAATTCACAGACATAGCTATTATAGATAATGATGTAGAACTTGTGTATGAAAACGAAGAAGAAAGCAGAGCTATGAATCGGCCCATATCAAGAGAAGAAGTAATGCTTGCAATACGAAAATTGAAAAATGGTAAAGCTGCAGGACCAGATGGGGTTATAGGGGAAATGCTAAAATTTGCAGGGACTCGATCAGTTGATTTTTTTGTAAAATATTTTAATGCATTGTTTGACAAGGGTGTTTTCCCAGACAACTGGACAGACTCTATTGTACTTCCTTTATTTAAAAAGGGTGATGTGAATAACCCTAACAATTATAGAGGCATATCTTTGTGTGACATTAGCAGTAAAATGTATAGTGCAGTTATAAATAACAGACTTCATGAATGTGTGAGAGAGAGAGAGAGAGAGAGAGAGAGAGAGAGAGAGAGAGAGAGAGAGAGAGAAGAGAGAGAGAGAGAGAGCAAATGCGGTGAAAAAGAAGAATGTTAGCATAAATATTAGTGTACCATAGAATATCAATTTTCGGTTTCTGTTATGTTTTGTTTTAATGTTCTTTACACTGTGGATATGCTCACCCTTACTTGAAGGATTGATGTATCTGTAAACGAGAAGGCTTCGACCTCGACTTCTCTCTCTCTCTCTCTCTCTCTCTCTCTCTCTCTCTCTCTCTCTCTCTCTCTCTCTCTGAATTGTATTGAACAACTGAGCTTAAAAACAAAAACAAAATCCAAATAACATTTTCTAATTCAGCCTCTGATTGCTTGACATCGTCTTCGTCATAAGGACAAACAAAGACAAACGAATGTTGTTTTTAACAGGCAGGTCGACAGGGAAATGTCTTCCAGTGTTATTCAGGCATTGTTATTCCCCAATACCACCAACAGTAACATCCTTTGCTTTGTTAGGAATGGCCGTCAATATTTTTACTCTCTAATGCCAGACTCGCTGTGACGCCTTCATCCTGCATTATTAAACAGACAGTTTGCACTGTTTCTGCTGTTTGCACGGGCAATCACTTGAAGTAAATGTCCTGTGAGAGGGACACGAGCTTCTGTCTTCTGCCTGCAGACCGGACCAAAGATGGACAGTGTTTGCCACGAGGGTCTGTGGTCTGCCTACCAAAGATGGACAGTGTTCGCCACGAGGGTCTGTGGTCTGTCTACCAAAGATGGACAGTGTTTGCCACGAGGGTCTGTGGTCTGTCTACCAAAGATGGACAGTGTTTGCCACGAGGGTCTGTGGTCTGTCTGCTCCGCTTGTGGTTCCTCGGTCAATGTGCGCCAACCCACAGATGAAGGCCGACAGCTCTTTCTACCAATGGCGATGGCATTTACAGACTTCAACAAAAGATGTAGATGGATAGATAGACAGATGGAGAGACAGACAAACAGAGAGAGAAACAGATAGATAGATAGATAGATAGATAGATAGATAGACAAATAGATAGATGGAGATAAACATAGATAGATAGATAGATAGATAGATAGATAGAGAGAGAGAGAGAGAGAGAGAGAGAGAGAGAGAGAGAGAGATAGGCAGACAGACAGATAGACAGATAGATGGATAGACAGACAGGAAGACGGACAAACACAGATATATACAGATAGAGAGATGGATAGGTAGATGAATGGATGGATAGAATTGTAGATATGAAGGTAAGTAGGCAGGTAGGCAGGAAGGTAGGTAGGTAAGTAAATAGGTAGGTAGACAGGTATGTTTGTATGTAGTACTGTAGGTAGGTAGGTAGGTAGGAAGGTAGATAGGTAGGAGGAAGATAGGTAGGTAAGTAAATAGGTAGGTAGATAGGTATGTTTGTATGTAATAATGTACGTAGGTAGGTAGGTAGATCGGTAGGTTGGAAGGTAGGTAGGCAGATAGGTGAGAAGATAGGAAGGTGGGCAGGCAGAAAGGTAGGTAAGGTAGTGAGTAGGTACTTAGGTAGGTAGATAGGTAGGTAGGTGGATAGGCAGGTAGGTAGTCTGGCAGGTAGGCAGGTAGATTGATTGACTAATAGACTGATTGATAAACTGTCTGTTAGCTCAATATTCGCGAACAAGCTTAGACAGTCTAGTTTCTGTCTAACGTCTATCGGCTTTAAAGGTATTTCATTTATCGGCTTTAAAGGCATTTCAGCAAGATGTACAGCGTCGTTTCAGGCTAGAGATCAAGAAGGAACTATTTTTCTTCTAGTAATATTGGGCCATTACTTCCCCCCACGCACAAAACAACCCAGTAATGGCAAGTGATGGGTTGGAAAAGAAGTATGAAGTTTTACTCCCAACACCCTTCGTCTCTTTCGTGAGGACATGGTAGCCACAAACACTGTTGGTTTTGCAGCTCCGTTCAGTCACCAATGGTGCCACTCAGGGATGTCTGAGACCAGGCCTTTTCAGTGTCCTGATAACAAGGATGCTGTTCTGCTGCCTTCAGTCAGACTCCAGGTGAAACAGCTATAACATACCAAACTCCGGCCCGCCCGGCCAGAACACGGTCAGGCTGGACTGGAAGTGCTAAGGACATTGTGAGATTCGCCGGTTTTCAAAGACTGTACGTTCGCAGCAGATAGCGAGCCTGATTTGCAAGGGTCAGTTCAAAGTGGAATAACTACAAGCAAGTATTGAGGCAAAAGTATTACAGTTGTCACTAGACATTCAGCGAAACGTATATAAAGTGCCGGTTAAGATGGGAATCTTACTTGAGAAGCTACCTAAGAACCACAAATATCCTTTTAATCAAGCTTGTTTTCATCTGTGCAGAAGCCTTTTTGAACCAACACTTGCAGAGTTGCTGTCCTATGGTTTGCAGATGAACCACATGATGAAGGGTATTACCTTGATTGGCCTGCCATGTCATAAACGAACCTGCATGCTGACATCTATGACATCTAGTGATATGATTTTATCATCTTCCTTCAACTCCCCTGTTCCCTCATTGTCCCTATGGGCACAGGGCGTGACACATTAAAGCATTCGCATTCTCTCTCTCTCTCTCTCTCTCTGTCTCTCTCTCTCTCTCACACACACACACACACACACACACATATACGCGCCCACGCCCACATACACGCAACACACACACACACACACACACACACACACACACACACACACACACACACACACACACTCACACACACACACACACACACACACACACACACACACACAAAGTGTGCGCACGCGCCATAGACTGTGAGGAATTAACGTGAGAAGAATAAGATGGTGCAAGAATCGTTGATTCGTTTATTATCGCTTTCATAACAGTGTAGATATATAAGGTGGGGTTATTTATTCATTTACCTATGCATGTTTTTGGTTGGTTGGTTGTTTTTGTTTGGGGGTTGCGGTGGCATTTCTATTTTCATTTTGATAGTTTATGTTCCTTTCCCTCCGCCTTTCTTCAATTAAACTCTTTCATTTTCTGCTCGTTCCTTTCCCTCCGCCTTTCTTCAATTAAACTCTTTCATTTTCTGCTCGTTCCTTTCCCTCCGCCTTTCTTCAATTAAACTCTTTCATTTTCTGCTCGTTCCTTTCCCTCCGCCTTTCTTCAATTAAACTCTTTCATTTTCTGCTCGTTCCTTTCCCTCAGTGATCTGCAATACGGTTTTCCTTCCTTGGTGTGCCGTTGTTGCTGTCTTTTATTGTTTTCTTGCCTTTGTTTCTGTTATTCTTTCTGTCTTTCGCCACCCCTCACCCCCTTTTTTTCTGTGTTCTGGTGGAGGCGAGGAAGGAAATCCTGCTGCTAAATTCTTGGTCACGTCAGAAAGAAAGGATCTGCGAAACTGACAGCTTAATCGCTTACAACAGCAAAAAATGTATTGATGATGAGATAAAGAGACAGGGAGCTCAGAATAGCCCCAATTAAGAGAGAGAGAGAGAGAGAGAGAGAGAGAGAGAGAGAGAGAGAGAGAGAGAGAGAGAGAGATTGTTATGATAATCTTTTCTACCTTCTTATTAGACGATGTCGGTGGTTAAGTATGTACGGACTTTTAAAAAACAAATAGCAAGTCGATGACAGAGTGACGTTCTGAAATGTTTTTGAATTGTTCGGCCTCTTTATGCCCAGAACTGATTTTTTTTTTCAAAATTGAAGTTCATAATATTGCATTGTTTCCGCAGCAACATTATCGTACGAGTTGAAAGATATAGGACAGATCGTTAAAGAGTTGTGTGGAACTGAAAAGCAAAGACAGAACGATTCAGAAGACAATGCTTAAAACTGTAAACGCGCATGGTCTAATAACTCCCAAAGGCAAAAGATATTTGATATCAGCTAAATTTACATGTATCAGGAACCTGTTTTCTCCTGCGCCAAAGTAGAAAAGTATTTCCTACCAGATGTATTTTCTCCTCAATATTCTTTTTAACATGAACATCATGATCTATTGATCACACAAAAGTAGAAAGTCTATATTCAATACATGTTTTAATCGTATACTGAGGGTTGACTGCCAGAACCGAGTATCTCTCTTCAATAATCGACAACACTACAGCCATGCACGTGTATATTCGCCATATATATCACCGTCACACCACCATTCAAGATAACAGCATCAACCAGAAAAGAGAGGTCAAGTCAGGATTTTCCAAAATTATTAATAGTACTGTCTTTTGAACATCGTCAAATTATTTCCATCTCTCAGATCATGATGAACGTGACTGACATGGGTAGCCATATCCTCATCATCAGCTTGTTCACAACCAAGCATTTAGATCACCCGTTATAATTAAATACTCTTTATCCTCATGAACCTGTTGGACGAGATTTTCTTCTTACATCAAAATCCCGTCTGCCAATTCTGTTGAATTGTAAGCTTACAAGTGGCCTGCCTCAAGAACAATGCAACAAGCAGTTAAGATGATGTCTTTATCAAGATTAAATAGCCTTTTGTTGATTCTCAATACAACAACCTTATTACAATCCACTTTGATTTGTGACACGTACTGTTCAAGATGTTTCCTGACCAATAATAATACTTCGCTCGATTTTTGACCATGCGAGGAAAGTTTGATAGCAGGTGCAATAAATTTGACATGATTTACAGACTAGTGCAATCAAATGAAAACTCAAAGAGCGTTTCTTTTAAGCATATGGAATGAAACTGGAAACTTAATTATAAATTGCACGTCTTTTATTTCATCATGCAGATTTTTAACATTCCAATCTAGGAATGATAGGTGTTGCAGACGGTTGAGCGGCCTGTCCTATGACACACTGTTCAGTCACTGCCTGTCCTATGACACACTGTTCAGTCACTGCCTGTCCTATGACACACTGTTCAGTCACTGCCT
>CM031618.1:23674073-23676573 GCA_018398815.1 Conus ventricosus
AATGTATTCTTAAAAGGAAGAACAGGCCACACACAAACACACACACACACACACACACACACACACACACACACACACACACACTGAGCTCTTTTTCTTAACCATGGTGAAACTCGTGGTTGAAACAAATGAATGATTTTTTTTTAATGGAAAGATCATCAGTACCTAAGCGTAATATTATATAAAACATTACTCTACAGATGTATACACTTATTGTTTACTCGTGAAACTCTACCTAGCATTTAATCGACACAACACTAGATCATCAAACTCATTGTCGATGAAACAGTCCGTCAGCTGTTACTAGATTGGGTCATAATAGTCATTCTTGCTCAATAGCAGTCATCCACAACATTAGACTATTCAATTCAATTCAATTCAAGACACTTTATTTTCTTTCATAAGAACTTTGTGTTGTGGTGGGAACGCATAAACACATGACATATGAGTACACAACATTGAATAATGTAAAATGTGCAAATGCACTCACACCTGCACTAAACCCAAGTAGTGAGAACGCTGGTACATTAAACCGCTCTTGATAATTCCACCGCACATTGAATATATACAACAGATTTAGTTTCATCAAGGGGACGTCATCCTGTGTTGGCTGGTCCGTACAAGTGACGTCACACCACACTGACAAGCCATAAGACCATAATGCCAAAGTTTTCAGCCAGATGAATTAAAGCACTTTTTTTCAAAGTGCAATGTAGGTTATATTATGGATAATCGTCTACAATCAACAAGCTTTGCTCTAATTTTGATTGAAACTTTGAAATTTCTTCTCTGGGTAATAAAATGAAGGCGTCCCAAAAATGGGATGATGGGCACGAATGGGTAGGGGGTTTCTATTTTTCAAAGAATGAACGTCGAACACAAGGACATTAATGCTGAAAATAATAAACTTTTATTGAAACAGAATGCAGTAATTCTGTTAAAAAACAAACAAGATAGAACAAAACACAAATTATTTTGTACCAAACTGCTCTTTGGTCTTTACAGAAAGTAGCTAAATCATAACTGTCAAAGGAAGACATACGCGGAGAACAGTTTGTTTTACACTGTGCTTGGTTTTTGGTCTGTCCGGCTGTCATTATCATGGCTGATTTCAGCACCACAGAAACAGTCTAGTGTTTCACTGAGTGTGGTGCCGCTGGAAGTATTTGTCATGGAAACCAACTTTGCACTTGACACAGTGGCGCAAGTCTTCTTTCCACATGACTCACATCTCCACTGTGTGGCCCAGCTTTGCACCACATGGTCAACACGGTCAAACTTGGTCTCTGGCGGGACATGTTTGTCAAGAGACACAGATCCCCTTGGACGACAAGGTCCTGCATGACCAGCTCGGGCAAGGTACACGCTGCGGATGGCGAGAAGGTCCAGAGGATTGCCTTTGGCTGCATCTGTGCTCCTGTAGAGATGCCAGGTTTGTTGGATGCTAAGGTCTAGACAATATGCGAACATGGGCCACTGCTACATCTTACAGCCAATGATAGTTCTGTTCTTCCCCACTTTCTGGTCTATGTGGTCCACACCACCCATAGTGTGGTTGTAATGGCGGACCATGAAGGGCTGAAGAATGATGACTTACATTGACTCAGTCCTTGACCATCTCTGCTGTCTGAAGTGGATGCACCCCAACCTTGTTGGACACAACATTTACGATGTTCTTATCATTCCAGCAAAGAATTGTGAGGCCAGTCCTTGTGTCAGTTACAAGGTCATAGGTCAATCCACAAGGCTTTGAACGTATCGTTCCTGAACATGCTATGTTCTTATCTGTCAGCACATCCAACAGCTTCGGGCTGGTGAATAGATTGTCAGATGTGAAATGGTAGGAACGGCACTCTTCTTCTTCAGCTCTGCAATGAAATCGATTATAACTCAAGGCCTGGGTATTCAGCTTGGTGTCCCTTGCACCTTCATGGGGCTCAAACTGTATTCAGCTTGGTGTCCCTTGCACCTTCATAGGACTCAAACTGTATTCAGCCTGGTGTCCCTTGCACCTTCATAGGGCTCAAACTGTATTCAGCCTGGTGTCCCTTGCACCTTCATAGGGCTCAAACTGTATTCAGCCTGGTGTCCCTTGCACCTTCATAGGGCTCAAACTGTATTCAGCCTGGTGTCCCTTGCACCTTCATAGGGCTCAAACTGTATTCGGCTTGGTGTCCCTTGTACCTTCATAGGACTCAAACTGGACGAGGTAGCCTAAGGATGTACTCAGTCTCCACATTTTGCAGCCAAATCTGATTGGTTTGAATCGTATGAACTGCTTGCAGCAGCAGATTCCTCCGTCTCATGGGACTACGAAAGGTTTCAGCTGGAGGAATAAATTGAACAATGATTAAACAGAATTTGATGTTGAAAGAGGACCCGATAAGAGATACGTAACAGTCGTACGATTTACGCGTTGACCCCATTTACTGGTCAGGCGTCGGATGCCTAGCAAACATTGTCTGCACTACAGTAGTTACAAGAAAGAGAGAGAGAGAGA
>CM031618.1:23679073-23710072 GCA_018398815.1 Conus ventricosus
CCAGTCAACCTGCGAGCCACCCATCTCAAACTAAAGAAGGAAAAACCAAGCCACCATGGTCTGCGCTGCCAACAGACGGGCTGGCAGGTGGTGAGTTCGTCTCCTCAGAGGCTTCAGTCATCTGTGGGATTTTTTGTCTCCGGCTGGCTCCTACCCGGGGATGAGTACGATAAGGCCTGCAGTGAATTGACTGGAGCCGCACAGCCGAATGCCATCCGCTTAACGGATGCGTTTCTGAGAGCGTTGCTCCAGTTTCTAGAAAAAAAAACACTTCAGGAGTCTGTATCTCTCGGGCCTGGTTGACGCCAGGTATACCATGAAAAAAAAGGAAGAGTGAAGTCTTAGACTAGAACAGAACACTGAACCACTGACGCGTTATCTTCATGATCCTCGTATCATCCTCGTTAATCGTTGAGGGAAAAAAAAGACAGAAAAGGTGGCAATAACATACAGGAGGACAGACAGAAATTCATACAGTAACATCAACTGCAAGGAAATATCTGATCTCCTGTTGATATAGGCGAGCCACTCTGAGACGTAATACTGTTATCTCTTCTCTCAACACTAGGACGGATAGACCCCCCCCCCCCCCCCTCCCCCCCCCCCCCCCCCCCCCCCCCCCCCCCCGCCAAAGAAGAAGACACCTAAAAAAGAAAAAAAAAGGCGGACAGGCAAACAGAACAAAAGACTTGCGGAACAAACTGGGAAGAAAATGCACGTATCATCTACCTCCGAGATTAGAAGCGAAATACTCATACAAAATCCACAACTGACGGATTAAATTAGAAGGAAAAAAAAAAGGGGGGGGGGGGTGAGGGGGGGGGGGGGGGGGGGAGGGGGGCTTCTCCTTGAGACAGGCACGCCAAGACAAATGCTTGTATTTTTCCCTCCGGCAGTAGAAGGGAAATAACCAAACCAAATACGCAGAGATATAGACAGACCAAAAGAGAGCGGACTTTTCCTCCGGCAGTAGAAGGGAGATAACCACGCCAAATACACAGAGATATAGACGGACCAAAAGAGAGCAGACTTACTACGTCAGACAGGCGTGCCATATTCGGAGGCAAATGTTTGGGTTTGTTATTCTTTTTCTTTTTCGTCTACGACATTAGGACTGCCGAACCCAACAAAAATCAGAAAGACTTGCAGACAAACGTACAGATATGCCGAAAAAGAGAAGACTCACTTCCTCTTCATACAGCCGAGCGACATTGGGGGGCAAATGCTGGTATCTCTTCCTCCGTCGCTTGACCATTTTTTCTTCATAATCCTCATCAGCACCTATGCCCTGTGGACATGTCGACCATTCATATCATCATCATCATCATCACCATCATCAGGCACTCACACTCCTTTGTAGGACAGACGGAGCGAGAGCGCCTGTACAAACACACACACACACACACACACACACACACACACACACACACACACACACACACACACACGGGCATACACTACGCGTGCACTCAAACAGACTCATGCAGAGAGAGACCGCAATAAAACGCAATGTAATTCACTGCACTGCATAGGCCACACTGCACTGCACAACACTACACTGCACTGCACAACACTACACTGCACTACACTGCACTGCACTGCACAACACTACACTGCACTACACTGCACTGCACTGCACAACACTACACTGCACTACACTGCACTGCATTACATTACACTGCACTGCATTACATTACACTACACTGCACTGCACAACACTACACTACACTGCACTACACTGCACTGCACAACACTACACTGCACTGCATTACACTGCACTGCACAACACTACACTGCACTGCATTACACTACACTACACTGCACTGCACTGCATTACACTACACTGCACTGCACAACACTACACTGCACTGCATTACACTACACTGCACTACACTGCACTATAATACATACACTGCACTGTACTACATTACACTACACTACACTGCACTACACTACACTACACTATAATACACTACACTACACTGCACTACACTACACTACACTGCGTTACACTACACTGCACTATGATACACTACACTGGACTATAGTAAACTACACTACACTACACTACACAATACTACATTACACTACACTACACAACACAAAGCTCCACTTTGATATACTACACTACACAACACAATACTGCACTACACTACACAACACAACACTCCACTACGGTAGAGAACAGTAAAAGGCCGACTCTGGGCCACTTGCTCCTCCACCGAGTTTTTGGGCGAAAGTGGCCTAAAAGCCGCCTTTTCCTGTTCTCTGACAAGTAACCAAAAAATAACGATTATCTACAAACAAACATACTGTGTAGGGTTATCCGTTTTCAATACTAATTTACTAAACTTTTCAGATTTTAATTTTTGTTTAATCCTATGTTTTTCCCGATCATTTTCAATAACATCATTTTCGCGCAAACATTCTTCAAATGAGTCTTTGTCTTTCATGTGAAATAAAACTACAGTCTTTAACTGTTCTCTAAAGTCTTTTAAAACCGAGTTATATTTCTGGCATAAAATCCACACACTTATCCCAGCATGCCTTCCGCTGAAAGCTAGTTTCGACAAAGTGTTTCTCTTTTTAACTATGTCTCTTTCTGCCGAACAGTCATCTATAATAAATAGTGTTTGCGTTCCTTCAAACAGTCTATAAAACTGTTCTAAACACTCACTTAGTTTATTGCTAGGATTAACTAAATATATGTCATCATCTGTCCATATAAACCTTCTATCATGATATGCTTTGTTCCATTTAAGTGTTGGACAGAAAACCACAATATGATTAAAATTATAACGATAAACTGTTTGTAACAGGTCGAGGATAAATATTGTTTTTCCACAACCAGTCTGCCCACAAATCAATGAGCAATGAGGAGTTTTTGTCATAAAGTTTAACTGCTCCATAGTTTTATAGCAGAGTTTAATCTAATTCAGTTATTATTTTTATCATACTCTCCGTCAAAACTTGTTCAGTATAATAAAACCCTATGAGGCCTAAATGTGTAAGATTAATCCAATTTAGTCCTGTAAGATTGTTTCTATTTAAGTCAACAGTGATTTTGTTGCTTGTTGTTATGATCTTAATATCCTCGCCATTGTGAAGAACGACGACAACAACGTTAAGACGTTTAACGTCTAAGTTTTGCCAGCTAATATTAATTCCTTTTATAAGGTCATCACTAACGCCCACAACCCCATCCCTCTCCACATCTTTAAAGACAGAAATTTCAAATATCATTGTGAACGTGTCTCCTAATTTTCTGCTTGGAAAGAACTGTAATTTTGTAGAAGCTTTTTACAACTGTTTCTTTTCTGTGGAGGATGTACTGTTTTTTCCCATACGGCGTTATTTCAATTTCTTTTCGACTATTATCGTCCGGTATAAGACTTACATGTAAAGGGCCAGAGTTGAATGCTTTTCTGAAACTTTTTTGGCGGTCAAAAATGTAAATGGGCTTATGAATTCAAATTTTATTTCCCATTCTAAATATGGTTCTAAGTGCCATTTGAGGTCAGGTTTTCGAACTATTTATATTCATACTGGCCAACATTATTTGCTTCTAGATTGCGTAGTTGTTCTAGTTTAGGAAACCTTTTGTTGTCGTCAACCTCTTTGCGTTTATAATCACCATCTTTAGTGTACTCAAAACCATACAAAGTGCCTATCTCACCATTCTGTTCAAGTCCGCAACGTCTGCAAGGTCTTTTAATTCTAAAGTTATACACCTCACAGGCGCTAATGTAACTCCTGATTCATCTGGCCCGCGCGACATTATTTTTTAGTAACGTATTATTTTATTTCCAAAACAATGTGCAGGTTATCACATTTCACGACTTTCCCTGTTTGTCTTTGATTTTTATATTAAATGATCCGACCCTTCCACAAACTAATTTTTTAAACTGTAAATTAGGGAATTGTATAATTTCATAATCGCAATATGCAGCTTTCCCTGACGGAAGAGCTCTTAAAAACAGTTGAGGGCCTTCCATCATATAAGTTTTCATCAGTGCTTAGCTCATCCAAATGAACATAGAGTAATGAATGTAATGCAAGATCGAGCGGATTTTCTCCCTCATAAGTAGTTTTGTCTGGCACAACTCTAAATCTATGATGGTCATCTGCAAAGCCTAACATTTTAGCTAGCTCTTTATCAAAAAAGTAATTTGCTTCTTCAGGTTTGAATGTTAATATTGTTTTTAGATTTGCATTGTTAAGTTTGAGAGTAAGTCAAAGTTACTCATTGCTTCTTTTAGTGAGCAAAACCCGTAATAACCATCAGGTATTGTTAACTGGCTAACTTTGACCCCTGTTGGGTCAATTTTTAGAACCTTATTATTCTCCCTGGCTTTACTTATATTAAACCATACGACTTTGTAGAATATTTCATGGAGTGCGACCGTTTTGGTTCCGCAATTGTTCTTAATAGCATGTTCTAAAAACGAAGGACGGTCTTGAGTTGTTATTGTTACAAACATTTTTTAAACGAAATAAAAATGAGTGCATTCAAATATACTGGCGCAAAATATTCTGTTGGGCCGCACTACAATCTTAAAAATATAGCAACTGATACTCTTGACATTGCTGTGACCCAGACTGCCTCTTTTCATAAAAAGGTGAGTACTCCATTGAAGAGCTATCTTAACCCCCCTATTGAAAACGACCACATCAAGAAAGCGTGGTTTAGTCATCCGATGCAGTTTTATCAGAACCAGTTAAACTTTGCTGTGTTTTGCGCATCAACTGGGTGTGGAGTGGCGTATGCTGATCATTTAAATCACCATGATCCTTTGGTGAGGTCAGTGTACAGATTTCATTTTTATTACACCTTCAGACGTATTTTGACTGAACTGCAAGCGCCATTACCAAATGACAAACCATTTAATCCACTCAGCAACAGAATAGACATGAAGGCTTTTGAAAGGATCTGTAACGAATTCAATATTAACATCAAGACAGGCTTTAGACAAAAGTTGGATCATAATCATGGCCTAGGCGACCTTTATTTTCGGGCACGCACAGAAAGTATAACTATGACTGGCATCCTCCTTTCAAAACTTTCTTTTCAGGCAAAACTGTTCAGCCTGGGTCCTACAGCAAGAGCATAAAACAGCATGGACAACATTTATCTTAGACACTTCTAAGGGCCTAACTAGAGCGGGAATAGAACGAATAAACGACTCTATTCGCACTTACGTTTGGTGTTTGCTAGGGTCGCAAGCACAGGCAAGATCAAGCATAACTGATCCTTCTACTGGCTTTGACGCACAAAAACAATACTTAGCAAATTTAGAGGACGCCATTAATTCTACAGTTGATTTACCTTCAAGTATTCAAAGGTACCAACATGTTTTACATACGCAAGATCGAAAGTAGACTTTGCTGTTTGGCACTGGTTTATACATGCTGCCTTCTGACCTTAGACTCCAGATAGGTACAATAATAAACTATAATAATGAAATTCTTATAGCAGGCAATGAACAGAAGGTTGGGAAAAACGACATAAATTCTGAGCCAGTAATATTACAAGCAGTAAACAAACACCCAAGATTAAGTCATCCAATCCCTGAAGTCCAACCCCCCAAAGTCATTGAAGACTCAGCAAAGCTCGCGGACTCTGTTCGCGATGACCATGAATATGAAAAGACAGCACTTGTTGTTTTGGGTTAACTGCTTTAGGATTACTTGGTCTTTATCTTACTAAATAGTAACCCAACTATTACGAGAACTAATGTCCATAAGTGCTCGGCCATAAAGCCAACTACTTTGCTTGCAGTAGACAAAAGCCAGCTGACAATACTCCCCAATATACCTGGTAAAGCGTCTATAGCTTTACTGGCTAATTTTTTTTAATAAACTCGCAAGATGATCAAGCTGTTTTTTTTACCCATGATTTATCAGGAGATGGCGATGGAGGCACTAGACTTTGACCACCGCCGCCTGTAATAGCCATCACCAGTGTACTTATTGCAAATCCTAAGGCTGTTATAACGCTTGCTAATGTGACACCTTGCTCTCTAAACAGTGTTCGTATTCGTTCTGCTAGTGTTGTGTCTTCATATAAAATTTTTTCGATAGTTTCTCTTATTCTATTCACTTGAGTTCGTAATTGGTCCCGTTAGTAGTCGTCACTTCTAGTCTTGCTGATCTTTCTGTTCAAGATCTTTTAGTCTTTGGGTTATTCTTTCTTTAATATTAGGCCCTAAGTTGGCGTCATCACCTCAACGAGTTTTTTTCTTTTTCTCTTTTTATATGCTCATCTAGTTCACCTAGTTTTGCTAAATTGTTTGTTAATTCGCCTCTGATGGTTCTTAAAGTACGATCAAGGGCTAATAATTCTCGCATAGGCAATGGGGAATCATTTAATTGTTTTAAACGCTGTTTCTTCTGAAAAACTGGTTTCTGCTTCTATTGTATTTATTAATTTCGCCTGCTGATTGATTTAATTCTTTAAGTTCCATGTTTTGCATTTGGTTATCTGTTGGGAGTTCTTGCAGTGTGTTTTGGAGTTTAGAAACTGCCTCCGCCCTTAATTTTGGCCTAACAAGGCCAAGGCGATTTTGATCTTTCACACTGAGTCTATTTCTAATTGAAACCCACGGCTAAAAACTTTGATGGTCTTTTTTAGTTGTAAGCTGAACAAGTTGTCCTTGGTCGTTTTTCACAAACAAATGATCATCTTTTAATTCAAAATCATTTGGTCTATAAATTCGGGAGGTTCTTGGCCTAAACTTTGGTATAATGATCTAACCTTACTTTCTGTTAATTTATACCGACTTGTTGGTAATGTACTCCCGATTTCTGCTAATTCATCATGCAATGAGAGCCCCGAGCGATGCCGCTCCCAAGGGGAATCACTCATGTCGTCTCCACGATCAAAAACATCATAATCTTCATCTTCAATGCCTGCCATGTTTCTTTAATAATTAATTTTTTTATTTTGTTTTATAAAAAAATGTTACATGCATATGGCTCGATCTTGACCCGCATAGAAGACTGAAAGAACCCTTTGGCGTGAAGGGAAATAAACGGAATATTACTGTTCCAAATAATCCATCTACTATTGATGCAGATCAAATTCTTACTGTCAAATTTCCGGACCTAGGAGCAGATGAAGTGATTGTGCCAGGCTCTGCGCGTCTTACTTTCAAAATAGTACTCGATTCAACAACAGACACAAACAGGACAGTTGTCCAGAATTTGGGGCGGGCAATTGTTAAGAAAATTTCTATAAAACTTGAGGGGCAAGAAATATTTTCTTTACACAATGCAGACATATTTTTAACCTATTCTGATCTATGGCTAACCGAGAATGAAAGGGCTGATCTTGCGTTTCAAGGAATCAAAAATGAAGATGGACTAAAACACAGAATAGACGCCGCAGATGTTAAAGACAACAAAAAGTATGTAGCCGTAAAGTTTGCGTATGGAAATCGCTTTTCCATTCCCTTAGATTTTGAGTTGTTAAAAGCGCATGCACCGTACTTTCAAGGAGCATTAAAAGACAGACTGTCATATGAACTAACTTTTAACGAATACAAACGTGTTATCAGATCAACAGACACCGAAGCAATGTACAGCATTTCTGACATCTCGTTAGAGTTTGACGTTGTTAGCAACCCTAATTTAGCAAGGCTGATTGAGCAACAATATCAGTCAAAATTATCAATATATTACGAAAGAGTGATTCATCATACAACATATCCCAGAAGCAGGGCAGACGCTATATGGAATTTTAGTTTTAGTGTCGCAGCAAGATCGCTTAAAGGTATTTATTGCTGTGCGAAGATGAAGAACCGTTCAAAAGAGGAAGTGAAAAGTTTTTTAATCCAAAAATAACGAAAGTGCAATGTTCGATTGAGGGTAGTCCTAACCAAATCTACGCTAGCGGGCTTAAACCTTATCAGCATTTTGATGAAATAAGAAAAACTGTTTGGAGGCGGGAGGTGTAGAAGTCCAACAGTAGACCTTGTGTCTAAAGATTTACATCTTCACAATGTTAGGCTTGATGATTATTTAACAACGAAATACGGTTTATGGATTGACCTAAGGTCAACAGAGGATAATCAGTTGCATGGAAGCGGGAGAACTGTGAGAGACGTAATAAACATTCAAATTGATAAAGAAGAAGAAGCCGATAAACCGCTTAATGTACATTTGTTTTTTAATATATGATGCGCAGCTGAATATTGAAAATAACAGATTAAAAGATATACAATACTAAATTATTTTTCATTTTATAAAAAGCATGTCTGTTCAAGTTTACCAAAAGTGCTACACGCCGCCAAAAGGAAGAGAATAGCAGGCAATTCTGCTGTTATAAAACCCCTAAAATATAAACCTTTAGATTAACAAACATTACCAAATGCAGCAAGTACTGAGCAAGACCATTCAACTACGCAAAACCAAACGAAGTAATCTGCTGCCTTTAATGCTGTTACTTAATGTTAATACTGGAGGCATCGACTATAAGTTGCTCTAACAGCAGGACGAGTGTTGGTCTCTTAGCACGGCATGGCGCACCCGCACTTTACCTCTGGAGGTTTGTCTTTAATCTCCGGCCTGTGTCATTAGCTGTAGGTGCTGCTAGCAAAAAACAAAAACTAAACACCAAAAGCACACAGCTATGGTTCAACTAATAACAGCTAAACTTAGTCGTTTAAACTGACAATAAATAAAGCGCTAGTTGACTCAAACATCCGGATGAAGAATTTAATCGTTTACAGGTCCGATTTTGATGACTACAAAAACAAAAGTTTGAATCTCAAAAGAAAGGCGAGGACAAGTTTTTTTTTTTTTTTTTTTTTTTTTTTTTTTTTGTTTTTTATTTTTTTTTATTTTTTTTTTTTTTTTTTTTCTCTCAACAGCCAGAACCCCGAGCAAAAAAAAGGAATGCTTAAAAAAAGTAAACGAGATATTAAACTCTGTTCTAAACAGCTCACATTAAACAACGCCAAAGGGTGTTTATAACTTTTAGTTTATGAGGTCCAAAGCGCAAAAAGAACCGTTGATATTGGTTCTGATTTAAGTATTTTTTTTTTAATTTAAATAAAAAATTTGGCTTAGAAAAGAAAGACAGCAGGCTAAGATATATTAAGACAAGACGAATTGTTTGAAGGAATGCTCGAAAAAGCGTTATCAAACACTGAATGAATTGAATAGAAGTCATTACCCATCAAACGTACACAACGTGTACATGCAATTCTCAATTTCAATAATCAACAATAACCCTCCAGTTAAAGTAATTGTTAGCTGTTTTAATTCGACTAAGTAACAATAAATGAAGAAAATCTAGAAGTCTGGGACTCAACTAAACACAACTATTCTTTCCTCTAATGACTTAACACCACTTGGCAGAACGAACAGCTTACAACGTTTGACCTGCCGCTGAAGAAGCTAAAATGAAGGCTCTGGTTTGGTCAGAGGGCGAAGTCTTAGAGATTAGATTAAAACATGGCTATAGTAATCACCGATTGTAGGCAAGGCTTAAATTCCGCAACCTTCGGGAGTTGGTTTTAAAGAGAGCAGTTTTAAACATAAAAAATTCAGAACAACAAATGTTTCATGAGGTGCGTTCTGGCAAGCCATCATGTCCTGCGAACACGCAGAGAGAGGTCTAACTATCGGCAATACACCAAAAATCTTTATCTTCAATGGAATATCCTTTCTGATAGTGTAGACCCAAATTGAATCATTTGAAAGAACAAAACAACCCAATAACTGTTAATGTATACACATGGGATGAGGAAACAAATTTGGCGCCAATTAAAGTGTCCAAGAACAGTCCAACAATAGGCGAACCAGCTAAAAGTCATGTGGACTTACTCCTAATGTTTTCGCCAGCAGGGCTGCCCCATTACACATTGATACGCACAATGAGCAGATTATTGGCGCATACTTCAAAAAACACTAACATACAAGAATTCTGCAGAAAATGTTTAACAAGAATTCCATCTGTGCAAGCCGCGAGTGAACATATAAAACATTGTAAAAGTTCTGTAGACTGTAAGACAGAACTAACTACGCCCCCGCCAGGATCTAAAGTTAGTTTTAAGAACTGGAAACGGCTGCAAAATTCTCCATACGTAGTTTACGCAGACTTCGAGTCGCTTATTGTTCCTTATGAAGGGCCAGCGCCACAAAAACTTCGAAAAACAGTCTTAATGATAATCATCAGATTTGTTCATTTGCCTTCATTATTGTTAGGTCGGATGGCGCTCATTCAACGCCAGAATTATACAGAGGACCAGATGCTGCAGAAACATTCTTAAAACGCATGCAGCAAGTGCGTAACGCCTGTTCTAATAATCTAAACTTATCTGAAATCATAATGGCGCCTGAAGACCAACAACAGTATGACTCAGCCACGCATTGTTGGATTTGCGGTTTAGAGCTAACGCCCAAGAGTGTAACCCCACAGTAAGAGACCATGATCACATTAGTGGGAAGTTTAGAGGTGCAGCGCACAGTAAATGCAATCTTCAACTAAAGTTTTGATCCAAAGACATGGAAGCTGCCTGTATTCTTTCACAACTTGCGGGGTTATGACTCTCACCTTATAATGAAAGCAGTAGACGATGCCTTTAGGGTGTCATGCATTGCGCAGTCATCAGAAAAGTACATGTGCTTTAATCTAAATAACATGTCTTTTTATGACTCTATGCAACACATGATGGGTTCATTAGAGTCCCTAGCTATGTCCTTAAAGTCCTGCCCAATAACGGAAGAATATTTTGACCCAACTCTTGTTAGAAAGGGTGTTTACCCTTATGAATACATGAACAGTTGGGAAAGGTTTGATGAAGATACACTTCCACCTAAAGGCGCGTTCTTTTCTAGTCTTCGAGGAAAGGACATCAGTGATTCTGATTACCAGCATGCTCAAGATGCGTGGCAGAAGTTAGATTGTAAAACGATGGAGACTATCATGACTCATACTTGATGGCTGATGTATGTTTGTTGGCGGACGTCTTTGAAAATTATAGAAAGACCTGCATGAAACATTACAGTTTGGATCCTGCGCATTACATTTCTGCGCCTGGGATGAGTTGGGACGCTTTCTTAAAGTTTACTGGAGTAAAGATTGATTTATTGTCAGATTTACCAATGATTCAGATGATTGAAAATGGATTGCGGGGAGGAATTAGTATGGCGTCGCATCATTACTGTAAAGCAAACAACAAATACTTGGACGACTATGATCCGAGTAAAAGGTCTAACTATCTCATGTATTTAGATGCAAACAATCTGTATGGATGGCAATGGCGCAATCACTTCCATTACGTAACTTCAAGATGTACACAGGTACAAATAATATTCAAAAGGCATTAAAGGGGTTGGGCAGTTTAACGCCTGATCAACCACAGGGATACATTCTAGAAGTTGACTTAGAATATCCTCAGGAACTCCATGACCTGCATAATGACTATCCATTAGCGGCAGAAAGTCTAAAGATGGATCCAAGAGAACCACCTAAACTTGTGCCTAATCTTCGGGCAAAAAAAATATGTCTGTCATTACAGACTTCTACAATTTTATTTAAGACACGGTTTGAAGTTGACAGCTGTTCATCGCATAATTGCTTTCGATCAAGAACAGTTTATGAAACCATACATCATGAAGAACACTGATCTCAGAACTAAATCCACAGATGCTTCAGAAAAAGACTTTTTCAAGTTGATGAACAACAGCTGTTTTGGAAAGACTATGGAAAATCCGCACAAGCGCAAAAAATGTCAGATTGGTTACTAAAGAGAACAAAAGCAATTAAGCTGACTTCAAAACCTAATTATCAGGACTTCAGAAGATTTCATGATCAGCTTTTTGGCATAATGATGAAAAAAAAGAAAGTCAAATTAGACAAGCCTGTATTTATCGGGTTTACTGTTTTAGAATTATCAAAGCTTTTGATGTTAGAGTTTCTTTATGACTACTTAAGCCCTCGTATCCTGAGTCCAGAGGCTTTACACAGATACAGATAGTTTTGTTATAGATATTCCTACTGAAGACATCTATAAAGACATGGAAATGGAAGTAGCTAAAGGACATGCGGGATGGTATGACACGTCCGATTATCCTAAAGACTCGCCTTTACATTCAATTACTAACAAGAAGGTTTTTAGGAAAGATGAAGGATGAATTATCTGGAAAGGTAATCAAGGAGAAATGTGGGGTTAAGGTCAAAAATGTACAGTATTTCGAGCCAGGAGAAAATCATTAAGAAAGCAAAGGAATATCTCGCAGTGTTTGTGCAGTCAAACATATCACATGACAACTACAAAGAAGCATTGTTTGGCAATAAGACTTTTCATCATGACAACGTAAAACTGCGATCTAATCTACATGAGATCAACACAACAGTTTAACAAAGAAGTCATTAGATAGAACAAACACAAAACGGGTGTTTGTTAATCCGGAGTTTTCATATGCAATCGGCACTGGAGAACCGAAAATTAATTAAAGCGGAACAGTGTCTGGCGGAATTATCTGCAGTTCTTCTTTCACAAAAGATCTTTGAGGAGCTGGTTGTTTTGTTGTGTCAGTTTCTCGTAAATAATACACGGGCGGATTCATTTTTACAATTCTTTTTATTTCATATGGGTCAACACTCCAAACTGGGTCTGTTGCCCTGATGCGAGTGTCCCCTTCTGCTTCCCCCGGTAAAAAAGGTACCTTACTTTCAAACCAAACGGTAATAGTTTGCCGGATGAAGGCTCTCCTTCAACAACATTATTGTTTTTCTTTTGATTGCTTGACTGGTTTAACCCTTTAAATTCTTCATTATTCATTGCGCGAAAAACTGAGGCAATCCAAAAACCCTTCGGGTTTCCAGAATTGTCATCAGCTCCTGTGTACTGTAGGAAAAAGTTTTTCCCGGCTAACGTTTGTTAAAGTTTTCGACAAAAAGCCTGTGATCTGTAACTCCCAACCCTCTTTTAATGGTAACTCTAGTTTCAACAAAAATTGATTCATTTGGGCCTTTAAATTCTTTCCACTATTGAATCTGCGGGGATAATTTTAGGGCCCTCGTTGGTAAATCATTGTAACGACGCAACACAAAGCACCTTTTGTGTTAAGGTTCAGAAATTTTATACTTGAAAGCTAGTCAATGACTGAAAGGCATTTAAAAATCTTTTTCGTCTAATCCATCAGAGGGAAATATGAAATCCTTTTTGAGGGTGTCGTTTGGATTTGATTGACAAAGTGGGGCTCTGTTTTCGTCAGGCGCAGAAATAATTGCCAAACCTTGTTTTAGAAAACCATTCTTTTTGCTTTTGTTCACGACACCCCTGTTTGGGTTTAGCTTTTAAATGCTGTGATGCCCTTCCAAATCCTTTGGTGAATAAAAAAATTTTGTTCATTTTTATTCACCCAAATATTATGTGCAACAAAATCACACGGTCAAAACCCAACGACAAAAAACCGGATTTCTGCATTTTTTTTTTTCTGTTTTTGATAAAAGTCACTGTTTTGGGGGGGCAATGTCTCGATGGGTTTGCCTTTACAAGATAAATTTTTTTATTGCTTATCAACTTTTTAAATTGAACTCTCCCCCTGTTTTTTCAGTGGTCATTAATAAAACTAACTGTCAATCCCCTGCTTTTATAGCTCTTGTGCACTCTATTCCCCCATAGCTTTTTTATGTCTTTTTCTCTCGCGTCACCCGCATTTATAAATGCGAAATTACTTCCGCAAAAAGCAAGCGCTTTCACCACAGCGCCGCCTACTTTAAATTTTGCAGGAACCCTTTTTTTTTAAAATTAAATTTTTTTTTCTACATATTATATTCTCGGGAATTTATTCCCTTGCTTAAAAAAAAAAATTTTTTCGTGAAACCCGAAGCGCAATATACAATCAGCTTGCTGAATCCTAAAAGTCTATTTTTGCCAAGATCGCGGTTTAATTCTAACAGGCTTTACCAACTTGATACCCACACTTAGTCCCCAATAACCAAATGAATACAAGGTTAGTAACATTTTTTTCGGTGCCATTTTTTTAAAAAAAATAATTAAAATTTTTTAAAAAAACAGAACAGGAGATCTCACAGCTAAAAGGGCGGCCTAAACCTTCCTGAACTTATAATGCCAAGTTGATGATAAAGCATTACCCAAAAAAGGAAAGGCTGTATTCTTTGGCAGCATGGGGGAAAAACAAAAAGTCCTCGGAACTGAACAGCATTAACAGTTTCAACAGAGTCGCCGCAAGAAAATTTAAAGATATAACAAAAATAACCAGGGGGGCTAAAGGGTGAAAAGTGGGGGCCCCAAACGTTCTTGTTTGACACTAAACATCATAGATTTCCCCCTTGATTCGAACAAGATTTTAACTATGTTTTACGCAAGACCATTTTAACAAAGCATTAGATCCGGGAAAAGGATTAACATAGTTTTGGAACTTTGTTTTTCCCGGGGAAATCAGGGTTTAAAAATTTTTAATCTATAGTTTTATTTCCCCCCTTTCAAAATGAACATCTGGAAAATCACAAACCAGAAAACACGAATCAGGGGAGAAAAAACCCAAGCCAAAAATCATCAAAAACCCTGAACCAGGTGGAGACCTTTAAAAACCGGGGCGTTTTGAAGCGGGAAAAAAATTAGCAATGGAACAGAAAAAAAAAAATTAATGTTACACATTATAAAACATAACCCGCCACCCAAAACAATTATTCAATGCCAGCTAAAAACCCATTGTAAAAGGCCCCCCAAAGTCTTCATGGAAAATTGAATTTAAAAAACTTTTGCCTTTTTTGGCGCCATTGCTGCTTTTGGGGGGCATTTATAGGGCTATAAAATATATACGCAAGGCAACAAAACAAAGAAATTAAAACAACCTGAACCCTTAAATACAAAAAAAGACAACTGCAAAGCCAAAAACCCCAAAAACAAAACATCATTTGATCCATTTAAATGGAATAATATTTTTAAGAACTTAATTTTTAAAATTTTTTTATAAAAATGACATGGGGGTATAAAATGATGAAGTCCAAAATAAAGACTGGGGTCTAAAAGACAAACCAAAACCCCAATTGTAATCAATGCAGTTTCTTCGGGTGAAAACCTTTCCCTTTAAAATCAAGCGAAACGCTGACAAGACACCCAAAAATGACGCGTTTTTTTTGAGGGGTTTGGGGGTTTCAAACTTAGACATTTACTATTTAAGTAAAAAAATAGATGTATTTTTTTTATAATTAAAATAACTTGAAACGACTTAGTTGTACTTTAAAGGAGACTTTAGTTTGATCGAGGTGACTTAACAAGAACTTAATTAAAAACTTTAACAAAACTTTTTTAAATTAATATTTAAATTTAAAAAATTAATTAAGAACTTGGGGGCTAATTTAAAAAATTAATTAAGAAATGGGGTGACTTGGGGTGGGGGTGGTGGGTTTTAAAAAGCTTTTTTTATTTGTCAAGTGTAACCCCATTTGGGAAACGGCTTGCTTTTTTTGTAATGCATGGGTCTTTTGTTGCAAGTTTCCCAAAACGCCCCAAAAAAACCGATTTTAAAAAAAACAAGACAATTGAAAAAACCACCCCCTAAAAAGGGAGCCCAAGCACGGGGGGCCCCCCCCCCCAAAAACCCCCCCCAAAAAAAAGGGGGTTTTTGGGGGTCCAGCAAATAGGGCCCCCGTTCACTGCGCGTGAACGGGGAAGCAGACGTCAAAGCAGGGGATAAAACTATTTTTTTAAAAAAGTCCAGGGGTTTGTGGGGGAGAATCCCAGAGGCCCCCGTTCCAGCCGGAACGGCGAGAAAACCCCCCAAACGAGGTAAAACCCCCAAAAAAAAGGCAGGCGTGGGAAAGAGCCCTTTTCAACCCCCCGCCCGAACGGTCTAAAATAAAACTTACTCATAAAAACCCCACACCGGCCCCCCCAAAGGGAAAGGCAAAAAACAGCTTGCCACGAACCCTTTAATCTTAGGGGAAGGTAAAAAAAACCCGCCACTGTACCTTTTCCCTCAGGGAAAAACGCTAGCCTTCACTGTTTCCCTTTAAGGAAGGTTTAGGAAGGCTTTAAGGTACCATTTTCTTCCCACGTGAAAAAAAAAATTTTTCCTTCCTCGAGAACTTTGGAAAAAAGGAAAGTGTTTTGGGGAATTTTTTAACAAAAGAATCCCCTTTTTTTTCAGAATTCCTCCCTCTAAAACCCCTAAAACAACTTTCATGGATAACTTTTCCAGTTTTTAAGAAAACCCCCCCGTCTTTTTTGCATATTAAAAAAAAAAAACAAAAAAACCTCCAAAAACCCAAATACCCCCCCCCCACCATCCAAAAACAACAAAGGCCTAACCACCTGGGGCCCCTCAAGAAAAAATCACCCCCAAATCCCCCCCCACTTCCTTTTTGTTTTTTGCCTTTTTTTTAAACAACCCCTCCACATTTAATTTCCCCTCACCCACACACAATTTTTTTTTGATCCCCCGCGTAAAATTTTCTTTAATGAAATATCACCCACCACCCCTCAAACTGGAAACAAAATCCCTAATTCAATTTTTTGCCGCTTTCGTGCCTTGTTTAAAGGCCCTTGAAGGGAGATAAGGGTTTTGTGAAAAATTACACATTTTAAAAAAGTAGTACATCCGTCATTTAAAATAAAAAGCAAAAAAATGAAAATTTTTCTGGGGGGAAAACAAAAATTTTCAAAACGTAGGTTATTTGCCTTTACTACAGTTTGTGAAAAAACAAAAAAACGGGCCCCGTTGCAAAGGAACAAAGGTGTGCGGGAAAAAAGTGAAAATTTTCCCTTTACACAACAAAATTTTTACAAAACCTAACATGTTTAAAATAAAAAAAGGCCCCAAAAACAAACCCTTTTTTCAAAAAAGCCATTTTAAAAACACAATTTTTTTAAAACACAGTGGTCACCCAGGGCGCAATCAAAACACAGCCTTCTTTGTGCAGTAGCTCCCAACAATGACAGCCCCGGTCGTGCCACGTCGACAGCCTCGATCTGATGGCAATCTAGACTTTTCCAAATGTGGTGCAACCCAACTGAGTGTGTTTCGTTTAAACAGCACAGGCTAGGTGCAAACTGCCGCGAGCCGTAAATTAAGTGATCAGATTTCAGCCCCGTGTACAAAGTTTGTAGGTGGAAATTAGTCAGAAGAAGTTGCGGATTTTATGTCATTTAATTGAGAGAGAGAAAGAGTGTGTGTGTGTGTGTGTGTGTGTCTGCCCGCCTCTCTGTCTGTCTGTCTGTCTCTCTCTCTGTCTCTCTCTTCTCTGTCTGTCTCCCGGTGATTCTCTCTCTCTCTCTTCCGCCACAGGAAAAGGCAGCTTTTAGGCCACTTTCGCCCAAAAACTTGGTGGTGAAGCAAGTGGGGTTGAACAGACATTTATCTGTTCTCTGAGAGAGAGAGAGAGAGAGAGAGAGAGAGAGAGAGAGAGAGAGAGAGAGAGAGAGGGGGGGGTAATCCAGCCAAACAAACAATTCATTTATTGCGCGACCTTGATCTTAGTGTCAATGTACTGCTGAAAGGCAACAACAACAACAAACAAACAAACAAAAACAAAAACGACAACGCTGTGACAAGCACTAAAGCAGTGCAACAAAACAACAGTAACAGCAATGCAACTAATGTAGCAAATGCCTCGAAAAATCAACAATAACAACTAAACGTAGCAAATGCCTTGACAAATCAACAATAACGTAACAACTAAATGTAGCAAATGCCTCAATAAATCAACAATAACAACTAAATGTAGCAAAGCCTCGACAAATCAACAATAACAACTAAATGTAGCAAATGCCTCGAAAAATCAACAATAACAACTAAATGTAGCAAATGCCTCGACAAATCAACAATAACAACTATTAAACATGTGATGGTGTGGAGGGGGAAGGGGTGTGCAGGTGAAGACAGGCAGTGGTGATATGCGCAGGGACCAAGGGACAGCAGCCAGTCAGGAAGACACAGGACGACGTGAAGTTTTTCTCTTTCTCTTTATTTCCCTCTCCCATGGCAAGGAGCTCAGACCAGGAACACTGCCTGGGAACTCTCTCTCTCTCTCTCTCTCTCTCCTCTCTCTCTCTCTCTCTCTCTCTCTCCCCTTCTCTCTGTCTCAGCACTCAGCGCACTGAGCACTCTCTCTGCATACTCGAGGCAACACTGCTCGGGGCAACACTTCCCGGGACACTCTGCTCGCACTCAGGAAATAGTTGAGTTTTACGTCCTCATAGCAAAAGTTTTAGGGACATGTTTCATTCACGTAGTCTTGGCGTCATTGGATTTAAGAGATTTTCATGGTGCGGTTGGTCATTGTCATTATTCGTCGGTGGTAGTCGTTAAAGTTGTCTCTTTCGTTGTGGTTGTTGATGTTCATTTTGTCTTCTTCGGGGGTGGGTTAGAACCAATTGTCAAGTCCAGAGGACGTCAGGGCATTGGCCAGCATCCTCATGGGTTGAGTCCCTCGGGTTGGATGCGGCATAGAAATTCGTGCAGCTGTTGTTGGTGTGTTCGTCTGTAGTCTTGGATGGCGGTCAAGGTAATGGGGAGGTCGGTACAGTCACTCAGGGCGTGTTGGAGAGAGGCCTCTGACCCGCATTGGCAGGTCAGGCCCAGGAGAACACATTTGTGGTATCCTGTCCTGATCCGTCAGAGGATTTGCTGGAGTCCTCGGGGAAGTCGGAGTCGTGGAGGTTTTCTTTGCATGGGAAATGAACACCATCCTCGCTCGGCACATGGGTCTTCATAGCATCGTTCCTGATGTCGTAGGCGGCTTGTCGGGCTTTGCTGGTAACTTCAGCCAGAGATAGTCGTAGGTTGACTTGGTGGCCAGTTCTTGTGGCGATTTTGGCGGCACTGTCTGCCATGTCGTTGCCCTTGATTCCTGTATGGGGAGGGCAGCCACATCAGGGTAAGGTCTGTTCCTTTACAGATAATTTGGTGAGCCAGGAACAGGATTTCGGCTTGGAGCTCATTTCGATTCTTCATCCTCCCTGTTGACAAGCTTTGCAGCGAGGACTTGGAGTCTGTTAGGATAATCACAGCCTGGGGAGGTCGTGGCATGTCGTTGATGGTAGCGCAGGCCTTTAAATGGCATAGAGTTCTGCAGTAAAAATGCTGATCCCTTTGGGTAGTCGGTGTTGCTGGTGGTTTTGAGTTCTGGGATAACCAGAGCGCATCCTGCCTCGCGTCTTCTAACACTGAGCCATCAGTGTAGATTTTTTAGGTGATGGTCATATTCTACTCCGATTTTTTCCTTTGCCAGTGTTGACAAGTAGAGTGGTTGTCTTTCTTGGGCGTGGTCCCTCCATAGTGATGGATGATTTGTGGTTTCTTCAGTTCCCATGGTGGTAGGGGATATGTAGGAGTTGGTTCCATGTCATGTGGTCCGGTGTTGGCCCTTGCCCAGATTTCTTTGGTCTGGTCACTGAAGGGCGATGTCCGTCTGTGAAGGTCTGCCTTCCTTTCTTTGATGGAGTGTCTGTAGGCGACGTACCGTGCGCTTGGGTTGTCCTGGAGGGTGGCTTTCACAGTGGTGCCTACCGCTGAGACACGGGCTTCCGAAGTTCGCGTTTCTGCGGCGACATTCATCTTTGAGGGGAAGCCATCCTGCTTCCTGGTAAACGAGGTCGTTGATGGCGAATCAGCTGACGCCAAAGGCATGCTTGAGTGCTGCCAGTTCCACTCGTTCGAGTTTTTTGCCACGAGGTTTTTGGTGCAGTGAAGAACGCTTCATGGCCATAGGTCAGTTTTGATCGCACCAGGGCTCCTGTCAGGTGGATCAGGCTCTCTGGTGTAGCCCATGGTTCTTGCTTTAGCGATTTTATGAGTCCCACCGCTCTAGTGGCCTTGGAGGTGAGCTCCCCGATGTGCTTCTCCCAGGTGAAGTTGGGAGTGATGGTCACGCCAGGAACTTGGGCTTCCTTGCTGGGAAATATGAGCTAGTCAGCTACTCTTATATGGTAGTTATCCAGGTTCCTCCTGCATTTTGTGAAGGCCATTAGAACCGTCTTCTCAGCCGACAGTTCGAAGCCATTGTCTTTCATGTAGGACTGGATGTTGTCTATGTCTTTTTGGTACTGTCTCATTTGGCTTACTCTGTGTGCCTCCATCATGTTTGACCAGATGGCCAAATCGTCGGCATATAGGGAAAGCGCTGGCTGGTTTGGTCTTGGTCTGAGGGACTTCTTGATGTCATGCAGCATGATACTGAAGAGGGTTGGTGCTATCACACTGCCCTGTGGCACGCCCATGTCTAGGGTGTTGCATCACGGGATGTGGATAGTCCCACTTTCACAGCCATTTCTCTGGAGTCCAGGAAGGTTGAAATGAACGGGTACATCCGGCTGAAATGCCGAGGGCGCCGATCTTGTCGAGAAGTTTGGAATGCCAGACAGTTGTCGAAGGCCTTCTTGATATCAAAGAGGTAGCGACAGTTGTTCTGGATTTGTTTGGCAGGGTCCAGCGTTTGGCATCTTCAAGGAGTTGGACAACATGCTCCATACAGTTGCGTCCTTTTCTGAAGCCAGCCTGGCAAAGAGGTTAGTATATTGTGTGTCTCCAGATGGTGTTCAGTCTGTTCTTCAGTACCCTCTCATAGATTTTTCCGAGGTGGGGCGTTAAGGCGATGGGTCGGTAGCTGGAGGGAAGGTGGGCTGGTTTTCCATTCTTGGGAATCGCTACAACAATAGCTGTCTTCCAGGCCTTCGGGATGTTTCCAGAGTCCCAGCAGACTTGGTAGAAGGAGTGTAGTACTTGCACCATGGGCTCTGGGAACCGTTTAATCATGTGATAGGAGATGGGATCTTCTCCTGTGGCTTTGCTGGGTGAACCTAGGCTGGTGATTGCCATCTTCACTTCTTCCAGGGTTAGACTGCTGTTAATGGCACCAGAGTTGTCCGGTGCTGGTATGGTGAAGTTGGTTTCTGTCTCCCGTCTGCGTAGGAGCATTTCAGCAGGGAGATGGCGCGATTGGCTCACCTTGGAGAATGTGCTGGCGAGTGCTTCGGCCTTTTCTTGTGTATTTTTTGTAAGCTGGCCGTCTACGAGGAGGGACGCTCTGGTCGGCGTCTCTGCTTCCTCATCTGTCGCACCTTTTTCCATATTTTGGGTCCATCTGTGGGTTCGCGTATTTCTTCTTTGCAGAATCGTTCCCAGTGTTCCCTTTTGGCTTCATCGGCGATGGCTTGGGAAATTTGGGCGGTGGCTTCGATCAGTTCGGATTTGTTGTCCTCAGAGAGATCTTTCCGGAATTTACAGAGAAATGCGTCGTTTTTTGCTGGTAGCTTTGGTGCATTCTTCATTCCACCAGACTGCTGAATGCCAGTGTGGTCCGTCCATGCCTGGCACCCTCTTTGGGATGGCTAGCATCTGCTGCTCGAAGGATCATGGCTCTTATGTTGTCATGGTAGATGTTGATGTCTAGGTCTCTTGGGTCGCTGGAGTAACATTCAGTAGCAAGTAACTGTGCGAAGCGGTCCCAGTCAGCTCTGTGGTACTGAAATTGGGGTCTGGTGTCCGTTGCCGTGGGTGTAGGGTCGGTGGATTGGAGCACAAGGTGTAGAGGCAGGTGGTTGGACTGAAGGTGGTCCGTTCCGACTGTCCACTCTGCATCTAGGCTGAGGTTTTGGGGTCGTCATGGTCAGGTCGATGGCGCTGCTCTTCTGTCCCTTTTGGCCAATTCGGGTGATGGACCCATCATTGAGGAGGACAAGGTGACTGTGTCAGCAAGGTGATTTCCAGTTTCCCGTGTTTGCCCCGCATCCCACAGTCGGTGATTGACCGTTGAAGTCTCCAGCTACTACCCTGTTACTATCGTCTGTTCGAGGTCGGTGAGCCAGGTGACATCTTCTGTGGTTTTGCTTCCCTCAGGATAGTAGACGTTGGCTAGATTGATGGATCGGTTCTTGTGCGTTGGTATGGCAACAGCACATGTGGTTAGTCGAATCTGGTTTGGTTGGTGGAAACTTGGATGGTGCTGTATGTTAGTCTGGTGCTGATGTAGGTCGCCACCATAACTCGATCCCCTTCAAGGCCCACAACTGGCGGGTAGAAGCCGTCGATGGTGGGGAGTTTTGTTCTTAGTGGTGTTGAGTGACTGAATCATCAACACGTCAGTAGGGGGTAGATTCCGCAGATAGTCATAGAGGAAAGGGATCTTTCCTATGATGGATCTGCAGTTCCATTGTAGGATGGACAGTCGGCGCTGAGTTCCTGTTTCATTCCTGTCCATGTCCATGGTCGGTTTTTTTTGTAGGAACTTGGTGAACACTTGTTTCGAGGATACTTGTCCTGTTGTCAAGGGAATCTTCCTCCATGGTCTGTTCTTCATCCATTTCTATGCTCTTCGGTGGTGATTGGCGCTTCCTCATCAGCTGTGAGGACTGGCTCCTCTTGGTCAGCCGTAGGGGTTGGTTCTTTACACTAACTGAAGAAAGAACTCCAGTAGATGTCTTCTGCCAGAGTTTTCTCTTCAGCATAGCGTTCTCTTCCCTAAGACTGGAGATTTCAGTCTTCAGTTCCTCCACTATCTGAGTGAAACGAACGATGACTTCGGTGATGGTGGGTTGATCTGTTGGGCGAGAGGGCGTGGTGTTTCTGGGTTTGGGCACTGGACGTGAACCCATGACTTTTCACGCGTAGCTGTGGGTGGCGGAGTATGTTCTCCACGGGGTTGTAGGAAGATGTGGTTCCTCTTTTGTGGCTTCCTCATTTTTGGCGGCTAGGATTTCTTTAGCTTCCATGAAGGCCAGGGCACGCGGCATGTACGTTTCTGCCCTGAGTCTGTTGGCCAAGGTCATTTGTTTACGTGCTGGGCAGGCAAAGTAGTTTGCAGAGTGTTCACCTCTGCAGTTGATACATCTGCGTGTGGTCGCAGTGCACATTTGTGGGCTGTGTCCAGGTCTTCCACAGACAGGGCAGGTTTTTTCTTTTGCCCGGCATTCTTTCTGGGTGTGACCCAGCTTGTTGCATCGATAAACAGGTTCTTGCCTTTTCAACGTAAGGCGAGACACTGTACTCCATCTTTGTTGATGGTCATGAGGGTGGGCAGCTGGGTCATCATAAAGGTAAAACCTTCACTGCCCTTGATGGCGTTCCATCCCTTAATGTCAGACGTTCAGCTGTCTTGACTGGGTGGTTCGATTCCACCTTTTTGAGGAAGATTTCCATTGGCACATGTTGGGGTATACCTCTGACAACCCCGATGGTCGTGGGGATAGGGATGAAGCACCGTACAGGTGTCTGTCCTATTTTACTATTTTTGTCAGTCTGTCTTGTTGTAGTTGGCTGACACATCCTATCAGCAGTCGTTTTGGGTGAGAGGGTTTTAACTGACCGGACTGTTCCAACCAGCCCTTTCAAGATGTCTGCTATTTTCCAGTCTAGGGACCGGGGCGGGGCTGTTGAAGGCCCATTCTCCTCAATCATGACAGGAAGGTCCTCGAAGATGGGCCTGGGTCTGGGTGTGGTGTAGGCCCATTTTCCTCAATCATGACAGGAAGGTCCTCGAAGAGGGCCTGGTCTGGGTGCTGGTGTAGGCCCATTCTCCTCAATCATGACAGGAAGGTCCTCGAAGATGGGCCTTGGTCTGGGTGCTGGCGTGGGTTTGCTACGCCGTCTGTAGGAGGCAGTATGTGATGTTGTTTTGTTGCCACTGGCGGTGTTTTGCCTGCGTCATCTTGTTGTGTGGCCACAGTCGGTGGTGTCTTCCCACATCCATTTGTGCTCATACTTGTTTGTCATTGGCGGGTGGAGGAGTGTTCTTAGCACTCGACGTCGAGGTCTTACTTGGTGGTGATGTCTCTTCAGTCTCTTCTTCACCTTTGTTCGTGCTTGTTTTGTCATTGGCGGATGGAATGTCAATGACACTTGAAGACCGGCTCCTTGGTGGGGATGCTGGCGCACTCACGTGCCGTAAAGAAGGCAACGCAGCGCCGCACTCAAAATGAGCCTCGCGGGACAGCAAATGACAAAATTTGTGCTATCTGCCGCCGCTTCTGCGTTGTCTAGCTCGCCGTCCGTTCAAAGTATCCAAACATATTTCATATCGATGAAACCTCAGAACCCCAAAGGGAAAAAAACGCAGTAAGTCATTATGACAATTCTGTGGCTGTGTAAAGTTATTGGCGATTAAAGTCAGAGAATGAACCCACTTTTAACGAGCTTACGTCATATTTTCCCTTTTTTCGATGAAAAGTACTGAACAGCATGAAATAATTTTGTAATGAATAAAAAGTTTGAATTTCCCTCTTTCTTACATATAAATTTCATTATCCAAGATGCCGTCCAAGCGGAGAATTGCGTTTAAAGTTTGATAGAAAAACACAACTTGCCTTTCACTACAGGGCCCCGCGCCACTTTGCTTCGAACACGATCTTCGATAAAATGTTTTTTCCGTTGAAATGGGCCATCGGATGTTAATTTTTATATAATTTCGGTTGCTTCTATCATAGAAATGGAGTTATTAAAAAGATTTCGATCGGGAAGTCGAATTTCATGAAACGACAATTTAGCCCAAACTCCAAAGTAAACAAAAAAAGGCGATCGCTAAAGGGACGATGTCGGTCAGTCATTTCGTATGTCGCAAGCTTGTACAGAAAAGATCATAGGCATGCGATAGACGAAATTGGAGCTTATGGACTTTACTTACAATGTGCATTCATGGATTCTTTGGATTCTCTCATACTTTTTATGAAATCAAGAAATTTATCAACGGTTTGTTCATCGGACAATTCAAAATGGCGCCACGATTAATTTCTTCTTCTTCTTCTTCTTCTTCCAAAATTTACTGGTTCACTCAAAAACGATTTATGTAGGTTTTGCTGTTTTAAGCATGGACTGTACCGGAATGGTATACCAGCTTCGGGCTTGCATGATGGCGGGCAACCGCATCTGTATCTTCGTGTACTTAGAAAATAAAGTCCATATCTTTGGAATCAAGCACCGCCTTTACCTTATTGGAGTGTGCGGCTACCATTACATCCAGTCGCTATGCAAGTCGCTTGTTAACGGCCACAGAGCAGAGGTATGCCCAGATCGAGAAGGAGGCACTGGCGATTACATGTAGTCTTGAACATGGTCTGACCTGCTCATTGGCATGTTCTTCCGAGTACAGACGGACCACAAGCCCTTGGTACCTCTGTTCTCTTCCAAGCTGATTGACAAAACTGCCCATTCGCATCCAGCGTTTCAGAATGAGACTGATGCGGTTTTCCTTCGAGATCCCCCACGTCCCGGGCAAGGAGCTTCATACTGCAGATGCCTTGTCAAGAGCTCCTTTGCACGACAGACATAAGGACAAAAACCCCTGACAGGCCATGTAGAGGCATACGTCAATTCTGTGTTGTGACCATGCCGTCAGTGACAGAAGCTGGAAGAAATCAGGTCAGAGCTCGAAGGACGATACCCTTTTGTGTGGTCATGCATCATGTTCAGATGGCTGGCCAGATAAGACTACCCTAAATCGTCCTCTCAGACCTACTTAAATGAGAGAGGCAGCTGTCTGTACATGTGGTCCCCTACCCCGGGGGAAAGGGAGGCTGTCACCCCATCATCAGTGCAGCAAGATGTATTCGACACCTCCATGATGGGCATAAAGGAGTCAACAAAACAAAGGAATTTGCTGCCAACTCGTGTGGTGGCCTGGCCTCTCCCAAGATGTCGACCAGATGATTAAGACCTGTCCGGAGTGCACCAAGCATCGAAAGGCTAGGGTGGAACCTATGAAGGGGACTCCATTTCCGGGAGAGACCTTGGTCCAGGATTGCTGCAGTTTTTTTACAGTACAACGGAAAGCTTTCTGCTTGCCATTGACTACTACTCCAGAGACTTTCGAAAGGCCTGGTTTCCAGTAGAGTCAAAAACAGCAGAACAATAGCAAGAATGAAAAAAGTCTTCAGTCGCCCGGCATCCAGACATTGTATTTGACGACAACGGGCCACGGGTTTCACTGCAAAAGACTTCAAGTCCTTTGCACAGTCCTGGGGATTCGACCACGTCAATCATCACCTCACTATCCCCAGTTAATGGAGAGGTTGAACGTGCGTTCAAACCATCAAAGGTCTCATCAAGAAAACCAATGATAAATACCTTGGCCTCCTAATGTATAGGATTACCCCATTACCAATGGTTTTACCCTGCCCAGTTAAGCATGGGACCCCAGATCAAAACCAGGTCCCATGCCATCCCAACCTCCTCTTGCCCCAGGACCCCAGATTTATGACGGTAAAAGAAGAGGAAGAGAGAGTACCGTGAAAAGATGACAACCGATTTACGACAGAAGGACACAGGGTCGTCACCCCAGAAAAACCTGTCACCTGGTGATGCAGTCTGGATCCCGGACCTGAAGAAAGAAGGCACAGTCATCCAACACCATGAGGCTCCAAGTCTGTGGTTATCGAAACATCTGACGGTGGCCTCCTACGCAGAAACGTCGGATGACCAGGGAAACTCCCCAGCCAGCAGACCGTCCAGCCCCGCACCGTACCTCCTCTACAGGTCGCCCCCATCCTGGAAGAGAGGTGCCTCCCACCCAACTCCCCGGGAAAACGGGACCACATCTGGAGAGGGGAGATCCCCTGGCCAGAGCCCCTTACACCAACAAAGACGGGTGCCAGAGGAACACCTACATCCCCAGAGGGACTTCAACCCTTACCCAGAAGATCTGCACGGGCCCCCAAGATGCCACAGGCCTCATCGAACAGTTGTGAAAAAAAGAGAAAAAAAAAGAAAAAAAAAAGAGACGCTGGTTTAAAGACCGGTTTTCCCCGAAAGGCCAAAGCAAATTTGACATGGTGAAAAACCCCGGTGCCCAAAGGCAAAAGCAAATAAACACGGTGAAGACTGGGGCAGTGATTTACTCTAGTCAGACCCCTTACCGGTTCTGTCATGATAAATTAAGTTTACAAAGATTAGATTAATTTATATACATTCGTAACTAAGAAACAGTTTTTATGATTGGAAGACTGAAATGATTTGTTAATGGAAAAAAAAACATTTAAGTGGTTTTCATAGCAAAGGAACCTTTAACGGTAGAAAGATAACTTTCCCGCCTTCAAAAGGGGAGTGTAGTGTATGCTGTTTTAAGATGGACTGTACCGGAACGGTTACCAGCTTCAGCTCTGCATGATGGCGGCGACCGCATCTGTATCTTCGAGTACTTAGAAAATAAAAGTCCTTATCTTTGGAAACAAGCACGCCTTTACCTTACTGAGTGTGCGGCATTCCATTACAGTTTGTAAAAGATTTTCTTTCCTGTAGAACTATTGAAACAAGAGTTGAAAATGCGTATTCTTCCCAGAGAGATTTACATATGGGAGTTCCTCAAAAGGGTCCATCATTGCCTTATCTTTTCAGTATTATGATATCAGATCTTTCTAAAAAGATATCAAAAAATGTCAAGATTGTTCAATATGCTGATGACATTTGTATTTGGTGGATGCAAAATTGAAGTATATTTCAAACAGAAAACTGAAACAAATTCAGATCTGTTATCAGTCTGAATTAGATAAGATAAGCGCTTTCTTGACAGGAATAGTTTATCTTTATCTGTTGAAAAAACTCACTGATGGTATTTAGTGCTGGTGACCCCCCCAGAAGATTACCTAGTTTCTTTATCGACGGAGCCCGAGCTACAATTCCCAAAAACATCACAAAATTCTTAGGTGTCTATTTTTTCATCGAAATTTTCATGGAAATTTCACATTGAAAACAGTCTGTCAAAAAGCTCAAAAAAGCTTAAATTTGCTTAAAATTATAAACAGACAAAAATTTGGGGTAAAGAAACAAAAATTTGCTCTTCTTGCAACATCTTTGGGAAGATCAAAGCTGACTTACGGTCAAGAGTTTATTTTTCTGCTCCTAAATATCTTATGAAGAAATTACAAAGTATTGACTCTAAGGCATACAAATTAGCTTTGGGAGTTCCTGTCCACACTCCCACTATTTCTACGTATGGGGGGTTGGTTTCTACCTTTGAACAATTATCGAGAAAACTGTCTTCAGCTAAGTACATTATAAGAAGCAGTGCTGTTGAAATGTCAACGTGAATGAAAATGTACTTGTCAGATCTTCAATTTCCAAAAGAGCAAGGGGCCCTAAAATCTTTGACAACAATAGCCACTTACACTTCAGTATTTTACAGTAGATTAGATCTGAAAACTAAAGATATAGGTAAACGTTCGATTACGTCTCCAATTCCTCCATGGGAACTGAACAGAGCGATTTTGACCTTTCCAATGACGATCAAAAAAGAATGATAACCCTCACCTACTTGCTTTTTCTTTTCGATCTCGTTGTTCATTCAAATTATTTAAAGAGAAAATATAATAGTCTCTTCTGGCTCACCCGCTCTCACCCGGCCTTGGCCGGTTTCGAGCTGCCGAGCCAGAAACAGACATATTATAGTTCTCTACTAGTAAACCCTACAAACATACATTTCTGTGTAGGGTTATCCGTTTTCAATACTAATTGATAAACTTTTCAGATTTCAGTTTTTTTCTTAAATCCTGTGTTTTTCTTGATCATTCTCAATAACATCATTTTCGCGCAAAAAATTCATCAATGCGTCTCTGTCTTTCATGTGAAATAGAAACTACAGTCTTTAACTGTTCTTAAAGTCTTTTAAAACGAGTTATATTTCTGACATTAAATCCACACACTTATCCCGCATGTCTTCCACTGAAAGCTAGTTTCGACAAAGTGTTTTTCTTTTTAATATGTCTCTTTTTGCCGAACAGTAAACTATAATAATAGTGTCTGCGTTCCTTCAAACATCTATAAAAGTGTTCTAAACATTCACTCAGTTTTTTGCTAGGATTAAATAAAAATATGTTTCATCAGTCCATATAAACCTTCTATCATGATATGCTTTGTTCCATTTAAGTGTTGGGCAGAAAATCACAATGTGATCAAAATTATAACGATAAACTGTTTGTAACAGGTCGAGGATAAATATTGTTTTTCCACAACCAGTCTGCCCACAAATCAATGAGCAATGAGGGGTTTTTGTCATAAAGTTTAACTGCTCCATAGTTTTATAACAGAATTTAATCTAATCCAGTTATTGTTTTTATCATGCCCTCTGTTAAAACTTGTTCAGTATAATAAAATCCTATAAGGTCTAAATGTGTAAGATTAATCCAATTTAGTTCTGTAAGATTGTTTCTATTTAGACTAATATTGATTTTGTTGCTTGTTGTTATGACCTTAATATCCTCGCCATTGTGAAGAACGACGACAGTAACTTTAAGTTTTTCAACGTCTAAGTTTTGCCAGCTAATTAGAATTCCTTTTAGAAGGACGTCACTGACGCCCACAACCCATCCCTCTTTACATCTTTTAAGACAGAAATTTCAAATATTATTGTGAAACGTGTCTCCTAATTTCATTTGTGGAATGAATTGTAATTTTGTAGAAGCATCTTTTAAAAACCGTTTCTCTTTTGTGGAGGATGTACTGTTTATTTCCATACGGCTTTATTTCAATTCTTTCCGACTATTGTCATCTGGCATAAGACTTACATGTAAAGGGCCAGAGTTGAATGCTTTTCTGAAACTTTTTTGGAGGCTAAAAAAATGTAAATGGGCTTATGAATTCAAATTTTATTTCCATTCTAGATATGGTTCTAAATGCCATTTGAGGTCAGGTTTTCGAACTATTTTATATTCATACTGGCCAACATTATTTGCTTCTAGATTTCGCAGTTGTTCTAGTTTAGGAAACTTTTTGCTGTCGCCAACCTCTTTGCGTTTATAATCACCATCTTTAGTGTACTCAAAACCATACAAAGTGCCTATTTCCCCGTTTGTTCAAAGTCCGCAACGTCCGCAAGGTCTTTTAATTCTAAAGTTATACACCTCCAGGCGCTAATGTAACTCCTGGTTCTTCTGGCCACGCGACATGTTTTAGTACAACTTATTATTTTATTTCCAAAACAATGTGCAGGTTATCACATTTCACGACTTTCCTGTTTTGTCTGCAATTTTTAAATTAAATGATCCGACCCTCCCACAAAACTAATCTTTTAAACTGTAAATTAGGGAATTGTATAATTTTCTATCGCAATATGCAGCTTTCCCTGACGGAAGAGCTCTTAAAACAGTTGAGGGCCTTCCATCATATAAGTTTTCATCAGTGCTCAGCTCGTCCAAATGAACATAAAGTAATGAATGTAATGCAAGATCGAGAGGATTTTCTCCCTCATAAGTAGTTTTGTTTGGTGTAACTCTAAATTTTGATTGTCAGCTGCAAAGCCTAACATTTTAACTAGCTCTTTATCAAAAAAGTAACTTGCTTCTTCAGGCTTGAATGTTTAAATTGTTTTTAGATTTGCATTGTTAAGTTTGAGAGTAATGTCAAAGTTACTCATTGCTTCTTTTAGTGAGCAAAACCCGTAATAACCATCAGGTATTGTTAACTGGCTAACTCTGACCCTGTTTTGTCAATTTTAGAACCTTATTATTCTCCTTGGCTTTGCTTATATTAAACCATACGACTTTGTAAAAAATTTCATGGAGCGCGACCATTTTGGTTCTGCATTCGTTATCAATAGCATGTTCTAAAAACGAAGGACGGTCTTGGGTTTTTATTGTTACAAACTTTTTTAAACGAAATAAAAATGAGTGCATTCAAATACTGATGCAAATATTCTGTTGGGCCGCACTACAATCTTAAAAATATAACAACCGATACTCTTGACATTTTTGTGACTCAGTCTGACGCCTTTCAAGTAAAGGTTAGTACTCCATTGAAGAGCTATCTTAACCCTCCTATTAAAAACGACCGCATCCGAAAGTGTGGTTTAGTCATCCGATGCAGTTTTATCAGAACCAGTTAAACTTTGCTGTGTTTTGTGCATCAACTGGGTGTGGAGTGTCGTATGTGATCATTTAAATCATCCTGATCCTTTGGTGAGGTCGGTGTACAGATTTCATTTCTATTACACCTTCAGGGTATTTTGACTGAACTGCAAGCGCCATTGCCAAATGACAAACCGTTTAATCATCAGTAACAGAATAGCTGAAAGGCTTTTGAAAGGATTTTGGTTAAAAA
>CM031618.1:23710172-23735693 GCA_018398815.1 Conus ventricosus
GATCCGGGCGGGGGCGTAGTTAGTTCTGTATTACAGTCAACTGGGCCGATACAATGTTTTATATGTTCACATCGCGCTTGAGCGGATGGAATTCTTGTTAAACATTTCTACAGAATTCTTGTTTGTGCCCATCTTTTGAAGTAATGCTGCATTAGTCTACTCATTGTGCGTATCAATGTGTAATGCGGTAGCCCCGCTGGTGAAAGCATCAGTAGTAAGTCAACATGATTTTGTCGGTTCCCTATTGTTGGACTGTTCTTGGGCACTTTAATAGGCTGTAGATGTGTTTTCTCAGACCATTGTGTATACATTAACAGTTATTGGTTGTTTGTTCTTCAAACTGATCAATTTGGTCTTACTGACAGGAAAGGATATTCACATAAAGTTAAGATCATTGATGTAAGGGTGATAGTTAGACACTCTCTCTGCGTTTTGCGGGCGTAATGCAGCCTTGCAGAACACACCACATGAAACATTTGCCGTCCGAATTCTTTATGTTTAGAACTGCTCTTTTGCGACTAATGCTGGAGGTAGTGGAATGTGAGGGCTTGCCTACAATAGGCTCATACTTAGCCTGTTTTAATCTGATCTCTAAGACTTCGTCCTCTGACCAACCAGAGCCTCTCATTTTGGCTTCTTCAGCAGCCACATCAAACTGTGTAAGCAGTTGGTCTGCCCAACCAGGTGTTTTAAATCATTATGAGAAAGAATAACCTGTTGTCGAGTCGAGACCCAGACTCCTAGATTTTCTTCATTTATTGTTATATAGTCGATAAAAACAGCTAACTTTACTTTAACTGGCGGGTCTATTGTTAGTTTACCTGGAACTTGAGAAATAGCATTAACAACACTTGCCTGTACGTTTGTTGGATCAATGACTTCTAGATCAATATCATTTAAAGCTTTTGACAAACGCTCTCCCTTAAGCATTCCTTCAAACAATTCATCTGGTCCTTCATATATCTTATCCATGCTGAGTTTCTTTTCTAACTCAAAATATTTATTTAAATTTAAAAAAATAATTAATCAGAATCAATATCGATGGTCTTTTTGTGCTTGGACTCATAAACTAAAGTATAAACACCCTTTGACGTTTTTAATGTGAGTGTTTAGAACAGAGTTTAATGTTTCGTTTACTTTTTTTAAACATTCTTTTTTTATCTGCTCGGTGTCTGGCTGTTGAGAAAAACTTGCCCTCGCCTTTTTTTGAAGATCAAACTTTTGTCTTTTATAGTCATCAAAATCGGCCCGTAAACGACTAAATTCTTCATCCGTGATGTTTGAGTCAACTAGCGCTTTATTTATTGTCAGTTTGAACGAGCTAAGTTTAGCTGTTATTAGTTGAACCATAGCTGTGTGCTTTTGGAGTTTAGTTTTTAATTTTTTGCCAGCAGCACTTACAGCTAATGAACACAGGCCGAGAGTTAAAGATAAACCGGCTAGAGGTAAAGCTGCGGGTGCACCTACGCCTGTTGCTAAGAGGCCTACACTCGTCCTGCTGATAGTGCACTTATAGTTGATGTTCCAGTATTAACATATGTAACAGCATTAAAGGCAGCAGAATACCTTCGTTTTGGTTTTGCTGTATTTTGAAAGGTCTTGCTCTAGTTTTTGTTGCATTTGTGTAATGTTTGTTAATCTGAAGGTTTTTATGTTGGGGGGTTTCTACTATCTCTTCTTTAGGCGGCTCTGGCGCTGTAGGCACATTTGGATAAACCTGAACAGACATGCTTTTTAAAAAAAATAAAAAATAATTTAGTAATGTGTCACTTTAAATCTGTTATCTTCAATATTCAGCTGCGCCTCATATTATAAAAACAAAATGTACATTAACTGGTTTATCGCCATCTTTTTCTTTGTCAATTTGAATGGTTATTTCCTTCTTAACAGCTCTCCCACTTCCATGCAACTTATTATCCCCCCTTGCCCTTAGGTCAATCCATAAACCGTATTCGTTGTTAAAAAATCATCGAGCCTAACATTGTGAAGGTGTAGATCTTTAGACACAAGGTCTACCTTTGGATTTCTACCCCTCCCGCCCCAAACAATTTCCTTATTTCATCAAAATGCTGATAAGGTTTAAGCCCGCTAGCGTAGATTTGGTTAGGACTACCATCAATTGTACATTGTACTTTCGTTATTTTAGGATTAATAAACTTTCACTTCCTCTTTCGAATGGTTCTTCATCTTCACACAGCAATAAAATACCTTAAGCGATCTTGCTGTAGTACTAAAACTAAAATTCCATATAGTGTCTGCCTGCTTCTGGGATATGTTGTATGATGAACCACTCTGTCGTAATATATTGCTAATCTTGCCTTATATCGTTGCTCAATCAGCCTTGCTAAGCCAGAGTTGCTAACAACGTCAAACTCTAACGAGATGTCAGAAATGCTGTACTTTGCTTCGGTGTCTGTTGTTGATTGATAACACGTTTGTATTCATTAAAAGTTAGTTCATATGACAATCTGTCTTTTAATGCTCCTTGATAGTACGGTGCATGCGCACTTAACAACTCAAAATCCAAGGGGATGGAAAAAGCGATTTCCATACGCAAAATTTACAGCTACTACTTTTTGCCAGCTTTATTAGCATCTGCGGCGCCTATTCTGTGTTTTAGTGCTTCTTCATTATCTATTCCTTGAAACGCAAGATCGGCCCTTTCATTCTCGGTTAGCCATAGATCAGAATAGGTTAAAAATATGTCTGCATTGTGTAAAGAAATATTTCTTGCCCCTCAAGTTTTATAGAAATTTTTCTTAACGATTGCCCGCCCCAAATTCTGCACAACTGTCCTGTTTGGGTCTGTTGATTCGAGATCTATTTTGAAAGTAAGACGCGTAGAGCCTGGCACAATCACTTCATCTGCTCCTAGGCTTGGAAAATTTGACAGTAAGAATTTGATCCGCATCAATAGTAGACGGATTATTTGGAACAATAATATTCTGCTTATTTCCCTTCACTCCAAAGGGCTCTTTCAGGCTTCTATGCGGGTTAAGAATTGAACCATATACTTGTGACATTTTTTTATAAAACAAAATAAAAAGTTATTTATTAATAAACATGGCAGGCATTGAAGGCGAAGAAGATTATGATTTTGAACCTGGAGACGACATGAGCGAAATGACTCCTTTGGCACAGCATCGCTCAACGGCCTCACTGTTGCATGAATTAACATTAAGTAAGGTTGAATCATTTTACAAAAGTTTAGGCCTAGAACCTCCCAGTTTTCCTATTGATTTTGAAGTAAAAGATGACCATTTGTTTGTGAAAAACAATGAAGGACAACTTGTTCGGCTTACAGATAAACGAGACCCATCAAAGTTTGTGGGCATGGAAACAATTAGACAAAGACTTAAAGTTGCCGATCGATATCGCCTTGACCTTGTTAGAACCGAAATTAGATAGGGAGGCTGTTTCTAAACTTCAAAACATACAACAAGAACTTCCAACAGATAACCAAATGCAAAACATAGAACTTCCAGATTTAAGTCAAGCAGCAGGGGAAATAAATCATGCAATAGAAACCAGTTTTTCCGAAGGAAACAGCATTAGAAACAATTAATGATTCTCCGCTACCCGTGCGAGAATTATTAGCCCTTGATCGTACTTTAAGAACCATCAAAGGCGAATTAACAAACAATTCAGCAAAACTGACTGAACTAGATGACCATATAAAAAGAGAAAAAGAAAAACTCGTTGAGGCTGACGACTCCATCGTAGGGCGTGAGATTAAAGAAAGAATAAGACAAAGACTAAAAGATCTTGAGCAAGAAAGATCATCAAGACTAGAAGCGCTGACTACTAACCGAGACCAATTACGAACTCAAGTGAATAGAATAAGAGAAACTATCGAAAAAATTTTATATGAAGACGCAACACTAGCAGAACGAATACGAACGTTGTTTAGAGAGCAAGGTGTCACATTAGCAAGCGTTATAACAGCCTTAGGATTTGCAATAAGTACGCTGGTGATGGCTATTACGGGTGGTAGTGGTGCTGGGTCAGTGCCTCCGCCGCCATCGTCTCCGCCTGATAAATCATGGGTAAAAAAAAACAGCTTGATCATCTTGCGGGTTTATTAAAAAAATTAGCCGGTAAAGCCGTGGACGCTTTACCAGGTATATTAGGGGGTATTGTTAGCTGGATTTTGTCTACTGCGGGCAAAGTAGTTGGCTTTATGGCCGAGCACTTATGGGCATTAGTTCTCTTAATAGTCGGGTTAATATTTAGTAAAATAAAGACCAAGTAATCCTAAGCAAGTTAATCCAATAACAAGCGCTGTCTTTTCATATTCATGGCCATTATTTTTTTTTGACTTCTTCAACGGGCTCTGGGCTTTGGACCTTGGGGATTGGATGACTTATTCTTGGGTGTTTGTTTACTGCTTGCAATATTACAGGCTCAGAATTTATTTCGTTTTTTCCCGACCTTCTGTTCATTGCCTGCCACAAGAATTTCATTATTGTAGTTTATTATTGTACCTATCTGGAGCCTGAGGTCAGAAGGCAGCATGTATAAACCAGTGCCAACAGCAAAGTCTACTTTCGATCTTGCGTATTGTAAAACATTTTGGTACCTTTTAATACTTGAAGGTAAATCAACTGTAGAATTAATGGCGTCCTCTAAATTTGCTAAGTATTGTTTTTGTGCGTCAAAGCCAGTAGAAGGATCTGTTATGTTCGATCTCGTTTGTGCTTGCGAACCTAGCAAACACCAAACGTAAGTACGAACAGAGTCGTTTATTCGTTCTATTCCCGCTCTAGTTAGACCCTTAGAAGTGTCTAAAATAAATGTTGTCCACGCTGTTTTATGCTCTTGCTCTATGGACCCAAGGTGAACGCCTGTGCCTGAAGAGAAAGATGTGTAGGGAGGATTCCAGTCATAGTTATACTTTCTGTGCACACCCCAAAAATAAGGGGTGCCTAAGCCATGATTAAGATCCAACTTTTGTCTAAAGTCTTCCTTAACATTAATATTGAATTCGTTACAGATCCTTTCAAAAGCCTTCATGTCTATTCTGTTGCTGAATGGATTAAAACGTTTTGTCATTTGGTAATGGAGCTTGCAGTTCAGTCAAAATACGTCTGAAGGTGTAATAAAAATGAAATCTGTACACTGACCTCACCAAAGGATCAGGATGATTTAAGTGATCCGCATACGACACTCCACACCCAGTTGATGCACAAAACACAGCAAAGTTTAACTGGTTCTGATAAAACTGCATCGGATGACTAAACCACACTTTTGGGATGTAGTCTTTTTTAATAGGAGGGTTAAGATATCTGTTTAATGGAGTACTAACCTTTACTTGAAAGGCGTTAGACTGAGTCACAGAAATGTCAAGAGTATCAGTTGTTATATTTTTAAGATTGTAGTGCGGCCCAACAGAATATTTTGCATCAGTATATTTAAATGCAGTCATTTTTATTTCGTTTAAAAAATGTTTGTAACAATAACAACACAAGACCGTCCTTCGTTTTTAGAACATGCTATTGATAACGAATGCGGAACCAAAACGGTCGCGCTCCATGAAATATTTTACAAAGTCGTATGGTTTAATATAACTGAATCCAAGGAGAATAATAAGGTTCTAAAGTTGACAAAACAGGGGCTAAAGTTAGCCAGTTAACAATACCTGATGGTTATTACGGGTTTTGCTCACTAAAAGAAGCAATGAGTAACTTGACATTACTCTCAAACTTAACAATGCAAATCTAAAAACAATGTTAACATTCAAGCCTGAAGAAGAAGGAGGTTACTATTTTGATAAAGAGCTAGCTAAAATGTTAGGCTTTGCAGCTGACAATTATAGATTTAGAGTTACACCAAACAAAACTACTTATGAGGGAGAAAATCCGCTCGATCTTGCATTACATTCATTACTCTATGTTCATTTGGACGAGCTGAGCACTGATGAAAACTTATATGATGGAAGGCCCTCAACTGTTTTAAGAGCTCTTCCATCAGGGAAAGCTGCATATTGCGATTATGAAATTATACAATTCCCTAATTTACAGTTTAAAAGATTAGTTTGTGGAGGGTCGGATCATTTAATTTAAAAATTGCAGACAAAACAGGGAAACTCGTGAAATGTGATAACCTGCACATTGTTTTGGAAATAAAATAATAAGCTGTACTAAAAATGTCGCGTGGGCCAGAAGAACCAGAGTTACATTAGCGCCTGTGAGGTGTATAACTTTAGAATTAAAAGACCTTGCAGACGTTGCAGACTTTGAACAGAATGGTGAGATAGGCACTTTGTATGGGTTTGAGTACACTAAAGATGGTGATTATAAACGCAAAGAGGTTGGCGACAACAAAAAGTTTCCTAAACTAGAGCAACTGCGCAATGTAGAAGCAAATAATGCCGGCCAGTATGAATATAAAATAGTTCGAAAACCTGACAGCAAATGGCACTTAGAACCATATTTAGAATGGGACATAAAATTTGAATTCATAAGCCCATTTACATTTTTTAACCATCAAAAAAATTTCAGAAAAGCATTCAACTCTGGCCCTTTACATGTAAGTCTTATGCCAGAGGACAATAGTCGAAAAGAGATTGAAATAAAGCCGTATGGAATAAACAGTACATCGTCCACAGAAGAGAATCAGTTTTAAAAGATGCTTCTACAAAATTACAGTTCATTCCGCAAATGAAATTAGGAGACACGTTCACAATGATATTTGAAATTTCTGTCTTAAAAGATGTGGAGAGGGATGGGGTTGTGGGCGTTAGTGACGTCCTTCTAAAAGGAATTCTAATTAGCTGGCAAAACTTAGACGTTGACAGTCTTAAAGTTACTGTCGTCGTTCTTTACGACGGTGGGGGGATTAAAGTCGTTACAACCAGTGACAAAATCAATATTAGTCTAAATAGAAACAATCTTACAGAACTAAATTGGATTAATCTTACCCATTTAGATCTTATAGGATTTTATTATACTGAACAAGTTTTGACAGAGAGCATGATAAAAACAATAACTGGATTAGATTAAATTCTGTTATAAAACTATGGAGCAGTTAAACTTTATGCCAAAAGAGCCTCATTGTTCATTGATTGTGGGCAAACTGGTTGTGGAAAAACAATATTTGTCCTCGACCTATTACAAACAGTTTATCGCTATAATTTTGATCATATTGTGATTTTCTGCCCAACACTTAAATGAACAAAGCATATCATGATAGAAGGTTTATATGGACAGATGATGAAATATATTTAGTTAATCCTAGCAATAAACTGAGTGAGTGTTTAGAACAGTTTAATAAACTGTTTGAAGGAACGCAGACACTATTTATTATAGATGACTGTTCGGCAGAAGAGACATAGTTAAAAAGAGAAACACTTTATCAAAACTAGCCTTCAGTGGAAGACATGCTGGGATAAGTGTGTGGATTTTATGTCAAAAATATAACTCAGTTTTAAAAGACTTTAGAGAACAGTTAAAGACTGTAGTTTTATTTCACATGAAAGACAGAGACTCATTTGAAGAATGTTTGCGCGAAAATGATGTTATTGAAAATGATCAAGAAAAACACAGGATTAAGCAAAAATTAAAATCTGAAAAGTTTAGTAAATTAGTATTGAAAAACGGATAACCCTACACAATATGTTTGTTTGTAGGGTTTACTAGTTAGAGAACTAATAAATACCAATTCCTGACTCAAACCGCCCGAAACTTTGTTGAGGGCGGGGTGAGTCAGGATTGGTATTTATTAGTTCTTCCCCACTCTCACTGAGGCAACAAAAGTCAGGAACCTGCCATCGCCCAATCTGTAACCTTGTGAATCTTGTGATGAGAGGAAGATAGGGAGAAACAGAGAAAGAGAGAGAGAGAGAAAGCGAGAGAGGGGAAAAAAAGAGAGAGGGAGAGAAGGAGAGAGAGAGAGAGAAAGCGAGAGAGAGAGAGGAGAGAGAGAGAGAGAGAGAGAGAGAGAGAGAGAGAGAGAGAGAGAGAGAGAGAGAGAGAGAGAGAGAGAGAGAGAGAGAGAGAATAATCGTAGCAGTTACAAACTGTCATAAGGCCCCACTTAAAATAAGGCCACGAGAGTCCAAAACCTGTTCCAGCCAGGTCCGTAACCTTGTAGATAACGTAATGAGATGGGGGGAGGGTTAGACAGAGATAAAGAGAGAGGGGAGAGAGAGAGAGAGAGAGGGAGAAAGAGAGGGAGAGAGAGAGGAGAGAAAGTGAGACATAGAGACAGAGAGAAAGAGAGGCTTGGAGAGAGAGTGCGTGAAAGAGAGAGAGGAGTAAGAGAGAGCAAGAGAAAGAGAGAGAGAGAGGGAGAGAGAGAGAGAGGGAGAAAGAGAGGGAGAGAGAGAGAGAGAGAGAGAGAGAGAGAGAGAGAGAGAGAGAGAGAGAGAGAGAGAGAGAGAGAGAGAGAAAGTGAGAAATAGAGACAGAGAGAAAGAGAGGCTTGGAGAGAGCGCGCGTGAAAGAGAGAGGAGTAAGAGAGAGCAAGAGAAAGAGAGAGAGAGAGGGAGAGAGAGAGAAAGGGAGAGAGAGAGAGAGAGAGAGAGAGAGAGAGAGAGAGAGAGAGAGAGAGAGAGAGGGGGGGGGGGAGAAAAGGCAACCAATCGACGAACTGACAAATCGATAGGCAAACAGAAGACAGTCATACAGGTGCAGTAAGCAGTTAAGGGAGAGGGTGATACCTCAGACCTCAAAGCTGTTCAGACCTTTGGGATGGAAAGTCATTAGTTTTTTAATCCAAAAGTCCTCTCTTGAGAGTCTGGCTTCCAGATTTGTGGAGTGTACTTTTTCTATGGCTAAGCACCTCATATCTAGAATGTTATGGTTAGTTTGATTGAAGTGTCGAGTTACATGTTTGCCTGTGTTTTTCTGGATGTGCGTGCGGTGTAGGTAGAAACGTGTTTTGAGTGTATTTTTTGTTTGTCCAATATATTGGCTGTTGGGGCATTTATCACAGAATAAAAGGTATATGATATTAGTGGAATCACAGGACATATGGTGACGGATTGTGAATCTTTCACTGGTCACAGAGCTGTGGAAGTGGATTGTCTCCACCAAATGGTCTTCACACACCACACACCGTGCTCTTTGGCAATGGAAACATCCAGGATGTGGATCCTGGGAGTGGGCAGCATGAGGGCATCAGCATAGACTGTAGAGATCTGCAGGCCCGCTCCCCGAGGACTGGAGGATTGGGGACGGCCAGAGGCATCCTGGTGCTGGTGTGCAGGACAGAGCTCTGTAGCTCTGATAGCCACTGTCGGAGAGGGGGGGGGGGGGGGGGGTTGGATGGATGGTAGTTGACGACCATGGGGCTCCTGTCAAGAGTGTTCTGGGTTTTATAAGTAAGAGCTTGGGCTCTCGAGATAGCTGTGACTTTGTCCCTTGCTATCTTGATATCTTTTCTTCTGTGTCCACGTTGTAGGAACCAAGTTACCATGTTGTCACATCGCTTTATAAAAATGTTGTCATCGGAACACAGTCTTCTAAGACGTAAAAACTGACTGAACGGCATGTTACGAATAAGGTGGCGTGGGTGACAGGACGACGCGTGTAAATACGCATGTGTATCAGTGGGTTTAAGGTAAACATCTGTCTGTAGAAACCCATCTTGTAGGTAAACGTTGATATCCAAGAACGGGATTTCGACAGTGGAGGACTGTAAGGTGAATTTAATGGAGTCATGAAAGTTGTTGACGTATTCAGTAGATTTGTTCAGTTCAGCTGTTGTGCCAATAAAGAGCAAGAAAATGTCATCAATGTAACGTTTCCACATCTGTTTTCGGATACCTACCGGACTTTGGGAAAGGAGGCGTTCTTCGAAGTAACCCATAAAAAGGTTTGCTGCAGAGGGGGCGAAAGGGGTGCCCATGGCAGTGCCGTGTATCTGTTGATATATCCTGTTTTCAAAACAGAATATATTATTGGAGAGAATGTGGTTGGCAACTTGAAGGACACGTTCAGTGGGAGGAGTGTCAGGAGAATCCAGTGGTGGAGGTCCATTTAGGTAGTATTTCAGGGCGCCCAGTAATTCATCATGGGGAATGTTGCTATACAAGGACACCACGTCTATGGTGACCAGATGGGTGCCTGGAGGGAACGGACCATACTCCAGGTTCCACTGTTGGATGGTCTTCAGCATATCTGTAGTATCCTTGATGTGGCTAGGTAGACTGGTGACGAAGGGCTGAAGCCAGTGGTCGACGAGTTTAGAAAGGTTTTCCGTAGGGCCTAGTACACCAGATACTATCGGGCGACCAGGGGGGTGGGTGAGCGATTTGTGTATCTTGGGCAGCAGGTGAAAACGATGTGTTCTTACTTTGTCTAAATCCAGTTTGGCCCAGTGGAAAGTATGGTCATCCACTAGGCCATCTTTGTGAAGGTCAAATATCAGTTCATTAGACTGTATTGCAATGTTTCTGGTGGGGTCGCTGTTTAAAACGGTATAGTGGCGGGGGTTGGACAGTTGGCGTTCTGCCTCGTTGAGGTAATCTTGAGGATTCTGGATGACCACTGCACCCCCTTTGTCTGCCATGCTGATGCGGATTTTGCGAGAAGTGACTAAATCTCGCAATTCTCTCAGAGCCATTCGCTGGTCTTGGTTCAAGTTGTCCTTGGGACGACTTGCTGGAACAAACTTCTCAGTCCGGTTGAGAAGACTTTCACACCAGGCATCCAGTGCTCTGTCTCTGCCTGTGGGTGGTGTGTATCCAGTCTTCTTGTAGAATTTGGGCGGGTGGAAGTGGTCATCATCACTGTCATCATCAGAGTTATAAAAAATCTCTCTGAGGCGTACGATCCTGCATCCTTCTGCAACATCTCGGATCAAGCACTGGTGATTCATAGACATGGGTGTGGGACAGAACTTGGGTCCCAGAGAAAGCAGTTGAATCTGCATGGAAGTTAGAGAAGTATCAGACAAATTGACGATCGCTTCGCTGTTCTGGTGGTTAGTGGGTAACTGATCACCTCCCTTAGCGGCCATAGACCTTCGTCTGAAACGCCGGATGCGTTTCTTTTTATTGGCTGTTGTTTCAGTGGTTAAAGGGTCGTTAGAAAATCGCGGTTGGACTTGTGAAAGCAATAACAATCTACCAAACTTTTTCCGTTTTTTGCTGCTTAAACGTCCACGGTAGACTGCTATTTATCTGTAGTGTTCACTGAGAATACTCTCAAATAAAGTAAAATTGTTCAGTGACTGGTGTAAATTAAACAGGATCTCATCTTCTTTGGCAAATAATTTTGTAGAAAGATGGTGGTACACATCATGGCACAAAGAAAGGATCTGTCTATATATATATATATATTGAATTATAAACAAAGCTTGCTCTTATGTCTTAGATTGAAGAAATAGGGGGAGATACGGATTCATATCTGCAGTGGTAGATGATTCTGCCTAACTAACAGTATGTGCTTGAGTGGGTGAATGGGGAAAATAAAATAAATGCTTCTCAAAATGAGCCTTCAGCAAGCTTATATTCTCCAAGGGGGAGACATCCTCCAATAGGGAGGGAAACTCACCAACATATAACTCCTGGTCATATACCGATATTTCGAAACTTGGTGGTTTCTCCTCAGTGACCGCGGAAAGTGGTAATTTGACTCCTCTGCCTTTTCAGTTTTAAGAAGAATGCAATCCCAGAAAAGGCTGGTGTGCAATACCGTAGTATTTTTGTTGAGTTTTAAAAAAAAACAACCAAAGGTGCCATCTAAGAAGCAAAAGAAAATCATGAAAGAGCAAAACAAGCTACATTTTCTTGTAAAAAGTAAAAAAATATAAAAAGATATCCTCTAAGACACAAGTGCTGAGGGCCAGTTCTTGGAATGAATCCGCAAGGGACTAAAACACAACAAACTAATAAATTCCAAGGAAACGTACCGAGCACGGTTCCAGCAACTTACAGAGCAGCTTGGTGTTGCAATGACTGCAAGAAATATTGAATTATAAACAAAGCTTGCTCTTATGTCTTAGATTGAAGAAATAGGGGGAGATACGCATTCATATCTGCAGTGGTAGATGATTCTGCCTAACTAACAGTATGTGCTTGAGTGGGTGAATGGGGAAAAATAAGATAAATGCTTCTCAAAATGAGCCTTCAGCAAGCTTATATTCTCCAAGGGGGAGACATCCTCCAATAGGGAGGGAAACTCACTGACATATAACTCCTGATCATATACCGATATTTCGAAACTTGGTGGTTTCTCCTCAGTGACCGCGGAAAGTGGTAATTTGACTCCTCTGCCTTTTCAGTTTTAAGAAGAATGCAATCCCAGAAAAAGCTGGTGTGCAATACCGTGGTATGTTTGTTGAGTTTCCAAAAAAAACAACCAAAGGTGCCATCTAAGAAGCAAAAGAAAATCATGAAAGAGCAAAACAAGCTACATTTTCTTGTAAAAAGTAGAAAATATAAAATGATATCCTCTAAGACACAAGTACTGAGGGCCAGTTCTTGGAATGAATCCGCAAGGGACTAAAACACAACAAACTAATAAATTCCAAGGAAAAGTTGCTGGAACCGTGCTCGGTACGTTTCCTTGGAATTTATTTGTTGTGTTTTAGTCCCTTGCGGATTCATTCCAAGAACTGGCCCTCAGTACTTGTGTCTTAGAGGATATCTTTTTATATTTTCTACTTTTTACAAGAAAATGTAGCTTGTTTTGCTCTTTCATGATTTTCTTTTGCTTCTTAGATGGCACCTTTGGTTGGTTTTTTTTGGAAACTCAACAAACATACTATGGTATTGCACACCAGCTTTTTCTGGGATTGCATTCTTCTTAAAACTGAAAAGGCAGAGGAGTCAAATTACCCCTTTCCGCGGTCACTGAGGAGAAACCACCAAGTTTCGAAATATCGGTATATGACCAGGAGTTATATGTTAGTGAGTTTCCCTCCCTATTGGAGGATGTCTCCCCCTTGGAGAATATAAGCTTGCTGAAGGCTCATTTTGAGAAGCATTTATCTTATTTTTTCCCCATTCACCCACTCAAGCACATACTGTTAGTTAGGCAGAATCATCTACCACTGCAGATATGAATGCGTATCTCCCCCTATTTCTTCAATCTAAGACATAAGAGCAAGCTTTGTTTATAATTCAATATTTCTTGCAGTCATTGCAACACCAAGCTGCTCTGTAAGTTGCTGGAACCGTGCTCGGTACGTTTCCTTGGAATTTATTAGTTTGTTGTATATATATATATATATATATAATATATATATATATATATATATATAATGTATATGTATATCTGGATCAACACTTCTTGATCGAAATTAACTCCCGGAGAGTTAGTTTAGGCACAGGGGATAGAGTTAAAATACGCACGTGCCTAAACTAACTCCCGGGGAGTTACGTTCGATTAAGAAATTTTGATCCAGACTGACCCCCGGGGAGTTAATAAATAAAAGGGGGGGGGGGGGGGCATTCTGGCCGTATGCCAGGACTCAGGACTGCCCCCACCCCACGCACACACACACACTGCAGAGAGGCACTTGACACATGACACTTGAAAACTTCACTTGACAAGGATAAAGATCTTAGGCTAACATAAAAGCCTATTAATCCAATCTGTCTTTGATAAACACTAATAATAGTAAACAAAGCTGACTAGAAGCATGCAGAGAGAGAGAGGGAGGGAGAGAGAGAAAAGGAGAGAGAGAGGGGAGAGAGAGAGAGAGAGAGAGAGAGAGAGAGAGAGGGGTGGGGGTGGGGTAAAAGAAAGAAAGAAAAACAGACTGACAGACAGAGAGAGGGGGAGTGGGGGGAGACACTATAGACAGAGACACTGAGATATATAAACAAATAGACAGGCAGACAGAAAGACAAGCAAAGAGAGAGGGAGAGACATTAAGAGAGACAAACAGACAGACAAGCAAACAGGCTCACAGACAAGCAAGGAGAGTGAGAGAGTGAGCGAGAGACAGAAACAAAGTTTGGGGGGGGGGAGAGGGAGGGAGACGGACATACAGACAGGCAGGCAGACAGACAGAGAGAGGGGGAGGGAGGGAGGAAGGGAGGGAGGGAGGGAGGGAGGGGTGTATATTATATGTTTATTTCTCATATCGTGACTAACACATAAAACTGAATGTTTTGGGGTGAGGGAGTTAATCTAAAACAGGGGGGGGGGGGGAGGGGGGGTCATTCTGGCGTGGTTTGTTTTAACTCTCGGGGAGTTAAAATTGGCACATGCTAATTCTAACTCCCGGGGAGTTAAAAATGGCGGGAAGTTAAAATGGATCGTTACATCGGCTAAAAGCACTCTCAGAGAAGTCTGAATTCGCCAAAAGTGTGAGAAGAGTCCGATTTCAGTAGGAACTGGAAATGAAAATGTTCTTTTTACCAGAAAATTCATACTCTCTTCATTACTTAGTTTTAACTCCCAGGGAGTTCAAATTGGCACGTGCTAATTTTAACTCCCGGGGAGTTAAAAAGTGGAGGGGAGTTAAAATGGATCATTACACCGGGTTGTCCTGGATGATTTGTGGACGAAAGAAGTAAAGAATGTGCGCCAAGTGGGGCCATCAATCAGGCAATTCAAGCCTTATCTCTCTTCCCAAACAGCCTCTCCACTTCTCCAGAAATAATGGCTCACGCACTGAGCAGTCCCAACAGACAGCAGGGCTATTCAACAGACAGCAGGGCTATTCAGCTAGATCCCGGTTTAGAAACATCTCCTGGCGAGGCTGGTCCTGGGCTGGAACATGGTGTCAAAGGGGCAAACCATCTTTGACGGGAACGCTTCCTCTGTCTGCTGATTCAATCTGGCCTGCTTTGCCTTGCGGAGAGGAAATACGTTGTCCAAATTACTGGCGGTAAAAACAAGGAGGGTTTACTTTCGCTGGAATGCCAGGACAATAGTGACAGCCAGACCGACAGAAACATGTGGAAATTGCTGGGCTGCTATTAACGGCTCCCTGCTGGCAGTACAGCGTGGGTCTTGGGGGGCTTGCAGAGAGGGACACACTTTGGGAGGATTAGGTACAGTGGAAGTGAGACAAAACACATAAGTGGTATCCAGGAACTTATAGTGGGTGTAAGGGTGAAAAATCATATAAACCAAAGAGAAGAATGAAATGGATGAGAGAGAGAGAGAGAGAGAGAGGGGGGGGGGAGGGGGGGAGTTCGGGGTAAGGGTGGGTAGTGGTGAGTTGTGGGAAGTGAATGAGTCAGTTAGTTGTTCGTTCAGTAAACCACCAGTAAACTGCACAGACAGGATGCCTCTTGAATAAGCAGCATAGTTTCGTTCTCATTCCCAACACTGAAGCAGAAAACGTACAATGCCCGCAGCTGCTTAATTAATACAAAATAAATATACATTAAAACTATGAGAGGCGAGAAAGACAGTTGAGGATGTTTTCCTGTGCCTGCTGTTGACATTATAGTGTCTCTACATTACAGACCCCGGTGCTATTGCTGTTGACATGATTGTGCCTCTACATTACAGACCCCGGTGCTATTGCTGTTGACATGATTGTGTCTCTACATTACAGACCCCAATGCTATTGCTGTTGACATTATACATGATTGTGTCTCTACATTACAGACCCCAATGCTATTGCTGTTGACACTATAGTGTCTCTACATTACAGACCCCGGTGCTATTGCTGTTGACATGATTGTGTCTCTACATTACAGACCCCAATACTATTGCTGTTGACATTATAGTGTCTCTACATTACAGACCCCGGTGCTATTGCTGTTGACATGATTGTGTCTCTACATTACAGACCCCAATGCTATTACTGTTGACATGATTGTGTCTCTACATTACAGACCCCAATGCTATTGCTGTTGACATGATTGTGCCTCTACATTACAGAGCCCGGTGCTATTGCTGTTGACATGATTGTGTCTCTACATTACAGACCCCGGTGCTATTGCTGTTGACATGATTGTGTCTCTACATTACAGACCCCAATGCTATTGCTGTTGACATGATTGTGTCTCTACATTACAGACCCCAATGCTATTGCTGTTGACATGATTGTGTCTCTACATTACAGACCCCAATGCTATTGCTGTTGACATGATTGTGCCTCTACATTACAGACCCTGGTGCTATTGCTGTTGACATGATTGTGTCTCTACATTACAGACCCCAATGCTATTGCTGTTGACATGATTGTGCCTCTACATTACAGACCCTGGTGCTATTGCTGTTGACATTATACATGATTGTGTCTCTACATTACAGACCCCAATGCTATTGCTGTTGACACTATAGTGTCTCTACATTACAGACCCCGGTGCTATTGCTGTTGACATGATTGTGTCTCTACATTACAGACCCCAATACTATTGCTGTTGACATTATAGTGTCTCTACATTACAGACCCCGGTGCTATTGCTGTTGACATGATTGTGTCTCTACATTACAGACCCCAATGCTATTACTGTTGACATGATTGTGTCTCTACATTACAGACCCCAATGCTATTGCTGTTGACATGATTGTGTCTCTACATTACAGACCCCAATGCTATTGCTGTTGACATGATTGTGTCTCTACATTACAGACCCCAATGCTATTGCTGTTGACATGATTGTGTCTCTACATTACAGACCCCAATGCTATTGCTGTTGACATGATGGTGTCTCTACATTACAGACCCCAATGCTATTGCTGTTGACATTATAGTGTCTCTACATTGCAGACCCCGGTGCTATTGCTGTTGACATTATAGTGTCTCTACATTACAGACCCCAATGCTATTGCTGTTGACATTATAGTGTCTCTACATTACAGACCCCAATGCTATTGCTGTTGACATTATAGTGTCTTTACATTACAGACCCCAATGCTATTGCTGTTGACATTAATAGTGTCTCTACATTACAGACCCCGGTGCTATTGCTGTTGACATTATAGTGTCTCTACATTACAGACCCCGGTGCTATTGCTGTTGACATGATTGTGTCTCTACATTACAGACCCCAATGCTATTGCTGTTGACATTATAGTGTCTCTACATTACAGACCCCGGTGCTATTGCTGTTGACATGATTGTGCCTCTACATTACAGACCCTGGTGCTATTGCTGTGAATAAGAGCAGTAAGAAAGCAGGGGACAAGTGGGTTACTGAGTGGCACTTACCCAGCGTCAGTCAGTCATTCTGCTGTCTTACAGCGTCAGTCAGTCATTCTGCTGTCTTACAGCGTCAGTCAGTCATTCTGCTGTCTTACAGCGTCAGTCAGTCATTCTGCTGTCTTACAGCGTCAGTCAGTGATTCGGCTGTCTTACAGTGTCAGTCAGTCATTCTGCTGTCTTACAGCGTCAGTCAGTCATTCTGCTGTCTTACAGCGTCAGTCAGTCATTCTGCTGTCTTACAGCGTCAGTCAGTGATTCGGCTGTCTTACAGCGTCAGTCAGTCATTCTGCTGTCTTACAGCGTCAGTCAGTCATTCTGCTGTCTTACAGCGTCAGTCAGTGATTCGGCTGTCTTACAGCGTCAGTCAGTCATTCTGCTGTCTTACAGCGTCAGTCAGTCATTCTGCTGTCTTACGTAGTGTGTGCCCACCCACAAGACCGAAGACAGTGTCTAGAGAAGTGAAACGGACAACCATGTTATAGTGTTGGGATGTTATAGTGTTGGGATGTTATAGTGTTGGGATGTTGTAGTGTTGGGATGTTGTAGTGTTGGGATGTTATAGTGTTGGGATGTTATAGTGTTGGGATGTTATAGTGTTGGGATGTTGTAGTGTTGGGATGTTGTAGTGTTGGGATGTTATAGTGTTGGGATGTTATAGTGTTGGGATGTTATAGTGTTGGGATGTTATAGTGTTGGGATGTTATAGTGTTGGGATGTTGTAGTGTTGGGATGTTATAGTGTTGGGATGTTATAGTGTTGGGATGTTGTAGTGTTGGGATGTTATAGTGTTGGGATGTTGTAGTGTTGGGATGTTATAGTGTTGGGATGTTATAGTGTTGGGATGTTGTAGTGTTGGGATGTTATAGTGTTGGGATGTTATAGTGTTGGGATGTTGTAGTGTTGGGATGTTGTAGTGTTGGGATGTTGTAGTGTTGGGATGTTGTAGTGTTGGGATGTTGTAGTGTTGGGATGTTGTAGTGTTGGGATGTTGTAGTGTTGGGATGTTATAGTGTTGGGATGTTGTAGTGTTGGGATGTTGTAGTTGTTGGGATGTTGTAGTGTTGGGATGTTGTAGTGTTGGATGTTGTAGTGTTGGGATGTTGTAGTGTTGGGATGTTGTAGTGTTGGGATGTGTAGTGTTGATTTGTAGTGGGATGTTGTAGTGTTGGGATGTTGTAGTGTTGGGATGTTGTAGTGTTGGGATGTTGTAGTGTTGGGATGTTGATTAGTGTTGGGATGTTGTAGTGTTGGGATGTTGTAGTGTTGGGATGTTGTAGTGTTGGGATGTTGTAGTGTTGGGATGTTGTAGTGTTGGGATGTTGTAGTGTTGGGATGTTGTAGTGTTGGGATGTTGTTGTAGTGTTGGGATGTTTATGTTGGATGTTGTGTTTGGATGTTGTAGTGTTGGGATGTTGTAGTGTTGGGATGGGTTCTGTTTGTTTATTTGTTTTTTCTGCTTGTTGTTTTTACATCACTTCTATTTCATCGCTTACCTACTTATTGACTGACTGACTGACTGGTTGACTGACTGACTGACTGACTGACATAATTACTTACTTACTTCTACAAGCAGTTTGTTCATTAGATCGTTAACAGTAGGAAGTTACACACTTCATTTTCTCTGATTGTTATCACTTTCGATTTGAGTGACTAAGTGGTCAGTGGGTTATATCAATGATTGAATAGGCGAGTTTGTGTTTAACGCCTTTTAACCGGTACATTACCAAAAACAGATCATCATGACGATAAGAGACGACGATTTCAAGGCATGAGGAGATCCCTGATGAATGAGAAGAACAGAAATGTCATGTTAGATATCAACCACAGGCCTATACTGGACCATGACTGTCCTGCTTATAGTAGATATGTTAGATATCAACCACAGGCCTATACTAGACCATGACTGTCCTGTTTATAGTAGATAAGACCAGACACCACAAATCACGACAGAAATGATGATTTTCTTGTATCAAGTCGGGGTCTCATGATTATCTGTCATAAAAACTTCAAAAGGGAAGCCTCGTTGTAAGCTTGAATAGAATTCAATAAAGAATTCAATATAAACTTCATGTCGGTCATTTAATTCTGTTTATAACTCGGCCATCCGACTACAAATGGGAGGTGGGGGTGGGGAGAAGGGAGGGGGTTAAGGGGGAGGAGGCAGGCCATCTCGGAGGTGTTACTTAATCGCAATCGATTCCATAATCATGTGTGCGCCAAGCAACGTTCATTTCAAACATGCTCAAAATGGCTTAAACCCGGATCTACTATCGAAAAAAAATCTTAAATCAACCTAACGGAAATATACACCGTTATAAAAACTGAAAAATAACATAGAGTGAAATATTACCAAATAAGGTGTTCACATGGTCTGCTTTTAAAGAAAAAGAAGAGCTTATTTGTGATGTCATCCACATCGGAACTCTATGAGAAAATATTTCAGAATGAATGGCTTATCGCACGGCACTTGCCATGTGAATGGCACATGTACCATACCAGTGCTTCAATGTTTTCAGATGTATCCTTGTAGAAAAGAAACTGTCGCTGCAACAGTGATATCCACAGTCCTTCCAGTCACTGTTGTACGTGAAGTGATTTTAAAGTGCAGTGATTGTAGTCGTTATATCTCTTATGTCATTGTGGATGGTCACACATTCACTGCTCCTTGGACAACAAAGTAATCAAGGGGAGAGACGATACACCAAAGATAGCTACAAGGCCATGAAGTCCTGAGTTCTGCTGCACTGCCTAATGGCCTGCCATGAAGTCCTGAGTTCTGCTGCACTGCCTAATGGCCTGCCATGAAGTCATGAGTTCTGCTGCACTGCCTAATGGCCTGCCATGAAGTCCTGAGTTCTGCTGCACTGCCTAATGGCCTGCCATGAAGTCATGAGTTCTGCTGCACTGCCTAATGGCCTGCCATGAAGTCATGAGTTCTGCTGCACTGCCTAATGGCCTGCCATGAAGTCATGAGTTCTGCTGCACTGCCTAATGGCCTGCCATGAAGTCCTGAGTTCTGCTGCACTGCCTAATGGCCTGCCATGAAGTCCTGAGTTCTGCTGCACTGCCTAATGGCCTGCCATGAAGTCATGAGTTCTGCTGCACTGCCTAATGGTCTGCCATGAAGTCATGAGTTCTGCTGCACTGCCTAATGGCCTGATACAGACTGCCATGGTACAGGCTGCGATGGGATAGGGACATCAGAAAGGTGGTTGCAATAGGATGGGGACATCAGAAAGGTGGTTGCAATAGGATGGGGACATCAGAAAGGTGGTTGCAATAGGATGGGGACATCAGAAAGGTGGTTGCAATAGGATGGGGACATCAGAAAGGTGGTTGCAATAGGATGGGGACATCAGAGAGGTGGTTGCAATAGGATGGGGACATCAGAGAGGTGGTTGCAATGGGATGGGGACATCAGAGAGGTGGTTGCAATAGGATGGGGACATCAGAGAGGTGGTTGCAATAGGATGGGGACATCAGAGAGGTGGTTGCAATAGGATGGGGACATCAGAAAGGTGGCTGCAATAGGATGGGGACATCAGAGAGGTGGTTGCAATAGGATGGGGACATCAGAGAGGTGGTTGCAATAGGATGGGGACATCAGAGAGGTGGTTGCAATAGGATGGGGACATCAGAGAGGTGGTTGCAATAGGATGGGGACATCAGAGAGGTGGTTGCAATAGGATGGGGACATCAGAGAGGTGGCTAGGATGGAATGGGGACATCAGAGAGGTGGTTGCAATAGGATGGGGACATCAGAGGGGTGGTTGCAATAGGATGGGGACATCAGAGTGTGGTTGCAAAAGGACAGTAAGTATAAGAATGAGACACGAAGGATGACAGCTCAATCCAGAAGACAGAGAGAAAAACAGCTAACGGAAAAAGGAACAACGAAAGATGAGCAAAATGAGAAGAAAAAACACCTTAAAACAACAGCAAGAGTGAGAAGAAAGAAAAAAAGGATCAACGCAGAAAAGATTATAAACAATAACACACACACACACACACACACACACACACACACACACACACACACACACACACACACACACACACACACACAACAGAGCAAATGTGAAAAGAAGACACGATAGGGGTGTAGACCGCTGATTTGTCGCAGCCAGCATTTGCGTGCGACATATCGGCGGGTTGTGACAAATCAGCGGTCAATGTGCATTTAGGATTGGGCCCGCTGTAATGTCGCAATGCGGTATGCGTAAGCAGTATAATCACTGTCACTTTTGGACATATACATTATGCTGCGACCTAACTGACCGTTTGCTGCTGCTGTTCTCGCCGTCTGTAGTTATCATGATGACGACGATGATGATAACGACGATCACTACAACAAGATAATCATTGTATAGCCTACGCCAATAATAAGTTTTAAAATGACATTTCCTTTCTCTCTCTCTCTCTCTCTCTCTCTCTCTCTCTCTCTCTCTCTCTCTGATATAAAGTTGGTTTCTATCTTCTATTGTACTACATTGCCTACCCACTCAATTGTCTAAATAATTGCATGTGCATTGCCTTAATCTATGAAATACTTAAATCTGATTAAATGTTCATTTTACAACCCTCTCTCTTTGTCTCTCTCGTTCTTTGTGTCTATGCCTTGTTATTGATATATTTGGTTGCGTTCCATTGCTTTTCTGCGATTATAACTATTCATGTATATGCTATAAGCCTACTTTCAATGTCCACATTTCGTGTTTTCTTCCATTTCTCAATATTATTGTGGTTCCGAAACTCACTAAGTCTCTCTCTCTCTCTCTCTCTCTCTCTCTCTCTCTCTCTCTCTCTCTCTCTCTCTTCTCTCTCTCTCTCTCTTTATCTCCCTTTCTTTGTTATTTTTTTTTCTTTTCAATGGTTCTGGTTTGGTTCCTATCATACAATCTATTTTAATGCTTTGTATAACGCCTTGTACACTGATCTGTAGAGATATATTACCATAAATCTATTTTAATGCTTTGTATAACGCCTTGTCAATGATCTGTAGAGACAATCAGACAATCTATTTTTATACTTTGTATAACGCCTTGTCAACTGATCTGTGGAGATATATTTTCAGGTATGTTTCATTTTCTTTTGCATGTTAGAATTTTCGCTTGTGTTTATGTGTAACTGATCTGTAGAGATTTATTCTCATGCATATTCCATTTTATTTTGCATGTTAAAATGTTCGTATTTGATTGAATGTAACCTCCCCTCAGGGACGAGGACTGGACAAAAAAAGAGCAACTGTGCTTACTCCATTCTCCTCATCAAAATAATTATCTGCTGTCCTCTCTCTCTCTCTCTCTCTCTCTCTCTCTCTCTCTCTCTCTCTCTCTCTCTCTTCTCTCTCTTGCTAAACATTTAGTTATTTATGTATATAAAGCATTCAAGAAGCGAAGTATGTATATAAGGTAAATAATACCCATATCAATTTACAACATGAATCACAGTGTATATCCCCATTCTGAGCGGCTATAGCTTTTATGAATAACACATTTGAGTCTTGTGTCTTGAATTTCGAGTCTCTCTCTCTCTCTCTCTCTCTCTCTCTCTCTCTCTCTCTCTCTCTCTCTCTCTCTCTCTCTCTCTCTGTATTTCACATTATGGTGGTTTTTTTTTCATTATCACCATTTTTTCCCTGATCATTCTGCCTTTCTTACTATTATTGTCAGAGTGACGTCCTACATTTTTTATGCTTGCCTGTTTGTTTGTTTGTTTGTTTGTTTGTTTTTTGTGTGTTTTTGTGCTTATCTGTAACTGAACCCGCTCATAATGAATCACTGGGGACCTTCAAATGTGCTTTGTTATATCCGGCTGTCGTTACAACCGATATGCCGGTTATACCAAATTCCGAAAAGATGGCTTCTTTATATTTGGTGTCGTATGCACTATTGTCGCTGTGAAATGGCATTGCTGTTAGCTGATTTTCCGTGGAAAACGTTCGCAGCGATAGTATTTCAATGGGCATTGCCTCTCCCCATAGTCACCCAATGGGCACTCCACCCCATGCTGGAAACCACAAGAACTTGCAGCCCATACAGCCTCGACAGTGCCAGGAAGAAGTTGGTCTGTTGGGCGATGGATTGGAGATGTCGGGTCAACACGGTGATGGAGAGGGGGGGGGGGGGGTGAGGGGGAAGGGACAAGACTCACGAATACTTGCCGCGTGAAGTGCAGGAACTAATAATTGTAAAAGCCTTAGAACGACACCCAAGCAGTCTTTTCAAGCATGCGAAGGTAAGTCATTTCTTTGCGTCAATCACAAACCGAGTGCCACGCCCACAGATTGACATTGCACCACAACTGATGCCAAGCGTTCCTTTACCAGTCAGCATACGCGGACTCTTGCGACACGCTGAGGGAGGCAGTGGCCTGATATGGGAGCTTCGTAGAATAATCAGAAACAGCTGCTGGCTGAATGCATGGCTTACTCTTCAGCACCAAAACATGGATGATTTACAATCACTGGTATTTACTGGAACTGATGGCTGTAATTCTGAATGACTGATGGCTGCAGTAAGTAATAATAATGATAATAATGAGGATAATTTCTATAGCGCCCATCCTAACAACGTAGGCTACAGGGCGCTTTACAAGTTTTAACAATTCAACATCTAAAAAAAATATAAGCAGGACACACACACACACACACACACACACACACACACACACACACACACACACACACACACACACACACACACACACACACGCACGCACGCACACGCACACACACGCGCACGCACACACGCACGCACGCACGCACGCACACAGCACACACCCCCACGCACAACACACACACACACACACACACACACACACACACACACACACACACACACACACACACACGCGCGCGCGCGCGCGCGCGCGCGCACACACACGCACGCACGCAGCATACGCGCGCGCGCGCGCGCACGCGCGCACACACACACACACACACACACACACACACACACACACACACACACACACACACACACACACACACACGCACGCACGCACGCACGCACGCACGCACACACGAACGCACACACGCACGCACGCACGCACGCACACACGCACGCGCGCACGCACGCACACACGCACGCGCGCACACAAAACACACACACACACACACACACACACACACACACACACACACACACACGCACACACACACACACGCACATACGCGCACGCGCGCACGCACACACACACACACACACACACACACACACACACACACACACACACACACACACACACACACACACACACACTGGAAAATAATGTCGCATACATAAACACACTATATAACACGGTGAACAGCTCATTTTTGCACGAGCAAAGTGTGCAAGTGACATGCAGTAATTTAGTAATATTTCAGGTGGTATCCTTCAACTGGCATTTGAACAGATACGTTTTAAGTGCAGACTTGAAAGTCGGGAAGGAGGGGGCATGACGTAGATGCAAAGGCAGTGAATTCTAGAGTATTGCCTCAGAATACTGTAGAACCGTGCTGCTTTCGGTTATATGAGGGAATTCGAAAAAAAATCGGTCATCAGAGGAAGAACGGAGGGGACGTGTAGGAATATATATTTCGAAGCAATCAGAGAGATAGGTAGGCGCTTCACCTGTGAGAACCTTATAACATAGACACGCAGATTTATACTGAATTCTGTGCTCGATTTTGAGCCAGTGTAATTTCTTCAAGAGATCCGAAGTATGATGCTGTTTTGACAACTTGAAAGTAAGGCTTGCGGCTGAATTTTGAACATGTTGTAGTGGCTGGAGTAAGCCTGCGGGTATACCAATGGGAAGAGCGTTACAATAATCTAGTCTTGACATAATGCAGGAAGACGCCAACGTCTTCGTGGCCTATTCTGTAAGGAAAGGTCTGATAGAGCTGATGCGACGGAGTTCAAGAAAGGATGTTTGGCAGATTTTGGCTATGTGGTGTTTCAGGGTGAGATCAGAGTCGAGATAGAAGCCAAGGTCACGAACAAATGGCATAATGAGATGTCAGTGGAGCCAAGGACTATTGACGGATGAAGACGGGGTCTCAAACTTGAGAGTGTTGTGTAAACCGGATAGCTTCTGTTTTACCGTCATTTAAGTTCAGCTTATTAGTAGACATCCACTCTTTGATATCAGTGACACAGCCTTGAAGATTTTTGACGAGATTGTCATAGTTGTCTAGCGTGTCAGAATGTTCAAGCTGAGTGTCATCAGCGAACATTTCATGATGAACAGAATGGCTGTTAATGATCTCAGTCAAGGGCGTTGTGTACATTATGAAAAGGACTGGATCCAGCACAGACCCCTGGGGAACGCCAAAGTTTGATGACATTTTAGAAGATCACTTTTCGTTAATAAGGACGAACTGCCGTCTGTTTGACAGATACGATCCAAACCAGTTTAGTGCAATGTTACATATGCCGAAATTTGTGCTCAGACGTTAAAGGAGTATTTTGT
>CM031618.1:23735793-23763293 GCA_018398815.1 Conus ventricosus
GATCAGTTGTGTCGAAAGCAGCAGACAGGTCGAGGAGAAGAAGAACAGATACTTTGTCGTCATCAAGGGATGTCAGAATACCATTCAAGATTCGGATGAATGCAGTTTCTTAGAAAAGTAGTTACAGACTCAGAATCAAAAACTTACTTGGAGAATATTTCGACAGGGTCGCCCTGTCTTCTTCAGTTCACTGTTGCTGTTGTGGCAGCGAGGCTTGATCGGCCGACTGTTGTGGGGGGATGGGCGGGGGGTGAACGGTTGTCAGGATCTGATTGTAGATGGGGGGAGGGGAGTTCAAAGCCTTGATCTCTGTTCAGGCTGGGGCGTCTGGTCTTAATTTTGATGGCTTCTTTAACTTTTCTTTTTGTGAGGAAGGGCTCTGTAGACAGGATCTTGGTTTCCTGGGGCTGAAACTGTGGCCTGTGGCTTGTAGATGTTCATGTATGGCAGAACTAGATCGGTTTTGGTGTTCCTGTAGACGGGTGGTGAGTGGTCTTGCTGTCTTGCCAATGTAGGTATGGGTACAGTCTTGACACCCTACCTGGTACACTACACCACACTGCTTGAGGGGGTCCGTTTTGTCTTTGACATGGGTCAGTTGCTGGCGTAGGGAGCTGGTGGGTTTGTGGAACACTTTGCATCCATGTTGTTGGAAGGTCCTGGCTAGACGCTCTGAGTAATGTAAGGGATCCCCACATTCACAGTGTCCGTATCTGTAGATGAAGGGTAGCGAATTCGAGGGTTGTCCCACATCCATGCAGGGTATCCATTAGCGGAAAGGGTAGTCTTGATGTGTTCTTCTTCTTTCAGCTCTTCCTCCTTAGTGGAACACAGTACAGAGGCTCTGTGCATGAGGGTGTTGACAACAGATCTCTTGTGCTGGAGGGGGTGGTTAGAGTGAAAGTTCAGATATTGGTCAGTGTGGGTGTGAAGTCTTGAAGACAGTGTGGAAACATGAAAAACGGCAACTCAAACTAGCGAGATGGCAAAACCATAAACATTTCAACATTCGGTGCCATCGTGAACGAGTCACTCTCCCAAGCCTTCATTTAAAAACTTGTGCAAAGGGAATCGATGCTTCCGGAACTTTACAGAATCCTCCCACAGAAATAGCAGACAACATTTTACTTTCATGCCGCCTCGCGCTTTGCGCACGAGTTTCAATGCTTACAAACACAGGCAACGCGAAAAGTTCGAACGCTTTCGCCAGAAACAACACCCCAACGGAAACTTACTGACCTCCAACGCCATAGACACCAACAAATGGATTATCAATCCCCCCAAAACCGTGCTCTCAGTGACAGTGAATCAAGTGTGCTGAAGAAAGGACTTAACTTTTGTGTTGCGCTCACATCGATTCCAGTCAAGGAAATCGTAGCTTCCATTGAAGCAGCGTGCACCCAGATCAAAGACAAAGCCACAGCAGACAGCCTATGGAGCAAAGTGGTCAAAGTCATAAAGTCCAGTAAGCCACCCAAGTCCAACATTTCACGAGAGGAAAAACAAGCCTTGAAAAACTTGAGACAGGACGACAGCATCGTCATACTTCCAGCTGACAAAGGTAGGACCACAGTATTGTTACCGAAAGATGAGTACAACAAGAAAGTACAGACCCTTCTCAGTGATACAGACACCTATAAAAAAACTCAAGACTGACCCTACGAAGAAAGTGAAAACCAGCTTATCAACCTGTTAAAGAAATGGAAGAAAGAAGATTCTATCTCCCCTAATCTTTACCAACGTCTTTACCCCACTTCAGAATCCACGCCCAAGCTGTATGGATTACCCAAGATACACAAGGATGCCCCCCTCCACCCCATTGTGTCCAGCTGTGGCAGTGTCATGTACAATGCCTCCAAATTCCTGACACAAATATTGGGACCTTCAGTCGGGCAGACTGAGCATCATATGGTCAACAGCACAGATTTTGTACAGAGATGGAAACCCGCAATGGCTCCGGGAGAGAAACTTGTCTCCTATGATGTTTGTGCACTGTTCACTAGCATCCCTGCGCCAAGGCTCTCCAAGTCATCGGGAGAAGATTGAGGATGACTACCACCTTCGTCACCGGTGTGAACTCACTACAAAACAGGTGCTAGAACTGTTGGAACTGTGCCTCACTAGCACCTACTTTTCATTTAACCATGAGATCTACCAGCAGAAACAAGGAGCTGCCATGGGTTCGCCTGTATCTCCAGTGGTAGCCAACCTGTACATGGAACATATTGAAAAAGTAGCCCTTGAGACCGCTGCCAACCCTCCCAGCATGTGGTTCGCAATGTGGATGACACCATGACCTGCATACAGGAGACGGAGGTTGACAGCTTCATCACCCACCTGAATTCCATCGACGACAGCATCCAATGCACTTCCGAAAACTGAAGTAGAAGGGAAGATCCCGTTCCTGGACACACTCAACACCCGAACCCATGACGACAGGGTGGAGGACCACCCTTTATAGGAAACCCACCCACATGACCAATATCTGAACTTTCACTCTACCCACCCCCTCCAGCACAAAAGATTGTTGTCAACACCCTCATGCACAGAGCCTCAGTACTGTGTTCCACTGAGGAAGAGCTGAAAGAAGAATGAACACATCAAAACTGCCCTTTCCGCTAAAGGATACCCTGCATGGGTGTGGGACAACCTCGAATTCGCTACCCTTCATCTACAGATACGGACACTGTGAAAGTGGATATCCCTTACATTAAAGAAGTCTCAGAGCGTCTAGCCAGGACCTTCCAACAACATGGATGCAAGTGTTCCACAAACCCACCAACTCCTACGCCAGCAACTGACCCATGTCAAAGACAAAACGGACCCCCTCAAGCAGTGCGGTGTAGTGTACCAGGTAGGGTGTCAAAACTGTTCCCTTACCAACATTGGCGAGACAGCAAGACCACTCACCACCCGTCTACAGGAACACCAAAACCGATCCAGTTCTGCCATACATGAACATCTACAAGCCACAGGCCACAGTTTCAGCCCCAAGAAACCAAGATCCTGTCTACAGAGCCCTTCCTCACAAAAAGAAAAGTTAAAGAAGCCATCGAAATTAAGACCAGACGCCCCAGCCTGTACAGAGATCAAGGCTTTGACACCCCCCCCCCCCCCCCCCCCCCATCTACAATCAGATCCTGACAACCGTTCATCCCCACAACAGTCGTCCCATCAAGCCTCGCTGCCACAACAGCAACAGTGAGCTGAAGAAACAGGGCGACCCTGTCGAAATATTCTCCAAGTAAGGTTTTGATTCTGAGTCTGTAACTACTTTTCTAATGTCGAATCCAGAATCCAGAAACCTCTATTCTTAATGGAGTTTCTGTGCTATGCCCAGGCCAGCACGGTAGGCTGGTGGAAACTGAGAAGAGTGTTCAGAAGATGTTGGAATAATGAGCTTTCCCTTTAATCCCATCCCTTTCAATACTTCTCTCTCTCTCTCTCTCTCTCTCTCTCTCTCTCTCTCTCTCTCTCTCTCTCTCTCTCTCTCTCTCTCTCTCTCTCTCTCTCATCCACTTCATATTATTCCTCTCCTAAACAGAATGTAACTTATACCATCACAAACTACTTCATTGCAATTATCTTTTTTCCCCACATCCAAATGTTACGTTATGGTTAAAGAGAACATAATCCTATCCCAATCTTCAGGCAGCATAAGCTGTGATGCCAGTAGAGGAGCTGCCAAAATCCCCACGTGTCTGTCTGTCTGGTTGTTACCTTAGTCATGTCTGTCTGGTTGTTACTTTAGTCATGTCTGTTTGGTTGTTACCTTAGTCATGTCTGTCTGGTTGTTACCTTAGTCATGTCTGTCTGGTTGTTACCTTAGTCATGTCCGTTTGGTTGTTACCTTAGTCATGTCTGTCTGGTTGTTACATTAGTCATGTCTGTTTGGTTGTTACCTTAGTCATGTCTGTCTGGTTGTTACCTTAGTCATGTCTGTCTGGTTGTTACATTAGTCATGCGTTGCTGCTGAAGTAAATCATCCTGGTTTTAGCTGTCAACAACTTGCTCAGCTGCTGAAGTAAATCATCCTGGTTTTAGCTGTCAACAACATGCTCAGCTGCTGAAGTAAATCATTCTGGTTTTAGCTGTCAACAACTTGCTCAGCTGCTGAAGTAAATCATCCTGGTTTTAGCTGTCAACAACATGCTCAGCTGCTGAAGTAAATCATCCTGGTTTTAGCTGTCAACAACTTGCTCAGCTGCTGAAGTAAATCATCCTGGTTTTAGCTGTCAACAACTTGCTCAGCGCATTTACATCAACTGCGTGTTCCTCCACATCGGGCAAAGCTTAGGAAACTGAATCAGGACATAGGTTAAATGTTCCCTTCAAAGATGGGTTGCCTCTTTGACACCATGTTTAGGAGGACCTGGCTCTCCAGGAGATGTTTCTAAATCGGGATCTGATTTCACGGCCCTGCTGTCTGTGTGGGCAGCTCATTGCCTGAGCAGTGAGTTGTGGAGAAATGGGCAGGCTATTTTGGTAGAGAGCTGACGGCTGACATTGCCTGATTGACTACCTCCCCTGGTGGAAAGCAATTTCCCTTTCCACATGGCATCGGATATGACAGGGATGAAGCACACCTGACAGCCTCTGAATGGGCAGATAGTGTAAGAAGATTGGAAAGCACTGCAGGAATGGTATTAAAGATCTTTCTTTCACATCTTCTTCGTCATGGTAATCATTTGGTGGTGGTAGCTGTAGATTTTCTCTCCTCCTTCTCCTCCTCCTTCTTCTCCCCCCTCCTCTTTCTCTTCTTTCTTATTTTATTTTTCCCTTTTCTCTTGTTGTTTGTTCTTCTTTTCATTTAGATATTCATCACCATCAACATGATATCTAGTGTTTGTTCTTCTTTTCATTTAGATATTCATTACCATCAACATGATATCTAGTGTTTGTTCTTCTTTTCATTTAGATATTCATCACCATCAACATGATATCTAGTGTTTGTTCTTCTTTTCATTTAGATATTCATTACCATCAACATGATATCTAGTGTTTGTTCTTCTTTTCATTTAGATATTCATCACCATCAACATGATATCTAGTGTTTGTTCTTCTTTTCATTTAGATATTCATTACCATCAACATGACATCTAGTGTTTGTTCTTCTTTTCATTTAGATATTCATCACCATCAACATGATATCTAACGTGATCAAACATTGTTCTTCTTTTCATTTAGATATTCATTACCATCAACATGACATCTAGTGTTTGTTCTTCTTTTCATTTAGATATTCATTACCATCAACATGACATCTAGTGTTTGTTCTTCTTTTCATTTAGATATTCATCACCATCAACATGATATCTAGTGTTTGTTCTTCTTTTCATTTAGATATTCATTACCATCAACATGACATCTAGTGTTTGTTCTTCTTTTCATTTAGATATTCATCACCATCAACATGACATCTAGTGTTTGTTCTTCTTTTCATTTAGATATTCATTACCATCAACATGACATCTAGTGTTTGTTCTTCTTTTCATTTAGATATTCATTACCATCAACATGATATCTAGTGTTTGTTCTTCTTTTCATTTAGATATTCATTACCATCAACATGATATCTAGTGTTTGTTCTTCTTTTCATTTAGATATTCATCACCATCAACATGATATCTAGTGTTTGTTCTTCTTTTCATTTAGATATTCATCACCATCAACATGATATCTAGTGTTTGTTCTTCTTTTCATTTAGATATTCATCACCATCAACATGATATCTAGTGTTTGTTCTTCTTTTCATTTAGATATTCATCACCATCAACATGATATCTAGTGTTTGTTCTTCTTTTCATTTAGATATTCATCACCATCAACATGACATCTAGTGTTTGTTCTTCTTTTCATTTAGATATTCATCACCATCAACATGACATCTAGTGTTTGTTCTTCTTTTCATTTAGATATTCATCACCATCAACATGACATCTAGTGTTTGTTCTTCTTTTCATTTAGATATTCATCACCATCAACATGACATCTAGTGTTTGTTCTTCTTTTCATTTAGATATTCATTACCATCAACATGACATCTAGTGTTTGTTCTTCTTTTCATTTAGATATTCATTACCATCAACATGATATCTAGTGTTTGTTCTTCTTTTCATTTAGATATTCATTACCATCAACATGATATCTAGTGTTTGTTCTTCTTTTCATTTAGATATTCATTACCATCAACATGATATCTAACGTGATCAAACATTGTTCTTCTTTTCATTTAGATATTCATTACCATCAACATGATATCTAACGTGATCAAACATTGTTCTTCTTTTCATTTAGATATTCATTACCATCAACATGATATCTAGTGTTTGTTCTTCTTTTCATTTAGATATTCATTACCATCAACATGACATCTAGTGTTTGTTCTTCTTTTCATTTAGATATTCATTACCATCAACATGATATCTAACGTGATCAAACATTGTTCTTCTTTTCATTTAGATATTCATTACCATCAACATGATATCTAACGTGATCAAACATTGTTCTTCTTTTCATTTAGATATTCATTACCATCAACATGACATCTAACGTGATCAAACATTGTTCTTCTTTTCATTTAGATATTCATTACCATCAACATGATATCTAACGTGATCAAACATTGTTCTTCTTTTCATTTAGATATTCATTACCATCAACATGACATCTAACGTGATCAAACATTGTTCTTCTTTTCATTTAGATATTCATTACCATCAACATGATATCTAACGTGATCAAACATTGTTCTTCTTTTCATTTAGATATTCATTACCATCAACATGACATCTAACGTGATCAAACATTGTTCTTCTTTTCATTTAGATATTCATTACCATCAACATGATATCTAACGTGATCAAACATTGTTCTTCTTTTCATTTAGATATTCATTACCATCAACATGATATCTAACGTGATCAAACATTGTTCTTCTTTTCATTTAGATATTCATTACCATCAACATGATATCTAACGTGATCAAACAAACTTTTTGGTGATATAATTTCTCTAACATGAAAAAGAAAGTCACACCATCTACCGCCATATACGGGTTTGAAATGCACACCTTCTCTCTTTCTTTTCGTTTCTGCGCAAGTGAGAGGGAAGTTTGTTTGGACTTTCGGTCAGTGGATTTGTTTGATGCAACAGCAAGGGAATGCAGGGCAGGTACTTGACCAGAATAACGCATGCACCTCCACACGCCTGAACGTAATATAGGAAATGTAGTCATGTATTCATTTTTCTCTACTGAGGCCGACAATTATTCATAATTCATATCGTTCAGGTATTCAATTTTATGTACACATCACACAAACGAAGTTTTTATTAACTCCATCCAGTTGTCGATTCCTCACAGACTGTACACCAAGAATCATTCATTAATCCATATGAACTTAAGGAAATGGTTATATGTTTGTCTGGTTTGCCTGGTTTGACTTTCATGTTCACATTTTCACCACACTACAACTCTGTAGTTTCAACTGAAGAGTGAGAACCGTCTCTATACTCGGGCTGCCAACGAGTTGGCTGACTCCTTTTTGCGGCATCTGGTGTGATCAAAGTGAGGCCAACTTCTCAGAAATTCCTCTCTTAGCCAGCATCCACTTTCACGTTCCTTCAGATCACTTCAAGTTACGCCAGGTAACTTTCATTTTGTTGGAAACTATACCTCCCAAACACCCTTAGGAATATCCAATGCTCTGAAACACCTCTCATGTTGGCACATGTTTACAATGTTGAAGAGGAACGGTCTCATGAGGCCAGGTCAGGTGAATTAGGGAGATGGGTGACAAGCTGAACGTTGTTTTTCATCGGGAGACTTAACGAGTTGGAACAGCAGCGTGACCATGGTGCCGCAACATACCCCAGGTTTCAGCGCGTGGTTGTCGTCTGCACCAAGCTTCCTTCAATCTCGACAAGCACTGATTCACATACCGATCAATGGTGACTGGTTTCCCATGTGCAAGTGATACTGCTGCCAAATGACCAGTGTTTGAAAAGAAACGAGCAACCACTTGCCTTTCAGTGCTTGTTGTGCGTCAAAATTGAATTGGTGGCTTTTCATCTTCACACAGCCAGACTGTAGATTGTTGCTTTGTTTGCAGATCATACATGTAAATTCACGTTTTATCTCCTGTTTCAATGTCTCTCATGCGGTCTGACATACCTTCATCGAACATGTGTGGTATATATGTGTGCACCATGCAAACCTTATGCTTTTTTTCCTTTTCTAAGAAATGGTGGGGGAGCTGACGGGCATTACGCTGTCTGACTTGGAGATCTTTGTGTATAACTGGAGGAGTACTTCCCGGTGAGAGGTGTAATGTTTACCGCAGCTCCAGGAAAGTAACCAGTGGGTTGTCCTTAATGAAGCGTCTCGTGCTGATGACATTGTGCGGCATCACTACCGTTGGTGGGACCATACAACAAACATCATCTTCCAAACTTTTCTTTTCAACAAGGAATCCAGAGAATCACTTATACACTATTTTTTTCAAGTGAAATGCTTCCAAGAACAGTACACTGAACTTTCCAGGCACTACTGAGGAGATTTTCCTTAAACAAGTCATAGAATATCATTACACGAAAATCGCAATTTCCCACTTCCACGCATGAAGTATTATAATTGTCTTACGTGATCATCTTTTTTAAAAATCTATCATGTGCAAAAAATGTCAACAGTTACGTAGATAAAATTATATCGTTGGATAAACGCCATAAGTCAACACCTTTTTATTTCAAATGTGCAAACGATCGCAACAATTCAGTGATCACAATGGCGATGGTTGAGGTTGCTGAGTGGGGTGACTACGGGCGGTAATTAAGGCACAAGAAGAAAAGTAGAGTTACCGCCCCACTATAGACCCCATTTTGCTTTGAGATCGAAAAGACAAACGACCGTGTGTTCAAACTTTGCTTTAATTGCATTGCTGTAAATGTTTATTTTTTCCTTGCCTGAAGGAGACCAATTGGTAATGATGTGTTGTGTCTGCTTTGTAACGTGTTTCTTCTATTCGTTTGGCGGTCCAGGCGTTCTGCGTTTGCTCCTATGAATAGGATAAAGCCTTATTGTAAATGTTCCGCACGTGAGGTCAAAGTGCTTTACGCATGTGTCAAAGAATACAAACTATAACATCAGAAATCTTCGGTCCCCTGTTCCCTTCTATCCAAGATTTTACGACTTTTCCCATCGCCTTTGGTTCTCCATCTCACTGAAATACCTTCAGAAAACCAATCCACCTGAAGTGAACCAGAAGAGTGACAACATATTAGGAATGTTGTCAATAGAACAGCACATTCCCAACACTTTTACATCTTCTATGATATCCCAAATGAGGGGCTGGCTCTTTCTGACAGGTTCCTGAATAAAGCGCAGTGTGCAGGCTTTCCTCCTATGCTGAGGTCACCCAGTGGCTTGGCTATCGTCCTAGAGTTATGAAGTGCATTTTCTGCAGCACGGTTATCTTCTCTTATGTTTGATTGATCACCCACCTCTATTTGCAGGTGCTCCTCGCTCCCGGGATCTGATATATTGATGACAGAATGAAAGATGAGATCTCTTTCGCTCGCGTGCGCGCACGTGTGTGTGTGTGTGTGTGTGTGTGTGTGTGTGTGTGTGTGTGTGTGTGTGTGTGTGTGTGTGTGTGTGTGTGTGTGTGCGTGCGTGCGTGCGTGCGTGCGTGCGTGCGTGCGTGCGTGCGTGCGTGCGTGCGTGCGTGCGTGCGTGCGTGTGTGTGTGTGTGTGTGTGTGTGTGTGTGTGTGTGTGTGTGTGTCTGTGCGCGCGCGCGCGCGCGTGTGCGTGTTTGTGATATACAGACCCTATGAAAAAAACATTTAAGTGGGAAACTACATTGTTTAATAACCATGAACAAACACGATCTCAGACTTCAAGTTTGGATGTAATAATCAAAATCCACCAGCTCAGACAGGGTTGATTAATGTTGTTCCATGGAAACCACACATTTGAAAAAAGCCATAAATTCTATTGAGATGAGTTCCAGATACTATACAACCCGCAAAAATGTATCTCATTAAAATGTATGTCTTCTTCTTCTTCTGCGTACACAGGCTGATACTCCTGCAGACACTCCCTGTATGGACGGACAAGTATTAATTCCATCTACTATACAAAGGGAGTGGAGTTTTGTGCGCATGACCGTGTTTTATCCCGCCATTAAGGCAGCCATACTCCATCTGTATATCTCCATGCATATCTCATATCTGTATTCTTAGTTTGTAATTTATATTCAGGAAACAGACGGTCGCTGTTATGATGAAATAAATGTATCAGATTTCGCAAGTTTGTTTAAGATGCTTTTACAGGATTACGAATTTGTTTTTAAGTTCATGACGCAGGTGTAACATTGAATTAAGTTTTACTGTATGCTTTCGTGTGACATCCGCCAACTGGGGCATTAAATCTTGAAATCGTGTGTGTGTGTGTGTGTGTGTGTGTGTGTGTGTGTGTGTGTGTGTGTGTGTGTGTGTGTGTGTGTGTGATAGATAGATAGATAGAGAGAGAGAGAGAGAGAGAGAGAGAGAGAGAGAGAGAGAGAGAGAGAGAGAGAGAGAGAGAGAAACTCTTAATCAGTTGCTTCTTCCTGTCCCCTGTACAGCCCAGTCAGTCAGTACTGTCCCCTGTACAGCCCAGTCAGTCAGTACTGTCCCCTGTACAGCTCAGTCAGTCAGTAATGTCCCCTGTACAGCCCAGTCAGTTAGTACTGTCCCCTGTACAGCCCAGTCAGTCAGTACTGTCCCCTGTACAGCCCAATCAGTCAGTACTGTCCCCTGTACAGCCCAATCAGTCAGTACTGTCCCCTGTACAGCCCAGTCAGTCAGTACTGTCCCCTGTACAGCCCAGTCAGTCAGTACTGTCCCCTGTACAGCCCAGTCAGTCAGTACTGTCCCCTGTACAGCCCAGTCAGTCAGTACTGTCCCCTGTACAGCCCAATCAGTCAGTACTGTCCCCTGTACAGCCCAGTCAGTCAGTACTGTCCCCTGTATAGCCCAATCAGTCAGTACTGTCTCATGTACAGCCCAGTCAGTCAGTAATGTCCCCTGTACAGCCCAGTCAGTCAGTACTGTCCCCTGTACAGCCCAGTCAGTCAGTACTGTCCCCTGTACAGCCCAGTCAGTCAGTACTGTCCCCTGTACAGCCCAGTCAATCAGTACTGTCCCCTGTACAGCCCAGTCAGTCAGTACTGTCCCCTGTACAGCCCAGTCAGTCAGTACTGTCCCCTGTACAGCCCAGTCAGTCAGTACTGTCCCCTGTACAGCCCAGTCAGTCAGTACTGTCCCCTGTACAGCCCAGTCAGTCAGTACTGTCCCCTGTACAGCCCAGTCAGTCAGTACTGTCCGCTGTACAGCCCAGTCAGTCAGTACTGTCCCCTGTACAGCCCAGTCAGTCAGTACTGTCCCCTGTACAGCCCAGTCAGTCAGTACTGTCCCCTGTACAGCCCAGTCAGTCAGTACTGTCCCCTGTACAGCCCAGTCAGTCAGTACTGTCCCCTGTACAGCCCAGTCAGTCAGTACTGTCCCCTGTACAGCCCAGTCAGTCAGTACTGTCCCCTGTACAGCCCAGTCAGTCAGTAAGGTCCCCTGTACAGCCCAGTCAGTCAGTACTGTCCCCTGTATAGCCCAGTCAGTCAGTACTTCATGAAAATAATCGATTGTGCCTGGTTGAGGCAGCAGGAATCCAGCCACTCACCCAGGTGCTCCGTGAACCGTCCAGTGCCCGGTGAGGTATCAGGTGCTCGACAGCGGCCCTGTTTGTACCAGGGTGAGGCAGCGAGGAGCACCAGCCACCCACCCTGCTGCCTGTGTGTGAGATGTGAGGAGGAGAGATTGATGAGTCCAGTCTCGGCTCAGGCAGTTTTAAGTATTGGCACAAGTGTGGTGCCCCTGCGTGAGTCCCTTCAAGGGTTGATAGTGGTCCAGTGATGGGCAGTGGGTAGCACTGCTGGGAGTTTCGTCGTCGTCCTCAACTTTGTCGTATTCCTGATCTTCGTCGTTGTTTTCATCTTCGTCGTCGACTTCAACTTTCTCGTATTCCTCATCTTCGTCGTTGTTTTCATTTTAGTCGTCGTCTTCAACTTTGTCGTCACCAATAGTCGGCTGCGTTAAAAACAAAAGGTTGTTTTGGTGATGCATCCCTCTCTTGCAATGTTTTTTTTTTTTTAGTGTATTTCAATGATGTCACCGTGTTGATGTAATTGTGAGATGTTCAACTGTCGATAAATTTGGTGTGGGTGACGTTACACATAGTCAGTCTGATCAGTTAGGGGAAAATACAGGAGGAAAGGATCATTAGTGTCCGTGAGTCGTCTCTCTTGTTTCCCCTGTTTCCCCTCTTTTAGAACCCCTCCACCTCATATGTCATCCACTTGCGTCCCAGTTGCTGAGGGATTCGAACTCACTCATAGGGAGCCAGGCCTGCTCCCTCTAGCCCATTCTTGCGCAGTTGGTGGCACTGCCCTGGTGTTGTAGTGTCATTCACTGTTGCTTCGACACGCTAGGTCCCTGACCTTTGCATTCAGTGGCTGGCCTTGCCCCCCCCCCCCCCCCCCACCCCCTCTCCATGCGACGCCAGACCTGAATGTTTCCACTTGTGGCAGGAAGCTATACCTCAAAGGTGTCAAGCTAGTCGCACCTTCAGTGCACTGTGTCAAGTAGAGTCGATCGCAGTGGTGATGGGTTGTTTCCCTTGGCAGTGGTGCTGGCAAGGTTGTTCATTTGTTAGTGTTTGCTTTCCCGTTGTCTTGAGTAATGTGTGTGTAAATAAAAGTGATCGAAATTGTTAATTCTTCTTTTGTGTGTTTTGTCCGGGGAAAACAGTTAAAAGGGGTAAGAGTGGTGAGACTTCCAGCTTAGCGACCGTGACACAGTAATAATAATGACAATAAACACTGCATTAATGACAATAAACACTGCGTTAATGACAATAAACACTGCATTAATGACAATAAACACTGCGTTAATGACAATAAACACTGCATTAATGACAATAAACACTGCATTAATGACAATACACACTGCATTAATGACAATAAACACTCCATATTTTGTAGAAATATAATAGAAGATGAGCATCATTTCTTTTTCATATGTCCGTATTTTAGCGATCTGCGAACAAAATTTTTGCCTGCTATGTGTTAACGATCGGTTTTCTATTCCACTCACTCGGACCGATGTACAAACATGTCACTCTGCGTCAAACTGACCGATGTACAAACATGTCACTCTGCGTCAAACTGACCGATGTACAAACATGTCACTCTGCGTCAAACTGACCGATGTACAAACATGTCACTCTGCGTCAAACTGACCGATGTACAAACATGTCACTCTGCGTCAAACTGACCGATGTACAAACATGTCACTCTGCGTCAAACTGACCGATGTACAAACATGTCACTCTGCGTCAAACTGACCGATGTACAAACATGTCACTCTGCGTCAAACTGACCGATGTACAAACATGTCACTCTGCGTCAAACTGACCGATGTACAAACATGTCACTCTGCGTCAAACTTTATTTTGCATGCAGCGAAGAGACGGTAAGCCAGTGCCTACTTTTTTGCGGAATTGTACCATTATTTTTTCCCTGATGGATGTCAAAAACTCATCTGCTTACATCTATGTGGTTGAATATTTGATAATACGCAACAGCTTACATCTATGTGGTTGAATATTTGATAATACGCAATAGCTCACTAGTTCTCCATAATCTCATGCTATTCCTTTTGTGGTGTTAAGAAGTTTAAATACTTTGTTGTGTTAAGATGTTTAAATATATTGTGGTGCTAAAATGTTTAAATATTTTGTGTGGTTAAGATGTTTAAATACTTTGTTTTTTTTTAATATTTTGTTGGTGCTAAGACGTTTAAATATTTTGTGGTGCTAAGATGTTTAAATATTTTGTGGTGCTAAGATGTTTAAATATTTTGTGCAGTTGTACATTTTGCCCGTCCTTCTCCTTACAGCCCAGAGTCTCAATTTCCACCCACTTCACCACCCCTCCCCCACCACCCACCCCTTCCGTGACTTTTTTTTCCAATCCAGGGTGAGAAGAAACTCTTGGAGAGATTGACAGCAGGTCTTCAGAGAAGAAACCCCCTCAGACAAGGTTTCGACCTGGACTCCTTTCACTCTAAGGTGGCCCAGCCGGATGCGTTTCTGAGAGTGTTGCTCAAATTTCCTGACCAACACTGCAGGTGCCTGTATCTCTCGGGCCTGGTTGACGCCGGGATATATTATGAAAGGAAGCGTATAGTACAGCCCTGTCAAGTAGTCTCAGACCGAAATGGAAATCCGTAGCATCATCTTAATCATCCTCATTCTCATCAATCAGCATTAAAAATTCCACTGCAAACGTTTTTTTCCAGTCCACCAGTATTACTGTTGCAATAATGATAATAATTCTGATTGTTACCATTATCATTATCATTGTTGTTGTTTGGTTGTATGTACGCCTGTGGTCAAAATAAAATAAACGACTTTAATCTCTCTCCTATCTCTCTCTCTCTCCCCTCTCTCTCTCTCCTCTCTCTCTCTCTCTTCTCTCTCTCTCTCTCCCCTCTCTCTCTCTCTCTCTCCCTCTCTTTTCACTCTCTCTCTCTCTCTCTCTCTCTCTCTCTTACCGGCTCCCCCTTCTCCCCCCCCCCCCCTTCTCCGCCCTGTTATCTATAACAAAACTGTAGATTTCTATCAAACCTTTCCGCATAAAGACAGAAAGGATATTGAAGATAAAAACACTGCTCTTTGCACGCCAAATTGCAATGGAAGCCAACGCCTATCTTTCGCTGAAGTGAAAGAAGTGATTGCTCCTTCTTCATTTTCGTTGTCCTGAGTGTTCTGTATCTTGCCTGAAGAAGACCTAAGAGGTCCAAACGCGTCGTGTTTTGTCTTGTGATTGGTTTGTCTAGGTTTTCTTGACGGTTAGCTATTATTTACATTTACAATCCCCCTAAAACTGCATGCATTCATATCATTAATGAAATAGATGGAATAGACTTATCCTCGGGGTGTTTTCACCTCGCTAAAAAATGGGGTAAATGCACATTACCATCAAAATGTTATTGTATGCATTTACAATACCTAACTGAAGACTGAGTACTAGTGGCTTGAGTCTTGAGAAAATTCAGCGACTAAAATCAAAATTCCAACAGACTTTTTATTTTTATGAACGAAAAAAATCAGTTCCCCCCCTACACACACACACACACACACACACACACACACACACACACACACACACACACACACACACAACACACACACACACACATTGAAAGCTGAAAATACCTGGAGTTCTTTTTCTCATTGGAAAAGAATGTTAGCCTCGTCGCAGTCTAACAAAGAGGAGAGAGAGAGAGAGAGAGAGAGAGAGAGAGAGAGAGAGAGAGAGAGAGAGAGAGAGAGAGAGGAGAGAAGTTTCGCCAAATATCCTTATTTTGAAGTAACCTGACCCTCTTATTTCAACTCGCACCAGAACCATCACAGCCATCGCAATTATCTCCATTATAACCTTCAACACCGCCCACACTATCGATTTGGCAGCGCGAAGATCAATCTCGTTTTCCCTGCTTCAACGAGCTTGATTAGGGCGTAAAAAAGACGGATCTGGCACTTAATGCAATTTACGTTTTATGAGCATTGCAAGCTAGATGTTTGTACCTCCTAGATGTTTGTACCTCCTAGATGTTTGTACCTCCTAGATGTTTGTACCTCCTGGATGTTTGTACCTCCTAGATGTTTGTACCTCCTGGATGTTTGTACCTCCTAGATGTTTGTACCTCCTGGATGTTTGTACCTCCTAGATGTTTGTACCTCCTGGGTGTTTTTGTGGAGGTGTGGGGTGGGAGGTAAGGATGTGGAGGAAGCAGGGATTTGGGCATTTCTCTGAAAAATGTGTGAGTGAATGAATGAACGAATAGATGAATGAATGAATGAATGAACGACAAAATGATAACTTTCAGGACTGGCTGATGTAATAGGTTACCTCTTTTTGTTTTTGTTTGTTTGTTTCTTTGTTTGTGCTTTTGCCACTGCGCAAAAAAAAACTCATTCATTCATGGACATCAAGATCCAGGATAACTCTATTCATGACGCTTAATTAACATGTTAGACAATCATGAGGTCTTCCACCAGTGGACACAATGCTGCCATCTCTGTGGCCGTTGATTGTGCAGACAGAAGTAAGAGAACAAAACACATGTCTCAGTGACTAACTGACTGACACATTACTCAATGATTCACCGATTTACTTTGTCATTGTTTTCATATATTGGCTGATTTGAGAACACAAACAGTGGGAAGACCGGCACATAAAAGAAGTCTTCAAGACATGGTGGCTGCATCTCTGTTCTATAGTCTTAATGTTTTGAATAGCTGTCAGTGAATAGAGCACTTCCCTTGCGGACTGTTGGGAGGAGCAATGCTGTTTCTGCCCTGCTGGGTTGACTCGCTTTAAACTGGATTCCTCCTCCGAACTATCTCTTCCACCCCCCCCCCCCTCCCCCCACCCCTACAACAACTGTCTTTTGTTCTTTCTCATCCACTCAGCTCCAGCCCTTTCTAACAGCAATGCAAGGCATGCCACCACACACTTCTTGACATCAATGATCCCTGGTCACACATCCACTCTTCAGCGTACTGCCCCAAAGACAACAACTTCCCCGCCACCTCCCCTGCAGACACCCAGTGCTGTGAAGCCAGTGGAGAGCGACTGGCAGAAGATGAACAATTCCCATGCCTTTCTGTCAGTTTCACTGTTATTTCGTTTTTCAGACATTGCTGCTAATGTAAACTGTCCTTGTTTTTTAAGACCAATAATTTGCTGAGCACATCCACGTGAACTCTGTATTTCCCTTCCCGCTCATGCAAAGCAGACGAAATTGATTGGAAGGCAGAAAAAAGGTTCCGTTCAAAGATTGCTTACCCAGTTGACACCATGTTCTGAAGAAAGACTAGCGTCGCAATGAGGCGGGAGTCTGATTGAACAGTCCCGTCGTCTGTGCAGCTCAGTGCCAGAGCATCTATTTGTGGAGAAATAGAGAAGCTATTCTTGGTAGAGAGCTGATGGATCACATTGCCTGATTGATCATCTCCCTTGGGAGAGATTCTTTCCCTTTCATTTCCACATGTGATATGGAATGACAAGGGCGAAGCTCACTTGAAAACATCTGAATTAGTAACCAGAGTGAGGAGAGTGAGGTGTGTGAGAAGAGTAAGATTACTGCATAAATAAAACCGTTTTCTTCTTTGTCATCGTTATCGACAGCGGTAACAGCACAGGCGTCTTTCTCTTCCCCTACTCCTTTTCCTTCTCTTCCCTATGTCTTCTTCGTCTCCTTCTTACAGTTCCTCTTCTTCCTCTTTTTCTTTTCTCTCTTTTTTCTATTTCTGTCATGTTTTGCATGTCTGTTCAGTTAGTCGGACAGTCAGTTCCATTATCGTGCAGTTTGACCTGTTTCTTCTGGTTTTTAAAACTCAAATCAAATCTGGTACTATAAATGATTTCTATGATGTGAAAAAACAAGATCTATGAACTCCACATGCTGTCATGTAAGGGTGTTAAATGTTTACATCAACTCTTTCAGTTCCTTTCTATCCCTCTGGAAGAGTGGGATGTCTCCGTTTTGTGTAATGGATTTGTCTGATGCAAAACCCAGACTTAGCAGGCACGTACTTGACCAGTGTAGTATACACACCTTCGCATTTAGGTATTCGATTTGGGGAATGCTATGATGAATTTTCTTTCCCGCAATGTTTACGTTTATTTCATGATTTTAAAAAAAGCCACACCATTAAGTCCATAGAGTAATCAGGCGAATAAGTACGCAAGCGTTTGCCATTGTATTACATTGAAAAGAATGACATAACAAGAAGAAACAAAAACAACAATAAACGACAAAAAAGCAAACAAAAACACACACACGCACGCACGCACGCGCGCACGCACGCACGCACGCACGCACGCACGCACACACACACACACACACACACACACACACACACACACACACATATCTCTCTCTCTCTCTCTCTCTCTCTCTCTCTCTCTCTATATATATATATATATATATATATATATATATATATAGACAATGGTAGTAAATACCAGCAGAGATTTAAAAAAAATGCTCAACCGGACTGGGAGCAACATTTGTTAAAAGGTAAGGTTTAAAACTATCTACAGCGCTGTTTCATGCAATGCAATCATCAGGATGTGGTGGGTCTGTGCTGCCGGTGTTTTATAACTGCTTGTGTTGTCTGTCATCACGTGCTGTCTGTGTTTTTCGTGTGTTTCTGGTTCTTGTTCACCGATAGGAATTTCCACTTGTGCCTGCAGTTGTTAACCTTTTCTACCCTAGTTTTTAAAAAGTTGCCAGTTGGGGTTTTTGATAGTATTATGTACTTTTCTGTCGAGCTTGGGTTTAAATTTCTTTTTGAAAGTTGTTGTATGGTGTTGGTTTTTTCCCTATGATTTTCCAGGATTTTTGTAGTCTTTTCTTTTTCTTTTTGAGCTTCAGTTGTATTTACTCAATTCTTTTTTGGGGTTTTGGGTTTCTTTCTTTTTTAAAATTTGTGTTTGGGGTTTTTGCAATTATTTTTAAAAATTTGGGTTTTTTTTCGTGATACCTATATATGTTTCTTTTTCCGTTTTTGATGTTACAGGGTTTGGGTTTTAAAACAATGTGTTTTTAGAGGCATTTGTTGTCAGGGGGGGCACTGTTCTTTCTTGTTTCAGTTGCAGGTTTTTCCTTTCATCACCCTGGGTTTTTCTCTGTAGCTTTTCAAATTTTTTTGGTTTTAATCAAATGATGTTTTTAAGGTTGGGCATTCATGGGGGGGGGGTTTGTAATTTGATGCTGTTTTTTTTGAATTTTTTGGATTAAATTTTTGCTCTTTTTGGGGGGAAAGATGTGGGTTTGGATTCTAAAGGAAAATTTTTCCCCCTTTTGTTTTCACTCTTCCCTCATATGGGGGGGGGGTTTTTAAATATGATCCCTTTTTTTTCCTGTTTTCTTGTGTTTTGTTCATGTCATTTCTGGGGTTTATATTGGGGGGTTTGTTGTTGTAGCCCCTTTTTTGTAACGCTTCTTGGTATTCAGTGCGCGTATTGAATGGTTTCGTTGCATGAAAAGGTTAGTAATTCTTATTTATCCCCTTGGGGATTGTTTTTTTTTTTTGGAAAGGGGGATGGGTTTCTTTTTTATATTTCATAGGGCCCGGTGTATCTTTTTGGGTTTTTTTTATGGTTTATTATGTGTGGTTGGGGGTTTTAAAGTTATATTTTAGGAGTTCACTATCTTTTTATTTGCTTTATAGTATTTTTTAGATTTTTTGGGTTTTGGGGAAAATTTTTTCCCCAGTTTTTTTCTTATTGATAAACCCCTCCCAAAATTTAATTAGGAAAAAACGGCAAAAAATCTTAGAAAAAGCCATAAAAAACAAGAGAGAACACTGAAATCAACCTCTGGGGAAAAAAAAAAACGAAGCCATTCCCAAAGGTTCAAAAAACTAACAAGCAAATAATTTCCCGTTTTTTATAAAATTTGATTTAGTAGGGCTTTACACCCTCTAATTTGTTTTTTTAAAATTGTCACCCAAAAATATAAAATTTTTCCCGCAAATACACTGAAAAAATCAGGGTCAGAAATGGAAATCATTTTCCTTCAAAAAAAAAACTTACTACACAGCAAAAAATTGGGGTTGGGGGGAAAAACCCAAAAAGGGGAAAAGGGAATTTAACTTTTTATGTCACAATGGGATTATGATGGTTTCCGAAAAATTGCGGAAATTTTTCGGGGCTATTCATACTAACTAAATTCAAAAAAAAATTGGAAAAACAAATCGGGGGTGTACAGGGATGACGGGCCCCCGTGCCCCTGAACGATAAAAATTTGAAACATTGAAAATAAGGAAAAAAAAAACTGTGCAAAAAACTTTTCCAAAAACCCAAAAACTAAAAAAACACTATAGGGAAACAAATAAAAAGGGTAGTGAAAATTTCCTTGATAAAGTTTGACCTCAACCCGCACTTTTTTAAAAAAAACAAAAAAAATGTTTTTTCCCGTCTTGTAAAAATCAAAAATAAAAACCCTCCCCTTCCCCTACTAAAAACAATACCAGAGGCTTTTAAAAAAGGATTATCTAACCGTCATCAAAAGAAACGGCCCTTCAATAAAAGCTGAAACTGAAATCAAGAAGCGTTACCAAAAGTGGCTACAAAATACAAACTACAAAATGACCCAGATAATTTACAGGAAAAGACACAAAAAAAGAACAGGGAAAAAAAAGTCATATGGGCAACCCCCCCTTTGCGGAAGGTGAAAACAAAAAATGGGAAAAAATTTTTTTGAATCCTAAAAATTTATTCCAAAAAGGGGCACAAATTAACCCAAAATATTCAACAAAAACAGATCAAATTATCCTACTCATGTAGCCCAACCTTAAAAACATCATTGATTAAACCAAAACAAAATGAAAAGCAGTACAGAGAAAAAACGAGGGTGATGAAAGGAATCCTGCAACTGTATCAAGAAAGGACAGTGCCCTCTGAGCAACAAATGCCTTACAACAGCATTGTGTACCAAGCCACTGTAACATCGGAGAACGCAGAAGAAACATTTATGGGTATCACTGAAAACCAATTTAAAACTAGATATGCAAACCACAAACGTCATTTAACAAAGAAAGATAAAAAAACCCAAAACAGAATTGAGTAATACATCTGGAAGCCAAGAAAAAAAAGATAGACTACAATATATCCTGGAAAATCATAGAAAAAGCAGCACCATACACAAAATTTTCAAAAAGATGTAACCTATGCTCGACAGAAAAGTACATAATACTATGCAAACCACAACTGGCAACTTTAAATACAGGATAGAAATGGTTAACAAATTGCAGGGACAAGTGGAAATTCCTATCGGTGAACAAGAACCAGAAACACACGAAAAACACAGACAGCACGTGATGACAGACAACACAAGCAGTTATAAAACCCGGCAGCACAGACCCACCACATCCTGATGATTGATTGCATGAAACAGCGCTGTAGATGTTTTTAAACCTTACCTTTTAACAAATATATATATAATATATAATATAAATATATTATATAATATAAATATATATATTTATATATATATATATATATATATATACAAAAAACTAATAAATTCCAAGGATAAGTACTGAGCACCATTCCAGCAACTTACAGAGCAGCTTGGTGTTGCAATGACTGCTTTGTTTATAATTGAATATACATATATATATATAGTGTTAATATATATATATATATATATATATATATGTATATATATATAATATATATATAATAACATATATAATATATATACATATACATGAACAAAACAAGGAAGAGAACAACAAATACCGTTTGATACACAAATTTTCGGCACACGGCCTTCCTCCGGGGAGTTTATTGCGACTAACTCACAAAATCGTCTCTCACACATGTTACTCTGTTCAACCGAAATTTCACTGGCGCTCTGCACGTGCAACACCCCAACCATTGAAAAAGCGATCACACCCAACCGCACATTCCATACCACATCCGTGTGAGCGAACCGACATGCCCACACGCACACACACACGCACATACCCCCATACACATATGAGAGAGGGGAGAGAGAGAGAGAAAGAGAAAGATTGAGAGAGAGGAAGAGATTGGGGGAGGGGGGGGGGGAAGAAAAGTGGTCGTGGTAGTTACATGCTTTCACATGTATTAAAGTTCAAAGATTAAAAAAGACACACAACAAGTGTATATATTTTGAACCAATATGTTGGCAATTTCGGCCTACCTCATATATATATATATATATATATATATATATATATATATATATATATATATATATATATATAAATATATATAATGCTGAACAATTAAGTAGTGGTATGTATTATATATATATATATATATATATATATAAGAGAGAGAGAGAGAGAGAGAGAGAGAGAGAGACAGACAGAGACAGAGACAGAGACAGAGAGACAGAGACAGAGAGAGACAGACAGAGAGAATATGATAAGCAGATGTGACATGAAACAAAAGACAAAAGACATGATATCTTTCTGTGTTATACCTAACGCCAATCAACTGCACCTCTTCCAGAAATGTGGCTCTCAAAGATGTCTGACATTCACGGCAGAGGCTGTAAGGTAGAAGGTGACATTATCATGTCGCACACACACAGGCAGCCTATTACAACTTGACCCTTCATTCTTTAAGTGTATTCTAAAAGAAAGGTAGACAATGATATAAAGATGGTCACAGTGCATGCCACATGCTCCACCATCATCTATTTTCACTAATGAGAGGTCCATAGCATTTCCACCCAGAAAGAAAACCGGCCTGCTCCATGTTGACATGAGATAAGTGTTTCTCTTGGCCATAATGGAGTTGCTCTGGATACGAAATAAGAGATGGTTGAGTTTTGCTTATTTTACAACGGTAATATAAAGATCTTGGCGAGCAAGATAATGGGGAAAAAATCACATGCTGGTTTCTAGGCCTTTCCAAATTTTAGGCACGATGTCACACTGCTAAAAGGAATAGGGAATGGTCTCATTTTCAGTTGTGCAAAAACTGCATTTTTCAACATTAGTAACTCCCATTCTTCTAAGTGATACACTTGTTACAATGATTCTGTGGATTAGCCTAATTTGGAACCATTAAAGTTTCGCTTCTTGTGTTTTATGTGTTCTATGAAAAATAATGTTCCAGAGTTTTAAATTCGTTGTTAATGTATTATTCCTTTTTTTTTTTACAGCATTTAGGTACCCATTGATCATCATTGAGAATATCATAATATTTTTTTGTTCCTTTCGGTATGGACAGGATTATATCAAGCGCTTTTATGTTCTCTTTGGCTTTACTGGACTGAACAGTAACGCCATGTTCCCTAATGTATTTCTTCACCGCATCTACATATCCTGCATAAGTCAGAAAGTTTGTCTTTACATTATATTTTAATCTGAATTCTACGAAGGTAAGAAATGTACCATTCTCACGCAATAGATGATGTACTCGGTACACACCTCTGTCGATCCAGTGTTTATAAGAAATGGCTCGGTTTTCTATCTTATCATTGTAAACCAGAGGTTCTGCAATACTTTCATTAGCTGTTTTAAAACACATCTTTCGAGAAAATTCTCCATATGCGTTGTCTAATACCGTCTGGCGATGAAAAAAAAACATTAAACAAACCTCTGGACTGAACGGAACTCTATACGCTTCGAAAGTATGCTTCCAGAAGCGATTTACATTGACAGTCATTGCACAAGATTATGCACATGACCATATCCTTTCATGTAGGCTGTTTTGTTTTTTTAAGAAAACACTCTTTAAATATGACTGGATTTATTTTTTCTCTCTATATGTCTCCTTCCTATATAAACAGTAAAGAAAATTTAAAAAAAGGAGTAATGCCTGGTTATAGTTTGACACATCGATCAATGTCCCTTGCTTAAGGTCATATAAAAATCCAAAGAATATTACATAGAAAGCAAACATAATAAACATAATCATTGCTCAGCGACGTGCCACAGACTATCAATTAGCCCATATTTCAAAGACTTTCCAGTGCATAGCTCTTCAATGCCCGCCGTCCTATCAATTAGCCCATATCTCAGAGACTTTCCAGTGCATAGCTCTTCAATGCCCGCCGTCCTATCAATTAGCCCATATCTCAGAGACTTTCCAGTGCATAGCTCTTCAATGCCCGCCGTCCTATCAATTAGCCCATATCTCAGAGACTTTCCAGTGCATAGCTCTTCAATGCCCGCCGTCCTATCAATTAGCCCATATCTCAGAGACTTTCCAGTGCATAGCTCTTCAATGCCCGCCGTCCTATCAATTAGCCCATATCTCAGAGACTTTCCAGTGCATAGCTCTTCAATGCTCGCCGTCCTATCAATTAGCCCATATCTCAGAGACTTTCCAGTGCATAGCTCTTCAATGCCCGCCGTCCTATCAATTAGCCCATATCTCAGAGACTTTCCAGTGCATAGCTCTTCAATGCCCGCCGTCCTATCAATTAGCCCATATCTCAGAGACTTTCCAGTGCATAGCTCTTCAATGCCCGCCGTCCTATCAATTAGCCCATATCTCAGAGACTTTCCAGTGCATAGCTCTTCAATGCCCGCCGTCCTATCAATTAGCCCATATCTCAGAGACTTTCCAGTGCATAGCTCTTCAATGCCCGCCGTCCTATCAATTAGCCCATATCTCAGAGACTTTCCAGTGCATAGCTCTTCAATGCCCGCCGTCCTATCAATTAGCCCATATCTCAGAGACTTTCCAGTGTATAGCTCTTCAATGCCCGCCGTCCTTTCTTGAGTACTATGTTCCACAAACTGTGTCCAACGCATTGCTCTTACGACGCCAATCGCCAATTGTCTTACACACACCTGTCAAAAGGTCACTTTATCTTAACATTTCATCAATCCCGTTTTATTGAAATCTTATCTTCCATTTTAATGATAAACTGTAGGAAACAGCTCTGACTGAATTGAATCGGAAAATAACGAGTTCTGCTGGCAGATCATTTAATACCTGACACTTTTCTATCCTCTCTTATTCCAAATCAGGGGTAGCCTCTGACATGTCCCTGAATAAAGCCCAGTTTACAGGCTCTGCTGCCCCATGCTGAGGTTATCCAGTGTCCCTGAATAAAGCCCAGTTTACAGGCTCTGCTGCCCCATGCTGAGGTTATCCAGTGTCCCTGAATAAAGCCCAGTTTACAGGCTCTGCTGCCCCATGCTGAGGTTATCCAGTGTCCCTGAATAAAGCCCAGTTTACAGGCCCTGCTGCCCCATGCTGAGGTTATCCAGTGGCTAGGCTATCGTCCTAGAATTATGAAGGGCATAATCTGGATCACGGTTATCTTCTCTTATGTCTGATTGATCACCACAGTTATTTGCAGGTGTCCTCCCTCCCCGAATCTGATCCATTGATGACAGAAAACAGCCATCTCATTCAACATGTGTGTGTGTGTGTGTGTGTGTGCGTGCGTGCGTGTGTGTGTGTGTGTGTGTGTGTGTGTGTGTGTGTGTGTGTGTGTGTGTGTGTGTGTGTGTGTGTGTGTGTGTGTGTGTGTGTGTGTGTGTGTGTGTGTGTGTTTTCAATCCTAGTTATGAGACTGGATGGGTGGAGTCTGGCACTGTTGACTGTTTATCGTATTTAATCTTATCTACTCGGAAGATATTTAACACCTACACCACCCCACTACCACCCAGTATCCTTCCTCAACAGATTTGATTCCTCCCTCTCCAATTCGTGAATGTTGTTTTTCTTTAAAAAATTGTTCCACGTATATACCATACAATATGGTTCGGCGTCTTATTTGAACATAGAACAAAGCTTTTTCATTCCTTTTCTCGCTCCCTCCCCCCCCTTCTCCCTATTCCCATGTCACATACACCCATAAGCTGTTCGACTCTTATCAGTACTATGTCAGCCTGCTCCATAATCTGATGATCTCACAATCCGGTGTATTGCATATACAAGTGGCCATATCTAATTCATGTATATGCATAACAGTGTTTATGGGCCCATAGTGCGCGTTCGCGCGCGCGTGCGTGTGTGTGTGTGTGTGTGTGTGTGTGTGTGTGTGTGTGTTGTGTGTGTGTGTGTGTGTGTGTGTGTGTGTGTGTGTGTGTGTGTGTGTGTGTGTGTGTGTGTGTGTGTGTGTGTGTGTGTGTGTGTGTATGTGTGTGTGTATGTGTGTGTGTGTGTGTGTGTGTGTGTGTGTGTGTGTGTGTGTGTGTGTGTGTGTGTGTGTGTGTGTGTGTGTGTGTGTGTGTGTGTGTGCGTGCGTGTAGAAATATTTTGGGTATGTCAATTGTTCATGTTTTAGAGGAGTGGTCCTTGCAAATGGAGGATGAAAGTAACGAAAGGACTCGAGGGAGGACAACACTTCAGTACACACACAGAGAGAGAGAGAGAGAGAGAGAGAGAGAGAGAGAGAGAGAGAGAGAGAGAGAGAGAGAGAGAGAGAGAGAGAACGTTAACAATGACGATAACGATAAGGATATTTTATTCAAAAAAGGCCAAAGCCCCCATTTGAAGGGGAAATGTGCGAAGCTAAATTAGAACTTTTCACACGCATTGGTGTACAAAATCAGTATAAGCTTATGCCTGGTGTTTATATGAGTTACAATAGCATCATATTATAGTGCTCCGCCGTATAAACGACTTATACAGATATGTAGAAAAATGATTCATAACATCTTCAGTTCTCGACGACAAAAATAAGGCTAAACTATAAAAAATTATAATGATGGTCGATTTGATAACAAAATACTTGGCAGGGATATATTTTGCTCTCAAATCATTTAGTGCTGGGCAACACAAAGCAAAGTGGACTTCATCCTCTACACTGGATCCACACATAGGGCACAGCAAAGACTTCTTATCTTTTTATACCTCTGACTAGGCACTGTTATGTCAGAGACACCTAAATCAGAGAGAAAGAGAGAGAGAGAGAGAGAGAGAGAGAGAGAGAGAGAGAGAGAGAGAGAGAGAGAGAGAGAGAGAGAGAGAGAGAGGGGTGTTGGGGGGGGGGGAGATACTTGAAGGGGCAAAAGACAGGATATAATGAAGAAAGAGCCTTTTCTGTGTTTCATTGTGTGTGTGTGTGTGTGTGTGTGTGTGTGTGTGTGTGTGTGTGTGTGTGTGTGTGTGTGTGTGTGTGTGTGTGTGTGTGTGTGTGTGTGCGTGAGTGCGCGAGCGCACGTGTGTGTGTGTGTGTGTGTGTGTGTGTGTGTGTGTGTGTGTGTGTGTGTGTGTGTGTGTGTGTGTGTGTGTGTGTGTGTGTGTGTGTGCTATTGTCATTATTATTATTATTACTATTATCATCATTATTATTATTATTATTATTATTATTATTATTAATATCATCATCATCATCATCATCATCATCATCATCACCATCATCATCATCATCATCATCACCATTAGTAGTAGTACCATTATTAGTATTATATATTATTATTACTATCATTATTATTATTATTATTATTTATTATTATTATTATTATTATTATTATTATTATTATTATTATTATTATCATTATTATTGTTGTTGTTGTTGTTGTTATCATTACTACTATCATTATTGCCAATTTTGTATTTTCCTACTACTATCATGAATGTAACTGTTTTTACAACTTCATGACTGTTACAAATATCATATGTACTATTATTATTATTATATTATTTCATTATAGTTTACAATATTTCTGACATCCCAACCTACAATTTTTCCAGCCTCCTATATCATCACTATAATTACTATATGGTTGCAATCACGATTATTATTAAAACTATTAATATGACTGTTATAACTACTAATATACCTAGTAGATTCCATCTTTCCCATGATTTGTACCCTCCTTTTCCTCTTTGTTCTTCCTGCCCTCCCCCTTCCCCTCCTCCTCCTTTTCTTCTTCCCTCCC
>CM031618.1:23770793-23778293 GCA_018398815.1 Conus ventricosus
GGAAACCAACAGAAATTCAACATTCGACGTAACCATGGGATCATATGATGGTGCAGAAACATGTGAACTGGTCGGACTATTCATGCTGTCCAACATCAAGAAAAAACTCGGAAAACAAGTCGGACTATACAGAGACGATGGCCTTGCTGCACTGACCAACAACCCAAGAACCATCGAAAACAAGAAGAAAGAACTATGCAAAATCTTCCAAAACCACAACTTAAAGATTACCATTGAAGCAAACAAAAAGGTAGTGAACTACTTAGACATAACATTGGATCTCAACAATCACATATATAAACCATACAAGAAACCCAACGATACACCTCTTTATGTAAACACCAAAAGTAACCACCCACCATCTGTATTAAAGACCATACCCCATGGCATAAACAAGAGGCTATCAAACTTGTCATGCAATGAGAGAGTGTTCAACAATGCAGCAGCAGAATACCAGGAGGCACTACAAACAAGTGGATACAATTACAAATTACAATACAACCCAGACAACAACACAAACAAAAGCAAGAAAAATAGGAAAAGAAAAATCATATGGTATAACCCCCCATACGACGGGAAACTCAAAACAAACATAGGGAAAGAATTCTTCAAAATTTTAACAACTTCATTTCCAAAAGAACACAAACTGTCCAAAATATTTAACAAAAACACTGTCAAACTATCGTACTCATGTATGCCCAACCTTAAAAACCTAATTGACGCATCCAACAAAATGAAAATCAACACAGCAAAGAAGGTTGAAGAAAGGAAATCTTGCAATTGCACCAGAAAAGAGCAGTGCCCACTAGACAATAAATGTCTTCACAACAACATTGTATACCAGGCTACTGTGACATCAGAAAATGAAAAAGAAACATACATAGGGATCACTGAAAACCACTTCAAAACCAGATATGCAAACCACAAACAGTCATTTAATAAAGAAAAATATAAAAACCAAACAGAATTGAGCAAATATATCTGGAAACTTGAAGACGCAAAAACAAGCTACAATATATCCTGGAAAATCATAAAAAGAGCATCACCATACAGCAATGTTTCAAAAAGGTGCAACCTATGTCTAACTGAAAAATGGTTAATACTACGCAAACCACACTTAGCAACTTTAAACACCAAAACAGAAATAGTAAACAATTGCAGGCATAAATGGAAATCGTTGTTAGTGAACACATCCAAAACAAAAACCTGAAAGCCCAAAAAAACACGTGCAGCCAACCCGCACGTGCAAACAACCGCAAACGTGAGCCCACACGCTATATAACATCGGCGGTGGGCAAACAAAAACCATCCTGATGACAGCGCAACGCCGCTAGAAACAAATTTGTTGAGTTTTAACCTTGAGTTTTAACCTTCCTTTTTAACATCATTGACAAATGTTGCTCCCCAAGGGGTCGAGCACTTTTAAAATCATTTTAGGCTCTTTGGTTATATTCATCTATATATATATATATATATATATATATATATATATATATATATATATATATATATATATATACATGCGTATGTAGGCATGTATATGTATATATGTATGTGAGAAAAGGAACAGATAGTTTGGAGTTGGTGCTTGTGAAAGTGTTGCATCTCGCTGGACTGTGGTGGAAGTCACTAACTGAAAGAAGATCATTTGTATTTGTTTTAGACAGTTGCTTCAGGCCACTGCTGCAGCGAATGGTGTCATATGGGTATTTGTTGTATGTGTTGAGAATACACAAACATTATCTTTTCTTGCTTTCTCAGAACGAACACGTTTCTGTGTTCAAACGTTTATAGATAGAAATATTGCCTATTCGCACTTTGATTGTGATTTTCGCTTATTTTCGCTTTTCGATTGTGATTAATATAAATTATATTAGTCTTTTCTTTGTATATTGTTTGGTTTTGCTTAGACTGACTATAAGACTTGCTCAAAGCCTCGGTATCTTTGCTCAGGGCTCGATCGAGTGTGTGTATGCATGATATATATATATATATATATATATATATATATATATATATATATATATATATATATATATATATATATATATATATATATATATATATATATCGTGTCGGGAGTAAATGGCCCAACTGAAAATCTCTCAAAACTGGTTGACTTCTGGCTTCAGGATATCGTAACCACCCTCCCAAGTTACGTCAAAGACACAACTCATATGTTAAAAACGCTACGTGACTGGAATACGGCTCATGGGCCTTTCAAGAGTGGCACCTTGCTCGGTTACCATTGATGTTGTTGGCCTCTATACGAACATCCCACATGGAGACATGGAAACCGCCATCAGGTACTTTTTACAGTCCCATCTGCAGACAAAGACACCCCCAATTGAGAGAGTCCTTGAAGTGGTGAGACACATTTTACAAAACAACGTGTTCCACTTTGAGGACATCATCTATAAACAAGAATTCGGGACAGCAATGAGAACCCCTATGGCCCACACCGTGGCAAACATCTTCATGGGATGGTTAGAAGACAGCCTGCTCACTCAGAGCCCCATCATCGTCGACAGCTGCTTCTGGAAACGGTTCATAGATGACATTTTTCTATTGTGGACCAAAACTCAGGAGGAACTTGATCAGTTCATTGAATTCATCAACACTTTCCATCCCACTGTCAAGTTCACCTATCAGTCATCACCTGTCTCCATCCCCTTCCTGGACATCAACATCATCCTCAAGGAAGGCTTCCTCCATACAGATCTTTTCTCAAAACCAACAGACGCCCATGCATACCTACATGCTTCCTCTTGTCATCCCAAGGTATGCAAAAACAACATACCATTCAGCCAGATGCTACGCGCTCGCAGGTTATGCTCGACAGACGAAGCCTTCACCCTTCGCTGCCAAGAGATCGCCAAGCACTTTCAACGTAGAGGGTACAGTACCTACACCATCCAGAAAGCCATGGAAAGAGTCAGCAGCATCCCACGTAATGAAACCCTCGAATACAGGCCCTAAACTCCCAAGAAGAGGGTCCCGTTCATCATCACTCACAACCCTGCCAACCCTCCTCTACGTCAGTGGCTGCAACAACAGCAACCAGCTTTACATGAAAGCAACAAGATGAAACAAGCCATGCCAGACCTCCTCATAGTAGGAGAAAGAAATTCAAATAGTCTACGAAACATCCTGATGCCTTCCATGCTTCCTCCACAAGAAACCATCCACTGACAACCCTGGAAGGGGGCGTGCCGGTGTTCCCCCGGTTCTATGTTCCCCAGTAGCGCTGTTCCCCGTGTCTCTGTTCCCAGTGTCGATGTTCCCCGACCGAAAAAGCGTGCCGCTGTTCCCGTACCGGTGTTCCCCAGGTTCTCTGTTCCCCAGTAGCGCTGTTCCCCAAACCGAATTCAATGCACGTTAGCGCCAGTCCGGGCCCTTCTGTACAAGGAGAGGTTGCGCCGGGCACATCCCAAGATAAACAAAATAATAGGGAAAAAAATGCACATGCCCACCCCCCTCCCCTCCCCACCGAGAGAGCGAGAGAGAGAGAGAGAGAGAGTTGCACGTGCCCCACGCGTGTCAACTCAGGTTGTTCCCATTTCAACCGCGACATTGGCAGTGTCATCGCGCTTCTGTCGTCTGCGAAGCGTGTCACTTGGCGTGGCCCCAGGGCGCATTGCCCGGCACCGTTCCAACGGATAGGGGGTGAGGGCGGTGGGGGAGGGGGGGGGGGAGGGCAATTTCGCTGTGAGTTGCTTGGTCAAATCAGTAAGAAAAAACGGAATATTTCGATCGTGTATGATTCTAGAACGGAAAGCATGAATTTGTGACGCCAGAAAAGAATTTTGACAGTGATGTGCTTCTTTTTACGCTTTGAACTCCTATCCCTTTATATCACACTTTGCGTGAGCTACACCTTTTCTTTCGCAATGGGCCATTTTACTTTTAGACTGTCTACACAGACCTGATGGGGTCATGCAAGTGCTGACCTGCTGGTTCCAGCGCTGTCCAGTCGGCATGAAACCCCTCTTCTACGGCCCTCCCGCCCCACCCCCAATACCCCGACCCTCCCACTCCGCCCTCCCATTGCCTCGCCTACAGCAATGAAAACAGCAGTAACAACGTTTAAGTCAGCTAAACCCACCAACACCACCAACGGCAAAAACTTGGGGAACAGCGGGCCTGGGGAACACCGGGACTGGGGAACACCGGGACCAGGGATTTGTGGGAATGGGGAACAGCGGGATCGCCACAGGGTGGGGAACAACGAAACTGGGGAACTTAGGGACTGAATTTCGATTTTTTTCTTGAGGGGAACACCGGGACTGGGGAATATAGAGACTGGGGAACAAAGAACCTGGGGAACAGCGGCATGACCAAACACCCACAAGGCCTGAACACACATGACTAACTATTGGTGACACGCACCGAGTTCCCTTGCATTTGATAGTGACTCAGTTGTTCCCTCCTGTACAACTAACAAAGTGAAAACCTGAGAGAGAGAGAGAGAGAGAGAGAGGAGAGAGAGAGAGAGAGAGAGAGAGGAGAGAGAGAGCAGACAGACAGACAGACAGAGAGAATGAGAGACAGAGAGAGAGAAAGAGAGAGGGGGGGGGGGGGCTGTTAGTATATTGGTGGGGGTGGGGAGTGACAAAATAATAACAGGATGGTGTGTTAGACTTTGCATCACTTGGTGATGACATTACTGTCATGACGCAAGTTTTCTTTTAGCATCGACCTGATGATGTCACTCCACTTTTGACGTGACTACACAGTCTGTCGTCCTTGAAAAAGAGCAGCCGCTCGAAATATTGGATTATATTTGTTTACATTGCTTGTTTGCCATTTTACTTCAATTGTCTCTCTCTCTCTCTCTCTCTCTCTCTCTCTCTCTCTCTCTCTCTCTCTCTCTTCTCTCTCTCTCCTCTCTCTCTCTCTCTCTATATATATATATATATATATATATATATATATATATATATATATATATATATATATATATATATAATATATATATAAAAGTGTAGCTGTTAAGCCTAAAACGGTTTTTAAAATGCTCAACCCCTTGGGGAGCAACATTTGTTTAAAGTTAAAGAATTAAAACGAAGTCTAAAATCATCTGCAGCACTGTTTCAAGCTGGGATTCATCCTGACGAGAGCCCAGCTTGAAACAGTGCTGTAGATGATTTTAGACTTCGTTTTAATTCTTTAACTTTAAACACACACACACACACACACACACACACACACACACACACACACACACACACACAATATATATATATATATATATATATATATATATATATATATATATATATATATATATATATATATATATATATATATATATATATATATATATATATATATTCTTAAAATTCCATTTCACTTTTTGTTATATATATTTTAAATTTAAGAAAACTGTTCTTCACTAAGTCCACAACTAGATGCAACATGTCTTTAACTTTGGACACATGGCCTATTAAACAGGGACTCCGAATAGGCTATTTGAATATCAACAACTCAAGAAATAAAAAAGACGATGTCGCAACTATTCTCCATAACAGTGGTAACAGCTTTCATTTATTTTGTTTTGCGGAATCCCGTTTCTCCTCAGAAATAACAGATGCTGATATGAGCATACCGGGATATGAAATAATTAGACTTGGTCCGTGTAAACCTAAAAGCACAGGCCTACTTTTGTACCTTGCATCTTCATTAAACTGTAAAAACTAAACAGCATTGAAAACTATGGGATTGAATCTGTGTGGATTGAAATCAGTATGAAAAACAATAAACCACTTATTATAGGATTTTTATACAGAAATCCGTCTGAAACTTTGGACTGGCAAGATAAATTCCATGTTCTCATGGATGAAGTAACATTGCTAAGCTTTGAAACTATTATTTTTGGAGACTTTAATATAGATTTAATGAAACCTAAGCCCAAGTGGCATCACAACTACACCTTACACGGTCTTGAACAACTTATTGACATACCAACCCGTATAACTGAACAGTCAAGTACCTTAATAGATCATATTTATACAAACACAAACATTCCATCATTGAAGTATGCTCTCCGCCATGTGGATGTAGCGATCATAATCTCGTTTGTCTGACGTGGTTCAAAAACCGTATAAAATTTCCAAAAGTAGGGCACAAGAATATATATTATAGGAGCTTTAGAAACTTTAAGGAAGAAGATTTCCTTTCAGACCTTGCCACAACACAACTGGAATATATATACCAAATAAGAGATCCTGATGAAGGAACCGAATTTTGGATAAACACATTTATTTCTGTGTATAACAAACATGCTCCATTCATAAAAAAAAGAGTCAGACAAGAAGCAAAACCACCGTGGATGACAAAAGAAATAGATATCGAAATTAACATAAGAAATCAGTTAAGCAATTCCGGAACAAATAAAGAATTCCGTAAACAAAGAAATAAGGTAAACTCAATGAAACGTAAATCTAAGCGTAATTACTTTCAAAAGATGTTAATTTCTACAAAGGATTCACGTCAGATTTGGAAAGCCATTAACATGTTGAATAATAAACAAGTCTCAAGAAATCAGGAAATTATCACAGATGTAACTGCAGATCAATTAAACAACCATTTTGCTAGTATCAAAGAAACATTATATCACATGATAGGTCCAGTGAAAATGACCTTGAGCATTTAAAACACTACCTTGATTTAAAAGATATTAGCTTTTCCTTTACCCTCCAACCAATGAGTGTTATGGACGTTAGTAAAAGTATTTCATATTTAAAACAATCAGGCACACGCGATTTAGATGGTTTAGATGCAAAAATACTAAAGATTTCGTGTCCAATAATTACTGAATAATTACTGATACCCTAAAGTATTTGTACAATTTATGCATAGAGAAACAAACCTTTTATAAAGTAATTCCACTTTATAAATCTGGCGATAAGTCAATTCCATCAAACTATAGACCAATTTCTATTTTATCTGCTTTATCTAAACCTATTGAAAAAACATTTGCAAAATTTGCTATATTCTTACCTTACTAAAAACAATTTACTCCACGACTATCAATCTGGTTTCCGTAAAAATCATTCCTGCCATACAACCCTTGTGCAGCTTATTGATAGCCTCTTATGTAGTATAAATGAAAATAAATTTACTGGTATTCTGTTTATAGACTTTGAAAAAGCTTTTGATGTAATAATCATTCTCTCCTGTTGCGTAAACTGGAACTCTACAAATTAACTCCAGAATTCATAAATCTCATGTCCTCATTCCTATGTAATAGGAAATAATCAGTAACAGTCAACAATAAAACGTCAAACTTAATGTCTATCAAATATAGAGTACCACAAGGCTCTGTATTGGGCCCTCTACTGTTTACTGTCTACGTCGATGATTTACCTTATTTTCTTGAAAGTAAATGCAAAATGTTTGCCGATGATACATCTCTTCATTCCAGTGATTCAGATCCATATAAATTAGCTAGTAAACTCCAAATGATGTTAAAAAACTTATCGAATGGACTCAGTTGAA
>CM031618.1:23783293-23800793 GCA_018398815.1 Conus ventricosus
TGAACTAAACAATAATATCATTCTTCTCTTTTAGAACTGTTGAATGTTCTTTTCTTCGACTTGCATTAAACAATTAAAAAGTAGATAACGGTGGTAATTACACAGTCCATCTGACTGTGTCGTCATGAAGAACACAGTTTTATAGACAGCTGCTAAAACAGTACCTCGAGAATGATGGGGAAAACGAAGACTGGCATCGATTTACATACAGCATGCGGATTTTTTTTTTTTTTTTAATGAATTCACTCAAATGCAGTAAAAATGATTTGTTCTGCCTGGCTCAACGAGGGTTTCAACTCCTGGACGAGTGTCATCACACATCTCAACAAAAACAATAATTGTCTATCAGCGACACCCTGCAGAGCTACCCAGTTCTCAACTCCTGGACGAGTGTCATCACACATCGCAACAAAAGCAATAATTGTCTATCAGTGACACCCAGCAGAGCTATCCAGTTCTACAATGTTGTGCTTCGTCGTCATGTTGGTCTACTCCATCGAGTTGCAAGCCATTAGCAGAGGTGTGTTTTACAATGTTATCTCTGTTCTGTATGAGCACGATATTATTCCCTTTTTGTTTTGTTTTTCACATTGATATGCATCACCCATACCTCACCCCCACCCCCCACCCTCACCTCAACCTAGTTGAAACAGAACTTTAGCAATACTGCTTGTCAAAACTTTCCATGTAAAATTGCTTCGGATTTCCTGCTGGAACTTACATAATGTCTGGGCACAAAGAACGGGTTCGGACTGGCCGGTTTTCGAATTCTAGTAGAAGTAGATTTTTTTCTCTCTCTCACTGTCTCTCCTTTTTGTTAGTTTGATCTTATTTCACTCGAAGAACTGCCAGTCATCATTTCGTCATAAGAAAAGAATGAAAGGAGAAAAGTCTACCGCCTTACAAGGCTTTCAGTGAAGGTCTCTGGACCTCACACGGAGGTTCTTCACCAGACCCCAGTCAGCAGCACGGGCCTTGTCAGCACAGATATGTCATTCCCCACAGTCCCGCGCAGAAAGGAAGTTCTGGTCCACCTTGAGCCTGGTGTTGCACACTGACACGAACATGCAGGGTCCAGGCTACTCTACACTGTCTGGGGGACAACACGAACCTGCAGGATCCAGGCTACTTTAAACTGCCTGGGAGACAACACGAACCTGCAGGACCCAGGCTACTCTACACTGTCTGGGAGACAATTGAAGCAAACAAGTAAACTCTATGGAGTCTATCTTGACTCTAACACGGGAACTCAATTCAAAGAGTCTAACTTCATTTGCACATCTACAAAAAAACAATAATTGATCAGTTTGGATGCCCTTGTGAAACTAGCTAGTCCAAGTTCTGACTGTCTTTAAGAATACATGTAAAGACTGCACACACATGCCTGCCTAAAACAGTGACATAGAATACATGTAAAGACTGCACACACATGCCTGCCTAAAACAGTGACATAGAATACATGTAAAGACTGCACACACATGCCTGCCTAAAACAGTGACATAGAATACATGTAAAGACTGCACACACATGCCTGCCTAAAACAGTGACATAGAATACATGTAAAGACTGCACACACATGCCTGCCTAAAACAGTGACATAGAATACATGTAAAGACTGCACACACATGCCTGCCTAAAACAGTGACATAGAATACATGTAAAGACTGCACACACATGCCTGCCTAAAACAGTGACATAGAATACATGTAAAGACTGCACACACATGCCTGCCTAAAACAGTGACATAGAATACATGTAAAGACTGCACACACATGCCTGCCTAAAACAGTGACATAGAATACATGTAAAGACTGCACACACATGCCTGCCTAAAACAGTGACATAGAATACATGTAAAGACTGCACACACATGCCTGCCTAAAACAGTGACATAGAATACATGTAAAGACTGCACACACATGCCTGCCTAAAACAGTGACATAGAATACATGTAAAGACTGCACACACATGCCTGCCTAAAACAGTGACATAGAATACATGTAAAGACTGCACACACATGCCTGCCTAAAACAGTGACATAGAATACATGTAAAGACTGCACACACATGCCTGCCTAAAACAGTGACATAGAATACATGTAAAGACTGCACACACATGCCTGCCTAAAACAGTGACATAGAATACATGTAAAGACTGCACACACATGCCTGCCTAAAACAGTGACATAGAATACATGTAAAGACTGCACACACATGCCTGCCTAAAACACTGACACCTTTTCCATGTAAAGACTGCACACACATGCCTGCCTAAAACAGTGACACCTTTTCCATGTAAAGACTGCACACACATGCCTGCCTAAAACAGTGACACCTTTTCCATGTAAAGACTGCACACACATGCCTGCCTAAAACAGTGACACCTTTTCCATGTAAAGACTGCACACACATGCCTGCCTAAAACAGTGACACCTTTTCCATGTAAAGACTGCACACACATGCCTGCCTAAAACAGTGACACTTTTCCATGTAAAGACTGCACACACATGCCTGCCTAAAACAGTGACACCTTTTCCATGTAAAGACTGCACACACATGCCTGCCTAAAACACTGACACCTTTTCCATGTAAAGACTGCACACACATGCCTGCCTAAAACAGTGACACCTTTTCCATGTAAAGACTGCACACACATGCCTGCCTAAAACAGTGACACCTTTTCCATGTAAAGACTGCACACACATGCCTGCCTAAAACAGTGACATAGAATACATGTAAAGACTGCACACACATGCCTGCCTAAAACACTGACACCTTTTCCAGCAAAAGCAAATAAATAAATAAATAAAAAGATAAATAAATAAACAAATAAATGAATAATAAAATCATTTCAATAAATGAATAATAAAATCATTTCAATAAATGAATAATAAAATCATTTCAATAAATGAATAATAAAATCATTTCCAGAAAATTTCATTCCCAAAAGATCCGACTTTAAAAAGGACACAAAGCTGTGTTCCTTTTCCACATTTGATCACAAGTAACGTCCCTTTGATGACATTTGGTCACAAGGTACGTCCCTTTGATAACATTTGATCACAAGGTACGTCCCTTTGATGTTTTCACAAACAAACGCTCGCAATTTGAATTTGCTGAGCTGAAGAAAAAGCCACAGAATCCATCGCAGTCACACACCACAATGTGAACCACATCATCTCTTTCACTGCTCTGCACGAAGTATTTCGCCATCTGCTAGCTCTACAAGACCCACGCTGTAGCACCAGCAGGGAGCCACTTGTAGGAACTGAGCCATTTGTGAACACTAATCTGTCCAGTTGTTATTGTTATTACGCATTAGAGCTGAAGCAAACAGTGCTTGTTTTTACCAACAATAATTCGGACAAAACATTCCGGTCAGCTCTCGTATTTTCCTCCCTGTCAGGCAAAGCAGAGGAAATTGAATCAAGAGACAGAAAAAGTGTTCCTGCCAAAGATTGTTTGCCCCTTAGACACCACCTTCCGAATAAAGGGCAGCCTCCGGGGGGAGGGGGGGGGGAGTTTCTAAATCGGGACCCGAGTTAATGGCCCTGCTGTCTGTCTGGGCAGCTCGATGCTCTGGCAATTCTCGGGGGAGAAGTGGAGAGGTTATTTTGGTAGACATCTGATGGGTGATATTGCCTGAGTGATCGCCTCCCTTGGTAGAGCTTCTTTTCCTTTCTTTGTCACATGACATTGGAGACGACAGGATTAGAGCGCACTTGAAAACATCTGCAGTGGAAAACATCTGCAGTGGAAAACCATCTGCAGTGGAAAACATCTGCAGTGGAAAACCGTGTGAGAGGAGGATGTTCCTGCTTCCTTCAACTTGTTTTTTTTTCTGCTGCACCAATGTCGCTGTTGTCCTTATCATCATCTTCATCGTTGTTTTCTTCTTCTTCTTCTTCTTCTTCTTCTTCTTCTTCTTCTTCTTCTTCTTCTCATTTGTTTTATCTTTATCTGACGCCCCATGTGTGTGTGTGTGTGTGTGTGTGTGTGTTGTGTGTGTGTGTGTGTGTGTGTGTGTGTGTGTGTGTGTGTGTGTGTGTGTGTGTGTGTGTGTGTGTGTGTGTGTGTGTGTGTGGTGAATACTGTTGCGCAATTGCATGAATGTATGGTAGTTCGACGGTCATGTGAAGCCATAGCATGTTGTGTATTTCCATGAACATGTGCTTTTCATGTCCTACTTTTATTCTCAGTCTTGTCATGTCCTTCCTTTATTCAGTCTTTTTATGTCCTTCCTTTATTCAGTCTTTTTATGTCCTTCCTTTATTCTCAGTCTGTTCATGTCCTTTCTTTATTCAGTCTTTTCATGTCCTTCCTTTATTCTGTCTGTTCATGTCCTTCCTTTATTCAGTCTTTTCATGTCCTTCCTTTATTCTGTCTGTTCATGTCCTTCCTTTATTCTCAGTCTGTTCATGTCCTTCCTTTATTCAGTCTTTTCATGTCCTTCCTTTATTCAGTCTTTTCATGTCCTTCCTTTATTCTGTCTTTTCATGTCCTTCCTTTATTCTGTCTTTTCATGTCCTTCCTTTATTCTGTCTTTTCATGTCCTTCCTTTATTCTCAGTCTGTTCATGTCCTTCCTTTATTCTCAGTCTGTTCATGTCCTTCCTTTATTCTCAGTCTGTTCATGTCCTTCCTTTATTCTCAGTCTGTTCATGTCCTACCTTTATGCTCAGTTTTGTAACACGTCATATGCGTTGACTAACCGTGAATAAGGGCAGACTGATTCTATGGACTAGGTACTCAAATTTAAGTCCGTGGTGAGATTTTCTTTCTTCTTCTTTCTGTTCTTCCCCTCTTTATCATCTTATGTATGTCACACACACACACACACTCACACACACACACACACACACACACACACACACACACACACACACACACACACACACACACAGAGAGAGAGAGAGAGAGAGAGAGAGAGAGAGGAGAGAGGAGAGAGAGAGAGAGGAGAGAGAGAGAGAGAGAGAGAGAGAGAGAGAGAGAGAGAGAGGCGATTGAAAAAAATCATAACAAATAGATTAAAAGCCCAAATGCCAATCATCCAGAACTAATAGTGTGATATATTTGCCTACGAATGTTGTCCAGCACATGGTTTAACCCAGAGTTCCCGTCATGTGGCCGACAAAAACTGTTCTTTAATAAAAGCTTTTAAAAATCGAAGCAGTCAGAATGTCAGATATACTTTTCCCCTCTTTTTGTCATTCTTTGTCATTTCTGTCTTTCTTCTTTTTTCCCCTTTCTCCCAGCTTTCGTTTTTTGTGTTATTTAATAGGCCCAGTGTTGGGGAGAGAGAGAGAGAGAGAGAGAGAGAGAGAGAGAGAGAGAGAGAGAGAGAGAGAGAGAGAGAGAGAGAGAGAGAGAGAGAGATTTTGTTCTTTGCAAATTGACATGCCCAAACTTTGACAATAATCACTGAGATTTCTCTCACCTGACTGTCCCACTTGAGGTCATGACTGGTTTGTGCCTGAAAATATCTTTCCGTGGTTAGGCTACTGCTGTCGGTTTTGGGCTGGACCCTTCGGTCGGATTTGGTGCCGTTTAATTTCATTCCGTTCATTAAGGTTTTCTTTTTCACATTGTTGTTTGCTTGTCGTTTAGAGTGTCATTTCTATGCATGTCTCTCTATTTCACCTTCCCTAGTGTTTTAGACTAGTGTTTCTTCGGTCTTCTCTCTGTCTTGTCTCTGTCTCTGTCTCTGTCTCTATCTCTGTCTGTCTGTCTGTCTGTCTCTCTCTCTCTCTCTCTCTCTCTCTCTCTCTCTCTCTCTCTCTCTCTCTCTCCAGCACTGGGCCTATTTTCTTTAACCTGGAATATCCTTTAAGAGAAAACTATATTGGTGTTAACAAATCCATACAGCGAAGGGGAGATGGGTCAGATGACGTGAGTCTTGGCTGTGTTGTAAGTTTGATGTTTCATTATTTTTTAAAATTGCGAATGTTTTCGTCATTGCCATTTCACCATGTCAGTGGGATTACAGGGATGATTTCATGATGACGGGGGTATCGAGGGTTTTTCCCAGTTATGCACAAAAGGTTGGAGCCCTTTAAAAGGGTTTTTAAGCCCTTTTCCCCTTTCCACCCAGGTCAAACCCAAAAAATTTCTCCCCCGTTTGGCCCCAACTGCGCCTGCAAATGCCCGGGGAAAAGGGTCATGGAAAATTTTAAAAGCCCGCATAAAGAAAACCTCAAGGCATTAAAAAAACCGATGGAGAGGGTGTAAACGGACAAAAAAAAATGAAACAACCAAATTGGGGGGGAAAACCAACCTAACGGGGGGAAAAAAACCTAACTTGGGGAGTCGCCACCCAAATTTGTTGGGAAACCTAGCCCAAACCAAACATCTAGGCGTCAGAAAGAGGGGCCCATAGGTCGGGCCCGGGCCAATTAACCCTTAGTGGAGGGGGGTTTACCAAACGGCCCGACCCACCCAGCCTGATAAGCGGCTTTGACCGACGCCTCAAAGGCCCCCCAGACCGCTAGAAATTTTAGAGTGCCCCAAGTTTTCCACACGGCACCAGTTAAGTAGGAAAGGGGGGAAGGTAGTGTTGGTGGGGGGAAACCCTAGCAAAAAATTTAAATGACCAATTGACCCCACAGAGGGGAAAGGGCTTTTGTAAGGGGAACGGCCCGTGAGGTAAATATCCAAGGGGAAATTTAAAGGGGGGATAAACTTGGGTTTGTCGGGGGGTTTAAAAATATGCCCAATTTGGTACGGGCCCTTGGACACGGGTTAAACCCATAAAAGGAATTTTGAGGGGAGAAAAAGGGAAAGGAAAAAAAAACGAACGGGACAGAGAGGAGAGGGGGGAAGTCTGGGGGAGTAGGCCTCGCCTCGGGAAAGGGGGGGGGGGGGAAGATGAGAACGAACAGAGACAGAGAGATGAGGGGGGTTTTGGGTGTTTCTCTGCACGGGGGAAAAAGGCAGAAGGGGTTTTGAAAAAGGGAGGGAACGGGGGGAAAAAGAACCCCCCGAGAGAGGAGGGAGGGGTTTTTTCTGAGTGGAGTTTCCTGCAGGAAAAGAAGGGCGGGAAGAGAGGAGAGAGAGATGGGGGGAAGGGGGGGGGGAAAAACCCAAAAGTTGAGAGATTGCGGAATAGTCGCAGGGGAAGGATGAGGAGAAAATGGGAGGAAAAGGGGGTTGAAATTTTAAATGAAAAAGAAAAAAAAGAAAAAAAAAAAGAAAAGAAAAGCAACCATGCCCTTTTTGGGTTTTAAAGCGGGACTAGAAAAAGAGGAGAGAGGGGAAAAGTGCAATGCTTTAAATGCGGGGAAGAAAGAAAGGAGAAACAATGGGAATTTTGATAGTCCTGTTCTACCCCAAACCCCGGGGGTTCGACCTCATACCTGGCCGCGCACTTCCCCCAAGCAAAACCCACAGACCAACGCCAACGTCTCACCTGACCAGGCCCCATCGACCAACACCAGTCCGGCAGTTGTGTGTGTGTGAAAGTGCCGTGAAAAAAAAAAAAAAGAAAAAAAAAGCCCGTGACGTAAAATTTTAAAAATTTCACCGGGCCCAGGTAAAGAGAAATCTTTTTAAACCCGGTTAGTTAATGTTTTTAAAGAAAAATAAAATTTTGAAAAAGTTCAGGAAAGAGAGAAGGTTTTATTTTTTTTTGATTTATATCTTTATGTTCTTTCAAAGTCTTTGTAAAGTAAAGTTATAGACTTTACAGGGGTTTGATGGGGACGAATGCTTTGATATATGAATGAGTTGTAAGCAAGCTGTGATTTGTGTTTGGGCTGTGCGCTAGCCCTTCCCCATTTACATTACCCCGGGGGTTGACAATTTTTTGGGAGCCTGCCAGGATATTCGGGGCCCCTTTATTAAATTTGGTTCAACTTCTCAAGGGAGCGGGGGGGGGATTAAAGTATTGTAATCCTAAGAAAGGGGTTGTCTTACTGAAATGTTCCCAAGATATTTAAATAAAAGGTTTGGGCATTGTTTCCCAAAGATAGTTAATACTAGGCTTGGGTTTTTCCCCGCCCCGGTACTCATTTCGCCCCGATTTCCTAAAACCCGCCCCTCATAGTTGGGCCCGGGGCGCTGGGCGTCTTAAAAAACCTAACTGGCCCCAAGCAAAAATTTTAAACATTAAATAGGTTTGGTGCTTTCACTCACTGTGTGGGTTTAAACCACCATTTTGGCCCTGTCGTTTTAATAAAACCCGTTCAAAAAAAAAAAAAAAAAAAGGGTTTACAATGGGGAAAAAAAGAACACCCCTATTGAACAACTCGTGAGCGTCCTCGTGATTTAGGTTATCAGGAGATAGTTGCGTCCCATTTTTTAAAAACCAAAAAAAAGAGGGAAAAGGGAAATTAAAAAACCCCGGGGGGAAAGACGACGTGTCGCAGTAAAAAAGCGCAAGAAATAAAAAAATTAAAGGATTCATTTTTAATGATAATCGGGGCTGGGGAAAAACGCGGGGAAACAGAAAAAAATAAGGGAAGGCCGGGAAACAAAAAGAATAAAAGAGGAAAAGAGAGAATAGGAAAAAAGCGCAGGAAACAAAAAGGATTAAAGGTTCAATTAAGTTGGAAAAAGTGAGAATAAAAAAGGGGAACCCCGGGGGTGGATTTCATTTTTCCAGGGGGAACTCTGTGCGAAGCTATCCCCCCCCGCCCCAAATTTCCCAAAAATTTGGGAAGGGGCCCGATTCGATAAAACCCCTAATCATCGTTTCGAAACGTTTGGGGCCCAGTCAGGGTTGGCCCCCAGAAGAGGGGGCAGCCCTTTTTTTGTCGGCGTTACTGCCGGGAAAGGATTGAAAGATTTTCACGGGCGTTCCCAAGCAGAAAAAACCACCCCGATTTTTGGTGCGTGAAGGAGTTTTAAAAAGGGGTTTTTGATCTCAAAAGGGGGGGGGTTCAGGAAGAAATTTCTTTTCGGGAAATTAAAGCAGGTGAAAAGTACACTCAGTTTGGTGCACCCCTAGACCCACTTTTTTTAGAAAGGGTTTGGTTGGTGGAAACGAAGAAGGAGTTCATTAAAATTGAAAGAGTATTTTATAAAAGAACAATTTTTGTCAGGTTGGGGCCCCTTGATTTAAACCCCATCCATTAAAAAGAGAGACACCCAAGACAGCAGGAGAGTTTTTGAAGCGCAGAGGTTTTATAGAGGGGCCCCCGTTTGGGCACAAATGTGCAGGAAACGGGTCAAAGGCACGGGTTTGGAAAAGATTTGAAAAGGAGACCAGGGGAGTTTTCTGAAAAGTCTGAAAAACCCAGGGGTGGGGCAAAAGGGAAAGGGAAAAAAGGGACATTGGTTTTTCTTTTTGTCACAAAAAGGGGGACATGTGGCGGGGGATGCCCCATGGGTTTTCCAAAGGGCAGCACCCTTTTGGAAAGAGGGGATAAGGGTTTTAAAGGGAAAACCGACCTCCCGTGGAACCAAAGGGTTTTCAGTGGGAAAGAGGGGGGGAAAGGGGGGTGCAGCCAATGGAAAGCATGGACAGCGGGCAGTGTCAGGGATGGGGGGCACAGGCTGAGTGGTTCTTTCCCAGTGGAAGAGGGGGGGTTTGGGCCCAGCAAGGGTGAAAAGTGTTAAAAAACGAACCCCCCCCTTTTGTATGGGGGTAGTACGAAAAAACGCGGGTCAAAAAAAGGGGGAAAATTTGACGGGGAAAATCCGGGCCCTGTATTTAAAATGAGGGCCCACTGTGAGGGATTTTTTCCAGTTGCTAAGTAGAAGCCGCCCCCTTACTTCCAGGCGAGTAGTCGCGTTGGTGATGGAAAAAACCCCCTTTCACGTTTTGTCATTGGAAATATTCCAGGTGAAGGGCCCAGGGGCCCAGAGTTTTTGACTGTACGGGGGCACCCAATCAAACAGGGGCAAGAAGGGGGGAAAAAGGTTTTGTTAAACCGAAAGTTGTTCCGGGAAAGGAATTTGGGGCCTAGATTTTTCGCCTGATGATTTTTGGGCCCAGCCCCGGAAAACAAGCCCCTTTTCGCCGTGAAGCCCTTGGGGTTGGAAAGAGGTGGAGAAAAAAACCAGGGGGTTTAAGAGGAGGGGACAGAATTTCTTGTAAAAGGCGGGCTTTTTTCCCGAGTGTTCCCCCAAAGGGGGGAAGACAGGAAAGGTGACCACCCAGTCAGGGTACCCCCCCTTTGTAATCGTAACTGTAAGTCATGGGTCACGAGTCGTAAAGGGCAAAGTCATCTGGGCCCCGGGGTTTTAAACCCGGGCCCTGCCCAAAGTCTTTGATGTTTTTAAAATAGGCGCAGCACCCAATCATTGTGAGGTGAGAGAGACTGCAGAAGAAGGGGAGTTTTAATTTTTTTTTCTAATTTCCGGGAGAAGATTCATACAGGGATCGTAAAGTATAAAGGCTAGACAGAAAGGATTTCCCTAGGTTTTTGGGTGGGAGGCGACAAAAAGGGCCGGGGGGAAAAAAGGGGGAAAAGGTGGAGAAGATGATGAATTCAGGAGCCCAAAAGCCCAAAACAGAAGTCGGGGGGGGTGTTTTGGGGTTTTATTGGGTTCATGGGAGTTTGTCCCAAACTTTGCTGCAATCCCGAGCCCTCTCAGTGATTTGGTCAAGGCGGGAAAAACCGGCAGGGGTCGAGTGGTCAGGACGTTTGCAGAGCAAGCACTGCAGAGGGGGTGTTGGAAAAAAAACTGGGGTTTCCCCGGGCCCTTTCTTGAAAGCTCCCCAGATATGAAAAAACCCCTTTTTTTGGTTGCGGACAGATGAAATGGGTGGGGGGATGGGGTGCAGTATTTTTTGCGGGAGCAGGGAAGGGGGTTTTCGAGTTTCCTGTGAGATATGCTAGCAAATTTTGAAAAGGGTTTTAAAAAAGGGAAACCAAGGGTGGAGAAGGGGGGTTTTAGTGTTGTGGGGGCCCGGGGGCAAAAAGTTCCCCCAAATACTTTATGGGAAGGAGTTCGTGATGGGAAAACGATCACCAACCCCCAAAAAACCTGCAAGGGGCCCCAGCTGAAAAACAGCGGGGTTCTCGGGGCAAGGGCACTGCAGCCCTACGGGTCCCGAGTGCATTACTTTCCCGGGTCAAACGAAGGGGTCGGACTGACTTTTTAATCGTTATTTCTAGAAAGTTTGCAACCAAAAGGGAAGCAGCCCTACCCAAAGGGTGCTTTTTTGAAATATTTTTGTTGTTTCCCAGTTATTTTTGGGAAGGATAGGGGTTTAAATTCCCCAGGGGTTTATGGTTCATTTTTTTTTTTTGTGTGAGACTTGTTATTTTTCTTTGGGGAGACTTTTATGTGGATGTAGTTATGCTTGGAGCATACATCGCCCTTTTGTAGTGTCATTATTTGCAAAAGTGAGGTGGAGATTCCTCAGGGAAATGTCCCTGGATCGTGATCATATTATATTTTTGCTTTTTATAAGAAAATTTTGGAAAAAGGGGAGTGGCAAACCGGCAGGAGGGAATAGCATAAATGCGCACAGAGGTCGTTAAAAATGATTTTAATAACGCAAGAGCGCACGCAATGAAAATCATTGGAGTGGTTAAATTTACAAAATTTATATTTTAAAAATTATAAAAACCCTTGGTTGTAAGTATTTCCCAAAATTTTTTGGTGTAGCTGTGTGTCAGCAAAAATTTGGGTTTTTTTGTCCTTTTTGTTAAAGTTTTTTGAGGGGCAATGCGGAGCATGGTCTTTTTAAGGGGGGAAAATTTTCCCGGGCCCCCAAAAAAGAAAAACCAAAATTTGGGGGGAAAAACCTAACTTTTGGGGAAAAACCAACTTGGGGGGTCCCCCCAGGGCCCAAAAAGTTCGGGCCTAAGTCCCCAACCCCAAACAATTTTAGGGGGGTCAGAAAGAGGGCCCATAGGTCGGGGCCGGCCAAATTAAACTTAGTGGGGGAGGTTTCAAAAAACCCCGGGCGGTCCCCACCCACCCAGATGACTAAGGGGGCTTTTACCCACGCCCCGAAGCCCCCCAGGGCTCAGCTGCCACTTTAGAGGACCCGTTTTCCCACGGCCCCCAGTTAATTTGGAAAAGGGGGGGGAAAGGGGGGGGTTTGGTGGGGGGGGAAAACAGTAATCAATTAAAAAGACCAAATTTACCCCCACAAAAGGGGTTTAAAGGGGTGTAACGGGCCCGTCGTGTGTTAATTCCAATGGAATTTGAGGGGGATAACTTGGGTTTTTCGGGGGGTTTAAAATACTACCAATGGAAATGGCCCTTGGGCCCGGGGTTAGAGATAAAGGGGAAAGTTGGGGGAGAGGGAAAGGGGGGAGAAAAAAACGAACAGACAGGAGAGAGAGGGGGAAGAAAATCGGGGGAAAATAGGTCTCGCCACAGGAAGGGCAGGGGGGTGGGAAAAGACCGAGACAAGAGATGGGGGAGGTTTTTTGGTTTTTTGTCTCTGCACGAGGGAAAAGGCAGAGAGAAGAAAAAGAGGGGAAACGAGGGGGAAAAACGAACAAAAGGGGGAAGGGAGAGAGAGGTTTTTGGGGTGGAGCTCTGCGGAGGGGAAGGGGGAGAGAGAGAGAGAGATGAGGGGGGGGAGAGAAGAGAACCAAGTTTAGGGGTTAAACATGAGATAGTCGGGGAAGGACTGAGGAAGATGTGGAGAGAGGAGAGAGAGTTTTTTTTTTATGAAGAAGAAAAAAAAGAAAGAAAAAAGAAAAAAAAAGGGAACCCTGTCCATTTGGGAAAAAGCAGACTAGAAGAGAAAAGAGAGAGAAGGTGCAAAAACGGGTTTAATTTCAGGAAGGAAAAAAAGGAGAAAAAAGATCGGGTGTTGATAGTCACTGTTCTACCCTAAAAGGGGGGTTTGGGGCCAATTTCCGGCCCCGGGCATTTTGCCAAGGGAGAACCCCCAGACCAAAAGCCCAAAAGTTCCCCACCTGAAAAGGCCCCCAAAAAAAACCCCGGGCCCAAAAACCCCTGCCGGGAAATTGTGTCGGTTTTTGAAAGGACAGTTTAAAAAAAAAGAAAAGAAAAAAAAGACAGTGAATTTGTGAATGTTTAAAAATTTACCCCGGCCAGGTAAAGTAGAAATTTTATTTTTACCCCGGGGTTTGTTTTAAAGATGTTTTTTGTTTAAAAGATTTTTAAGTTCAGGGAAAAGGGAATGTTTTATTTTTTTGAAATTTTAAAATGCAATTTAAGTTTTTCAAAGACAAGTATATTAAAAATTAAGCCTTTTCAAATGGTTTGATTTTGACGATGCATGATATATGAATGAGATTGTAAAACAGCTTTTGAGGTTTTGTTTGGGGTGTGCGCTAGTCCTTCCCCCACTGGGCATTTAAACCCAGGTTTACAGATGGCTTTAAGGCAGGGGTGGTTGGGTCGGGGGTGTGCTCGGGAGCTGTAGGGTGGTGTTTTTCGCCCGGTTTGGGTCTGCAGTCATGAAAAACGGGGGTTCACCCATGGGGAAACTACTTTAAGGCTGTTATGAGTGCATCCCGTAGTCTAAATTTTCCTCTTTTCAGGAGCATTATGTCCCTTTAAAACTTAAAAGGATGCCGCGCCCCTGCCTGTACCCCCGTCAACACAGCGAGGCCCCCAAGGGGTGGTTAAAGGGCCCGCCTAAAAGGGAGGGAAGACAGTGCTTCTTGGGTCCCCCCCGCACCTTCGGGTGTTTTTTTTTTTTCTTTGCCCTTTAAATAGGCTGACCTGGAGAAAGGCCCGGGCGGGGAGGAAAACCCCCTGACCCCAAAGGGAAAAATTCCCGTTTACAGTGGGGGAAAAACTACAACTTTGGGGGCCCGGGGGGCCATAAAACCCTATGGGGGAAAGCTTGGCTGGGGTCTGGATGGGGACTGTCTTATCTGTCCCTGGGGAGGGTTGGGGTTTGGGGCTGGGGGGTGCTCGGGGCTGGGGGTGGTTTTTTTTCGCCGGGGGGGTTTGGGGTCATGGAAAACGGGGTGTATACCCCCCGGGGGGGTACTTTAAGGCTGTTATGAGCCGATTTCCGTAGGGCTAATTTACCTTGTTCAGGGGCAGTTATGTCCCCCTTTATATTTTAAAGGAGTGTCCTGCCCGTGCCCGTACCCATCGGGAAAACAGCGCAGGCCCCCAAAGGGTTTGGGACAGGACTGCTTAAAGGGGGTGAAGACAGTTTCTTTTTGGGTCCCCCCCCGCACCCTTCCCGGGTTTTTTTTTTTTTTTGCCTTAACAGGCTGACCCTGGAGAAAGGGCCCGTGCGGGGAGGGAAAACCCAATGACCACAAAGGGGAAAATCCCGTTTCAGGGGACAAAAACTACAACCCTTTGGATCTCCTGAGGGCACATAAAAAAACCCTTTTGGGGGAAAAGCTTGGCTGTGTCTGGGGTGGCAAAGTTTTTCATCTTCCCTGGGCAGGGGGGGTTGGGTCTTGGGGTTGTCGGCATGGGGGGTGGGTTTTTCGCCCGGGGGGCTTTTTCCTTATTTAAAACGGGGTGGTACACCCTGGGGTGGGTACTTTAAGGGTTATTTAGCCCGTGCTGTGTTAATTTACCCCCTTTTCAGGGCAGTTTTTTGCCCTTGATATCTTAATGGAGAGTCTGCGGTGGGCCCGTAAAACCCTTCGTCAACACAGCGGAGGCCTCCAAGGGTTTGGGCAGGACTGCCCTAAAGGCAAAGGGGAAGACAGTGCTTCCTGGGTCCCCCCCGAGCACCTTTTGGGTGTTTCTTTTTTTTCTTTGCCTTTAAATAGGCTGACCCTGGAGAAAGGGGCCCGTGACGGTGGGGGAAAAAACCCACTGACCACAGGGAAAGCCGTTGACACGTGGGAAAGCTACAACTTTAATTCTTCTTGAGGGCACCTAAGACCGTATGGCGAAAGCTTGGCGTGTCTGGGGTTTTGGGCCCTTTTCATCTGTTTCCCTGGGGAGGGGTGGTTGGGTTTTGTGGGGTGTGGGGCGGGAGCTTTGGGGGGTGGTGTTTTTTGCCCGGGGGGCTCTTCAGTCATGAAATTTCGGGCTGGTCCAACCCCTGGGGATGAACTTTAAGGGGGGTTTTTAAAGAGCTGCATCCGGGAGTCTAATTTACCTCGGGTTTAGGAAACAGTTATGTCCCTTTATATCTTAATTTTAGGGCCGCGCGTGCCGTACCCTCGTCAAACCCCGCGCAGGGCCCCCAAGGGTGAAAACAAGAAAACTCTAAAGGGGAGGTTGGGAAAACAGTGCTTCTCTGGGTCCTCCCCCGCACCTTCGGGGGGTTTTTTTTTCTTTTCTTGGGGGTTTGGTTTTTGTTAATATTTTGTATTTTCCCCACTCGAGAACAGGGAAACCCCCCGAAAATGCCCTTTTTTAAAACTTCCCTTTACCACAGTTTTTCATCTGTACTGATTTTAAATTGTTTAGTCCCCTTGAAACCAAAATGGGGCGAAACCGGACCAAATTTTAAAAATTGGCCTGGCCCATTTTCCGCGCGCACAACCACACACACAACACACACACACACACCCACACACACACACACAACCCCAAAACACACACCACACACACACCCCACCCACACCCACACGTATTTAGAACCCCCCAAGAACGTGCCCCCCGGTTTCCCTTTTGAAAAAAAATTTCTGCAGATATTTTTCAGGGTGCAGGGTTTCCCAAAAAAATAAAATCCGTATAAAAACTGAGACCCTCCCAGGGAAAAAGGGCTGGAACAACTAAGAAACCCCCATTACCTTAAACCATTGGTTTTTTTAAAAAACTGGTTTTTTCCGTTTTTGTCCGCTGGGGATTTTCCCCGGGATTGTTTCCCCGCGGTTTCTTTTTTGTTTTTGCTCATAAATTCCCCTTTAAACCCCTTGCTGAGTATTGCTTTTCTTTTCCCTCAGTCCAAATTGTAGTTATGGTCAATTAAAGGGGGGGCGGTTTAAAAACTCATCGTCCCAAAACCTTTCCACTTGATACAAAAATTTTTACAAAAAAAACCCCCCCCCCCCCCCCCCCCCAAATTCCCTTTCTATTTTCCCTTTTTTCCCCAACTGTCTCTTTTTTTACCCCCTCCTCGTTTTTTAAATTCCCGGAATTCAACGTAAAAATATGGATGATAATTTTAATAATTCTTTTGCAGAGATGATTTTCAAGTTTCTCTTTTTGTAACTCTAGTAAATATGTGAGAAACAAATTTCCTGTCATTGCAGATACGACCGAAGTAGAGGTGATTCCTCACTGGCGCTTTCGGATGCGCTTGATGTCGCTAATAAGCTAATTACCCCTTTAGAAAAAAAAAAACGCAAAGTGAGAAAAAAGCAGATGTCTTGGGAGGCAGATGGAGCGTATTAGACACTGAATCTTAAAACAGAACTTCGCTCCTAAATTCGCGGTGCTGGGTGGTGGGGGGGGGGGGGGGGGGGTTGGTAGAAGGGGAGGAGGGAATTAGAAATGGGTGTGGGGGTATACACAGTTCTATCGTTTCTGTCACCCACACGGCTTTGTTGATTATAGCAGTGATCATAGAATATATGAAATCCGCATACCTTCATTATTCAATCTGCGTTTGAAACAGCGTAGTATTTTAAAGCCAAAATTTCCATGTACAGATTTTCGCGAACTACATGTTTTTCAGTTCTATATTTGTATTTCAGTTTGATAAGAAATGTTTTCGGTTGCATTTATGTATGTATGCATGTATGTATGTATGTAGTATGTATGTATGTATGTATGTATGTATGTATGTATGTATGTATGTATGTATGTATGTATGTATGTATGTTGACACTTTCATACAAACATGCTATGAGAGCAAATTTCAAAAGTACATGCCTCTTTGCTATGCTCTTGGTGATGCTGGATTTAGCACGAAAGTGGTTTTTCTAGTAATAGGTTCACTAGGCATAGTTCATAAAAGAGTGGTTTCAGGACTTTCAATGTTAGGTCTGCCCATAACAAAATGTAAACAACTCGCAAAATACTTGAGCATGTCTGTCATAATTGGGTCTAGGCGTGTTTGGTCAAGGCGAATCACCTCATGAACCAGCATTGAAACTGACAGATGATGACTTTCAAACTGTGCTTTAAATAGTATCAGCTGACTAAAGCACTGATTGACAAAGAATTGGAACCAGCCGGAGAGAGAAAGGGCGTGGGGACAGAGAGAAAAAGAGAGAGAGAGAGAGAGAGAGAGGAGAGAGAGAGAGAGGAGAGAGAGAAGAGAGGAGAGAGAGAGAGAAAGAGAAGTATGTGAAACTACCATGAAATATCCCATACGAAGGGAACATTCTCCCTCACCGTCGGCTAAAAGAAAAGGTGCTCTCTCTCTCTCTCTCTCTCTCTCTTCTCTCCTCTCTCTCTCTCTCTTCTCTCCTCTCTCTCTCTCTCTCTCTCTCCTCTCTCTTTCTCGTATGCATTATTGCGTATCCGCTACTCAGCGTGTGTTTAAGTGTCCGCATGTGGTGTGGTGTGTGTGTGTGTTGTGTGTGTGTGATGTGTGTGTGTGTGTGTGTGTGTGTGGTGTGTGTGTGTGTGGTGTGTGTGTGTGTGTGTGTGGTGTGTGTGTGTGTGCGTGCATGCGTGCGTGCGTGCGTGCGTGCGTGCATGATTGCCACATGTCAGCCGCAATTATCAGCTGATCAGCTATACCAA
>CM031618.1:23805793-23810793 GCA_018398815.1 Conus ventricosus
ATGGTGCTCCCCCCCCACTAGGCCTAATCCTCTACGGCCATTGCTGAAGCAGTGCGACTGCTGCAGGCAGCCTGTGGCCTTTCTTCAGTGTGAAGACTGCAAGAGTCATCCCTTCCACACACACCAGCGCGCGCGCGCGCGTGTGTGTGTGTGTGTGTGTGTGTGTGTGTGTGTGTGTGTGTGTGTGTGTGTGTGTGTGTGTGTGTGTGCACACGCGCGTGCGTGTGTGTGTGTGTGTGTGTGTGTGTGTGTGTGTGTGGTGTGTGTGTGTGTGTAACTTTTATCCTTCCTTGCCAGACTGAGAATTAATCTCGGATACTATTTGTGCGTGTCATTATGTTCTTAGGAATAATAACTATCTTTTTCACATCGGCATCTATTGTTGACAGTGATCATCGTAGGCTGTGCTGAAACATCTTGTGTTCTACTCATTTACTATCAAGACCACTCGTGTCCACTAAAGACATTTCGCCCCATGTTTCAGAAATGACTGAACTGTGTGGCTCATGAATCATATGTGCCTTCACTGAATGTTAGACTACATTTGTGTTTCTAAAAAAAAAAAAAAAAACAACTTTCTTTTACCTGCGTTCGGTGGATGTGACTGATTGGAGAGCGCTCCATAAGTGCAACGCATTTGTGCCAAACAGACTTGGACCTATAGACAATTTTATCTGATTATCAGCATATAATATATGTGTTCAGATACATATGAGTTGGAGATTCTGTGCGTGCAACATACAGGAATTGTGCTTTTAGTCCTGCAGTACTTCGTCTGTACAACCTGACAGCAATTAGTTGAGTGCACATTAAATTGTAAAGTGCATTCTCAGTCACCTATTTCCGAACCACTGCTGTTGTACGATTCTACCAGTTTGTTTGATTGATTTTTTTTTTCCTTTGTTGTTGTTGTTGTTATTGTTGCTGTTTGTTGTTGCTGTTGTTGTTGTTGTTGTTGTTTTCATTATTTCTTTACTTTTTTATACGTGTCCTTTCTTCCCCTTTCTTTTTCTTTTTCCTTTTACTTGTGCACTCAGGACATAACATGACCACAAACCAACCAATCATGGCCATCGAGAGATGGAATGAGAATATTGCCATTTAAATATCAATAGTGCAGTCAGTAAGATCTCTGATATCTCGACCCTGATATCGAACCACCAAAAGCCATTCCATGTTCTGGGGCTCTCCGAATCAAGACTAAATACCTACATTAGTGATAAAGATGTAGCAGTCCCAGGTTATAATATCGTTCGAAAAGACCTACTAAAGACAAAGAAACAGGTCTTTAGTGTATGTCAGTGAATCTCTCAACTTCAAGAGACTTTCCCACCTAGAACAGCATGACGTAGAAGCAGTGTGGATACAAATCACACTGAACAATCACGATCCATTTTATCGGGTTTTGCTATCGGAACCCAGCAGAAAGAGTCAGCTGGACTGATAAATTTGTTACTATGATGGACGCAGTTTCCTTAGAAGTAAGAGATTGTTTTACTCGGTGACTTCAATGTAGATCTTTTGAATCAAACAGCCAATGGAGCCAAACGATAAGTGTGTTGAATTTACATCAGATTATCAAAACACCCACCAGAGTAACACCAACTTCAAAGACAATCATTGACCATATCTATATCTCAAATGAAAATAACATACTAGAAGCTTGTGTACCAGTCTTCTCTTCTAGTGATCATTACCCAGTGTGTGTTACATGGTCTAAACATGGAGTGAAAATCCCAAACCAGGCCACAAAAACCATAACCTATCGTTGCTTCTCAAAATTTAACGAACAAAACTTTCTGCTTGATTTAATGAACTCAGAACTTAATACAGTATACAATATTGCTGATCCGGATTCAGCGATTGACTTTTGGATCGCAATTTTTACAGAAGTCTATAACAGACATGCTCCGTTAAAAACAATCAGAGTAAAGCATATTCCCAAACCACCGTGGGACACGAAGAATTACAGGAGGCGTGCTACCTTAGAGACCTTTTGAAAGAACATGGCTATGAAGAAGAATCAAGATCACTAAGAAACGCAATAAACTCTCAGAAGCGCAGGAAAAAACTAAATACTATCGCGAGTTATTAACTTCCAAACAAAATCCAAAACTGGTTTGGCAAGCAATAACCAGCTTAACAACAACAGTTCTTCTTCAAAATCAAACTGTTATCAAGGTATTTCTGCTGAACAACTTAACACTCACTTCTCTACCATTCCATGATACAGTTGTTACTACTGATCATTCAAGCGCTAATGAACTTAAAGAACTCCATCAATTTTGTCACGACAAACAAATCACGTCTGAACTAAACATTCCACTCATAACTGTGCACGAGGTGTATCAGTACTACTTCATCTCAAACAGTCAGGAACACGTGGACTAGATGGCATAGATGGCAAAATTCTGAAACTCTCGGCTCCTAGTTATAACTGACACGTTAACGTTATCTTTAATCTGTGCATAGATAAAAGTTATTTTCCTAATGCGTTCAAAAAGCAAAAGTTATACCCATTCATAAATCTGGTGATAGTACTGATCCTTCAAACTACAGACCAATATCAATCTTATCTATCCTTTCCAAACCTCTAGAAAAGCATTTAAATAAACACATCCTTCACCACTTCAACAAGTACGATTTGCTCCATCCCGGACAGTCTGGTTTCAGACAGAACCATTCCTGCCATTCTGCATTAATCAATCTTGTAGATGTGTGGCTTAATATATTAATAACAACAGATATTGTGGTGTCTTATTCGTTGATTTTAAAAAAGCATTCGATGTCATTGACCACAATCTCTTATTCGAAACTGGAGATATACGGTCTTTCAAATCCGCCCTTATCCTTCTAAAATCATACATCACAAAACGACAACAATGCGTCTTATCGGGGACGGCTGTCTCTTCTATAACAACTCTTAAGTATGGCGTTCCACAAGGCTCCATTTTAGGCCCGTTACTCTTCTCAATCTACATTAATGACCTACCCCTACATGTGAGATCTACATGCGACCTCTTTGCAGATGACACCACATTCACACCAGCCATAATGATCCTTCCGTTTTCAAAACATTTGCAAGAGAGTACCAACGACCTTGTAAAATGGACCGAACTAAATCATATGTCACTTCACCCTCAAAAAACAAAACTCATGTACATTACAACTAGGCAAAAAGACAAAAGCTCACCAATGATTTCCCTCCTATACACCTCAATAATGTACTTGTGGAACAGTTCACATCATAAAGTATTAGGACTAATAATTGACAATCAGTCTCAGCTGGAATCCCCACATAACGTTACTATGCAAAAAGCTCTCCCAGAAAGTCTATCAGCTCACCAAAATCAAACACTTTCTTGACCTTCACTCACGAAAACTTTTTTTCCATGCTCATATTCAGTCTCATGTTGATATGCATCGACTATATGGGATTCTGCAAGTGCAAACACACTAAAACCATTGTTCAGCCTACATAACGAGCGCTCAAACTAATCCTTCTGAAGAAAACTAGCCTCGAAGCTCTGATTATAACATCTTCACATTCTTCCATTCAGCCAGAGACTCAAATACAACAAAGGGCTAATGATGCACAAGATTCTGACCGGGAATGCTCCAACAACTTTAATGAGACGATTCTCAAAAGTCTCGTCGAGAAACTCCCACAAACTCCATATCCAATCCCCAGAATTGATCTATTTAAATCAAGTCTAACGTACTCGGGAACCTCTTTGTGGAACTCCTTCCAGATACATCAAACAAATCCATTGTACACAAACTTTCAAAAACACTTACCTTACCCATCTTCTGCGGTAAAAAATAATTTTAAAAACCATAAATAAAAAATAAAATAAAAAAACCATAAGTAATACCAGTAATCTCAAAAGCATAAATCATCCCTTTTTCATGTACTTAACCAATTTGCCTTTTGTAACTTTTTTTGTCTTCTTCTCTTTTTTCATGTATCAAGTATCTTGATATATATATATGTGTGTGTGTGTGTGTGTGTGTGTGTGTGTGTGTGTGTGTGTGTGTGTGTGTGTGTGTGTGTGTGTGTGTGTGTGTGTGTGTGCATAGGGATATAATCTTATGAAAAATGATTATATGTTGTCCCCTTTTTTTCAATTTTCTCTTCTCTCTCTCTCTTCTCTCTCTCTCTCTCTCTCTCTTCTCTTCTCTCTCTCCTCTCTCTCTCTCTGCCTCTTCATTCTCTCTCTCTCTCTCTCTCTCCTCTCTCTCTCTCTCTCTCTCTCTCTCTCTCTCTCTCTCTCTCTCTCTCTCTCTCTGTCTGTGCATGTGTGCGTGTGTATGCTCCGAATTTCGTATATATTTTGTCATGTTCATTTTACTGTCTGATTTTATACAGGCTAATTATTGTGCGTTTTAGTACAGTTCCATTTCAAATCATTACATCTCATGCTGTTCCCCTCTCCCTTCCATCCTCTCTCTCTCTCTCTCTCTCTCTCTCTCTCTCTCTCTCTCTCTCTCTCTCTCTCTTTTTTTTTTTTTTTTTTTTGTCCACCCACCACCAACCGTCTACTCCCTCCCACGCATCCCAATTCTCTGCCTCACTATCCAAAACAAAACTGTAAAATTCAATCAGAACTTTTCACATAAAGACAGAAATTATAATGAAAATACAATTGCCCAGAAGAAGCAATACAGCTCTTTTCAACAAAAATAAAACAAGGAAACGTTATATCATTCAAAATATTCACATTTCTTGCGATCTCATCATGAATATATCATTTGGTAGAGACATATCCGCAGGGCACGTTTCCTCTGCTAAAATGGGGGAAATGTGCAGTTCCACTGAATCGTTATTGTATGCATTTTTGATATATAAATTTAGGAGTGGTGTTAGTGGTTTGAATGTTTGAAAAACAATTCCTCGATTAAAATGAAAACTTTCTCAGACTTTTTTCTGATAAGTATTGAAAACAATAACAATTTCAATCACTAGACACAAAGAAAACTCTGGAAAAAAAAAGAAAAAC
>CM031618.1:23818293-23855793 GCA_018398815.1 Conus ventricosus
CAATCCAGACCTTTTTCTTACACTGTGCGCCAGTTCAGATCTTTTTCTTATACTGTGCGCCAATTCAGATCTTTTTCTTATACTGTGTGCCAATTCAGATCTTTTTCTTACACTGTGTGCCAATCCAGACCTTTCTCTTACACTGTGCGCCAATTCGGATCTTTTTCTTATACTGTGTGCCAATTCAGATCTTTTTCTTATACTGTGTGCCAATTCAGATCTTATCAAGAGTGCTTCAGCCCTGCGACCCCCAATGACACGTGGGAAAAAAAGGGAAAAAGACCTTCACCATGAGGTGCCGTGAATCAGACAATATTAGCTATCAGCTCCCTACAAAAAGACGCAGAATCTCCACATCACCAGAAATGAATGCTCAGGCACTCACTTGGCCAGACAGACAGCAGGGTCAACAAATTACATCCCAGTTTAGAAACGTCCCCTGACAAGGCCGGCCTTTATTCGGCATAGGGTGTGTGGGGGCAAACAAGCTTTGAAGGAAGTTTTTTTCCTGTTCCGATTTCCTCTGCTTGTCCGGTGGGTTTGAAAATACAGAGGTAATTCACACGAAAGCGCAGCGAGCATTATTAGCACCAACAAAAAACAAGGAGAGAATGATGCAAGCATGAAGCCTTGAAGATTTGTGCTGTTGGTCTGTCTTTCACATTTCTGTGGCCTCAAACTAGTCCTGCATATGATAACAATAACAAATCACGCAGCAAATCAGTAACTAAGTTGACTGTTATCCAGTTAATGACAGGGATTTAAAATATTTCTATTTACTTACTTAAGCGCTAACTATCATCAAAGATATGACTGCATTAAGTTCCCTGGTGAGCGATGATCTCATGATGGTCTGACATTCTAAGCTTAAACATTAGAACCGACTTTGCAACATTTTAGTCACCATCATATATCCTTTGAAATGTGTTCAAAAGGGTTGTGTTTTTTAATATGACTCTGAAATGCCACTCATTTCCTGTATATCTGGAGGAACGGAAAGGAGCAGCTTGTCTACCAGTGCCATGACGCAGAAGATCAGTCTGCAGACAAAACAAGATGAAAACCCTACTATCTTTAAAGATAGTTTAAAGGATGTGTGGATGAAAACCCTACTATCTTTAAAGATAGTTTAAAGGATGTGTGGATGAAACCAGTACAATCTTTGAAGATAGTTTAAAGGATTTCTGTTGATAAGTAACAACTGAGTTGAAATTTGCAGAACACTCATTTTATGAGATAGAAGAATCAGGGCATTTTAAAAGATGACAATCACAAAGCTTCTATGCTGTCAACTATTTAATACACGTTTGTTTCTGTTAAAAATAAAGACATTATCAAAAGATGTTGGGCAAAATGTCACAACTGACCACAAACATATGGCAGATGAAAGTCTAACGGAAGCATACATAAACATGCAAGAGAGTGCGAAACACTGCTCATTTAATACACGATACAAGAGAGATCAGCGAATTTTTAACAAAAGTCTTTTCGGACGAAGTAAATAAAGGACATAAAAATGCGCAAAATAATGATTCCTACATAGCGCTCTGTGCAAGGACATTGCCAATAATAGTTTGAATGCCACCCTATAATCTGTTCAGTCCTCAGAAGAAAACTAAAAGAGAGACATCCTAAATATCTCTGTCCTGTAGTGCATGGCTAATCGCACCCGTTGCTGAGGTGTCTTATGAACTCATCTAGATGTTGAAATTTCATTAGAATTAGACAGATTGGAATCAAAAAGAGTGAAGAGAAATCAGCAACCTCTGCATGATGTAATTGCAGTGCTAAAGACTGGCACTGTGCAGGTATTTTTTCCACTAGTTTTGAGGAATTGTTTTAAAAGCTCTCGACTGCCAACCATTCTTTGCGACAAACGGATCAGATACATTGTGTCCTTATTCTTGGCTTCATTCACTTACAGTTTGTGTAATAGGAGGGGAAAAGAGACCCTGGAACAGTCAAAGACAGAAATGCGATCTTTTCTTAATTCCAACGTGTCTTCTACTGGCAATGAAATGTCAAGAACGCTGTGTATCTTGTCATTATTGAATATAGTCAAAGGGAGCCTACTCCTCGTACACTCACTCAAGGTATCATCAAAATTGGAAAATGTGCAAAAGGAGATCCTTGGGTTATAGTGGGTGCTTCGTCGTCTGGTAAAAGCAGAAACAGAATACTCCACTCTCACAAAAATGTAAGCCAAGACAGCGCAGACACCAGTGCCCAGAAATTGTTACCCCAATTTAGAAACATCTCCCATACAGGGAGAGAGTTCTGACAGGATGTGCTACTCCATCCCTTTGACTGAATTTAGAGGAAACCATTTCCTGCTGTCTGGCTGGAGGCAAGAGCTTAATGAACTGTGGACGGCAACGTATTTGGTTGCAAGCAAACAAACATACAGCATAAGTTTATTTATGACAGTTATGTGTGAAAGTACTTAGCCAGGGCAAGACATCTCATCAACCTTGCTTGAGTGCTTCAGGTGAATAGAACACAGCGTGCTTTATATACTGACCTGTTCGTGCAATGGTAAATAACATGTTGGTTTGTATATGTTTCAAATAGATTGATTTAAATGCTTCAAAATGATGATGTTGATATAGGAAGGGTATGTAAGTCCATCAATGTCATAGGAGAGGTAGCATAGATATATCACTATTCTGTATGTTGGCATGGAAACTTGTATATATATATATATATATATATATATATATATATATATATATATATATATATATATATATATATATATATATATATCGCTATAAGCTGTTCAGTTTGGGGGGACATCCGAGTGAATAAACCATTCCTCCATGCCCACAGGGTAGGAGTCTTGAGCTGAGGGAGACGCCCCTGCAGATAGCTTGATCCGACCCGTCGCAGACGGAGTGTGTCAGCTGCAGCGCATGTTTTGAGGATAAATCAGGACACACACACACACCTCAACGATTAGAGTTATGCGTCAGACTACACTTTCGTCTTGACGTAGTCCACGTCAGCGACAACCGGGGAGGGGCGAAGCCGGGCCCTCAGCCTCAAAGGAGCCCACTGAAACGACCCAGTGGCTCTGCCAACCTGGAGGTCAGGGGATGGCAGAGTAGAATGACTGATAAGACAAATCAGCCATCTACCAGCCTGACAGTGGCTCGGTGGAATGCTGAAGGATTGAAAACAAGAGGCCAGAACTTCAGGTGTTTCTCCCCAGAAACCACATTAACGCCAACTGTATTCAGGAAACTCACTTGAAAGATCCTCAAAGGTTATTCGTGAGAGGTCAGGAAGTCTTCCGCCGAGACTGTGAAGGTAGACGCAAGGGAGGAATTATCACCCTCATCAAAACGTCCATTCCTGCACAGGGCTGTGCAGATCAGGAAAGGAAGAACTGGAACATCACAGCACCAAGCTGCTGTTGCCCGGCAGCGATCTACTGATCACCAACTGCTACAGCCCTGCTACCTCAGTTCTGGCACTCAACAAAGTGAACTTAGAAGCATCCAGACACTAGCTGGTCAGAGACTTCAACAGCCATTTTCCAAGCTGTGGTTACGACAAAATGGACTCACGTGGTGAAGAACCAGAGGTCTGGTACATTAAAAAGAAACGTATCCTCATCAGTCAGCCTGATGACAAACCGACCAGCTACTACGGAGCATGGAAAACCAACTCAGCACCAGACCTGGCGATAGCTACAGAAGACATCTAACGACTCACCTCCAGAACTGCCAGCACCCAGTCAGGAGAAAGCGACCACCTGCCAGTCATCGTTACCATCTCTGCCATGGGATGCAGTGTGTACAGCATGAAACCAAGCTGGACTTTAAATGTGCCAACTGGACTACCCTCAAAGAAAAGGCTGACTACCTCTGCAAGGATATTAACACACCCAGCAGCCTCAACAAAAATGTCCAGTACTTTAGCGATGTAATCCTGCAAGCAGCCAAACAGTCAGTCACAAGGGAAAAACGAAGAATTACACGCCCTATTGGAGCGATACTCTTGAACAGCTTCATACAGACTTAAGCTCCGCCAGAGAAGCCATAGAGCAGCGCCCCACTCTAGAAAACATCCAGAGACACAACAGCATCAAAGAGAAGAGCTGGTCTGTGAAGACCAGCAGTCTGAACAGAAAAAAGATACGAGCAAATTGTGGAACCTGACATGAGTTCTGAATGAAGACACAGTTGTGCGGTATGGCAGAATTGACATTGAGGATGATGGTGACCACCATGCCGGCAAGAAAGCAGCAAATATCCTGGCAGATTTCTACAAAGAGGGAAATAAAACAACAGTCTCTGACCCCCGCCGGCAGGAAGTCTACTCGGACATAAAAGACAAGCTGAACAACCAGAACCCAAGTCATTCTATGATGACAGCCTTCTCCATGGTAGCCCTCGACGCAGCCATCAAGAAACTCAAGTGCAAGAAAGACAAAGACGACATCCCAAACAACACGATCAAGAACCTTGGACCGACTGCCAGACAAAATCTCCTTCTGATTATCAACCAGTCTTCGGACACGCGGAAATTTCTAGACCGATGAAGAGAATCAGTTATACACTCCCATCAGAAAAAAACATAAAGACAAATTTAAAAATATCAGCATTGTCCCTGGACCCTCAGGAACCCATGGAACAGGGTCTGGTTTTCAGACGAGTCTTTCTTCCTGCCCCAGCGCCATGACAGGAGGAGGAGGGTGTACCGCAGACATAGCGAGTGCTGTGCCCAGAACTGCGTGGATGAGGTACCTTTCCATGCTGGTGGAGGCGTCATGGTGTGGGGGCCATCCACTGTGCTGGCAGGAATCCCCTGGTGTGAGTCCGAGGCACGCTGAACGCCCAGCGGAATGTGGCTGAAATTCTCCAGCCTCATGTCCTGCCTCCTATGGCCGGGCCACGTATGCTGTTCCAACAGAACAACGCCAGGCCTCATACTGCACGACTAACAATGCAAAGCTTCGCCAACAACAACATCAACGTTCTTCCTTGGCCCTCAGTGTCGCCAAATCTCAACCCCATTGAGCTCATACGGGATGAGCTGGACAGACGAGACAGGGCGCGAGTGCACGCTCCTGACAACGTCAACGAGCTGTTCCCCGCCCTCCAGGAGGAGTGGAATACCATGCCAGCAGAGGTGATCCGCAATGTGATCCGCTCCATGCCAGCCAGGTGCCGGGCCGTTGTTGCTGCAGGTAGTGGACATACCCCTTACTGAATACTCGCTGCCTGGAACGGTGTGTATCGGCGATGTGAACTGTACAGACACTGGAAATGAAACTGGAATGGATGGCTTTTGAAACAAACAAAATTCTGTTGTGAAATAATTTCAATCGAAGTTTTGCTAAATTAATCAAATTTGAAATAAATTTTCTTCAACAAAAGTGTGCGTTTCTTTTTTTGAACAGTAGTCTTCTAGCCGCACTGGTACCAGAAACCATAAAACTGAAAATGAACACAAAGGAGATGGATCAAGAAGACATGCCAATATACCTGGGTGTGAAAATGAACAAACGCCTTACCTTGAGCCCCCATCTTAAGGATATTAAAAAGAAAGCAACCAGGGGGTACGCCATCATGAAGAAGCTGGCTTGAACCTCTTGGGGAACTAACAGCAACATCCTGCAAAAAGTTTATACCAGTACCGTCAGACAGACCATAGAGCACGGCAGCACTGTTTGGGCCATAAGTCGCCTAGGCAGAGTTCAAATTCTGCACTACGGCTGATCACGAGCGATATGAAAATAGCGCCCATACAGGCAATGGAAAATATACACAAGTCATCTCCTCTTGTAGACGGATGAGTTGAGAACGTTCATATCCACAGGGAGAAGCTTCTATGCATGCCCTCCCACCCAATGCAAGCCAAACTAAAGAATCCCACAAAGAACAGCGGAAACGTTTCAACCACTTCTCCAAAAGCCTACTCAGCCGAAATGAAAACCTGCTGCCTATGTCCTCAACCGAAATCGAAATGCTTCCCGACTTTGAGGAACCCGATGACCCCCTGGAAGCAGTGTCAGTCATCTGGGAAGTTCCTGGCATAGACAGAAAGGACTGCCAAGCCCCTCACCTGCTGAAAGCTTTGGCACTGGAGATGACTGATGACCAGTACACCTAAGGTAGCTTTCTAAACCGACTGCAGATCTCCACTGCAGGGACCCCAGACCAACAGAAGCGAACAGCAGCTGAGTGTTCACTGATGGATCCTCAGAAGGAGCAGTGAAGAACGGAAGAACGGAGGAGCAGGCATCTTCATCAAACACACTGATAGGAGACTGACCCCCAGAGCCTTTCTGACCGAAAACAATTCCTCCAACTACATATCAGCTGTACTCCATGCTGTACAAGTGTTCACAAACAGCCCAGCACCTAAGGTAGCTTTCTAAACCAACTGCAGATCTCCACTGCAGGGACCCCAGACCAACAGAAGCGAACAGCAGCTGAAAAACATCAGAAAAACCTTCTACGATCTTTCAAGACAATCCACCATTGTACTCCAGTGGATTCCATCCCACTGTGTGATCACCGTGAACGAGAAGAATGACGCTTTGTCCAAGGTAGGTAGCAATATGGAGCAGTTCAATCACCTCCTGACCTCCAGAGAAGCCAAATCCATCATCTATAACCAATACTAAAACCAGTGGAAAAGAAGCTGGGCGTAGACAGTGGTGTTGCTCCAATCCATCATCTCTAGAGATACCAGCAAACAATCCTCTTCAGACTGAGAACTGGCCACTGCCGACTGCTGAGCCACCTCAGCCGAATTAAGATTGCCCACACAGACGAATGTCCGAGTGGCACTGGATCTCTGACCTCAGAACACATCCTCCAACACTGTCCAGCCCGTGATTTTCTACGGCGTCAAATTTGGCCAGAGGGTGCAGAGCTGCAGATGCAGCTTTGGAACAGCCGTCAAGACCTCGTGAAGACTGTGGGCTTCATTGTGGCAACAGACAGGACTGAAGATCTGACGGAACGTTTCGTTTGTATTGCACTCACAGTGATGGTAGGGTAGGGTAGGGTAGGGTAGGGTAGGGTAGGATAGGATAGGATAGGATAGGATAGGATAGGATAGGATAGGATAGGATAGGATAGGATATGATATGATCTGATATGATAAGATAAGATATGATACAATATAAAAATAATATAATATAATATGATGTAATGTAATATAATGTATGTATGATATAATATATATATATATATATATATATATATATATATATATATGTGTGTGTGTGTGTGTGTGTGTGTGTGTGTGTGTGTGTGTGTGTGTGTGTGTGGTGGAGAGAGAGAGAGAGAGAGAGAGAGAGAGAGAGAGAGAGAGAGAGAGAGAGAGAGAGAGAGAGAGGGGTGAGCGAGGGTGGAAAAAGGAAATGATGCGGGAGGAGAGAGATGTGTTCAATAAAGTAGTTTTACCATTATTTTTCCTACTGTATTTCCTCCTTTCTTTTCGTAGTTTATCGACATTGAATTTTCGTTTTCACTCTAGAAAGTATATGGTTTGTCTTGACTTGTTTAGTCATTAATTTATGCATTTGTCTATTTACTGTTTTTCTTCCTATTTTACTTATTCATGGTGACTCTCCATCATTGAGGGATTGACGATTTCATGACGTGCAGCTCTCAGCACAGTTTGAAATGAATTTGCTTTTAATTGTCCTTCAAGGTGCCAGATGCCCAGTGAATTGAAAGAAATATCAACTGCAAAGCCTGGTTTGACAAAGCAGTCCAAAGTTGAAAGACATGCTCAAAGAGACTGTGTGTCCCTGAAAAGAGTTTGAAAATCATTTTCCGCCACAGTCTGTGGACTGTACATCTTTCCCCAGCAGCATCAGGAAAGATGATAGTCTAGAACCACGTCAGAAATGTTACTTTATGCATTCGCTGACTGGCTTTTGCTCTATGAAAAGAATACGGTGTGACTGTAATTGCTGATAGAGGTCATAATTAAATCATGTTACAGTCACAAGACAAGGACATACTTGCTAGAAGAACTCGTTCCAGCTCAACGCTCTCACTCCCACTACTCTCACTACCACTGTCCACATAGAAGACAAGCATTCACGCACTGGAGGATGGAATGCCCAGCAAACTTCAATTGTTTGCATTACACCCCTGATCCGTTTTTGACAGGACCCGGTCTCGCTCTTTGGAGCGAGGAAAACAGCATTAATATGCACACTGCCGCATCAGTTTTGTGGGAGGTGTAGTTATTGGCGTAGCAAAGGTGATGGTTGTGCTGTTAGGTGTGGTTGTGATCGGGGGGAAAGAAGGGGGGTTTGCGCAGCTAGAGAGGAAGGGAAGTCAGTTTGGTGAATGTGAAGACTTCTTCTTCTTTCTTCTTCTTCTTCTTCTTCTTCTTCTATCTCCTCTCTCTCTCTCTCTCTCTCTCTCTCTCTCTCTCCTCTCTCTCTCTCTCTCTCTCTCTCTCTCTCTCTCTCTCTCACTTACACACACACACACACACACGCACGCACGCATGCACGCATGCACACACACACACACACACACATGCACGCACGCACGCACGCACGCACGCACGCACCGCACGCGCCGCGCGCGCGTGTGCTCGCACAGACATATTAGCATAAACACACATCCGCGCGTGCATTCTAAAAACATTTAATCTGTCTCTGTGTCATCAATACATCAGATTCAGGAGGAACATTATCTGCAAACAGAGGTGGGTAATCAATCAGAATTTTCTGCAAACAGAGGTGGGTAATCAATCAGAATTATCTGCAAACAGAGGTGGGTAATCAATCAGAATTTCAGGCAGGTAATCACGATCCAGAATTAGCCCTTCATAATCCGAGGACAGTGACCAGGCTGTTAGATTACCTCAGCGTGGGCAGCGGAGTCTGTTGACTGGGGTGTACTTAGGGATACATCTGGAAGAATCGACCTCTGATTTAGAATGTAACAGAGGGTATCAAAGTGTCAGGGAGTGGACAGTCTGTTGACAACATATATCCACATAACCTATATTTGACTTGATCTTCTCACTTCTTCATCATAGACCTTGGACATTTAAACACAGCACTTTCTGTGTCTGTCGACAGCTACAACGACAAACATGTTTCTTCCTACTGCAAACTTCAGCCATCTTTATCTAATTCAGCGAAGTTACTTTTGACAAGGGAAACCACTTTCACACCATTTTGCTTCCTAGCTGACGCCTCATTAGAATCTTCAAACGGAAGTGATGACCGTTGTTGTCATAGCCAATAGTCTGCGCATGGCTTCCACCTCAACTAACTCTCTCTCGTTGCAAAGCGAGGTGACTGCAAGCGGAAATCTAAACCAATTTGAGAAACAGGCTCTGAATCTCTAAGTGATGGCCCGTTCATTGTCGTTGTCCTCAATGTTGTGCATCTTGCCTGAAGAAGATCTAAAGGTCGAAACACGTCGTGCTTTGTCTTGTGATTCGTTTGTCCACGTTCTTTGGCGGTGCTTTATCAATGACTTTTCAAACAAATCAACTCTCTCTCTCTCTCTCTCTCTCTCTCTCTCTCTCTCCTCTCTCTCTCTCTCTCTCTCTCCGCGTGCTTTTTTAAGCTGTTTGACTCACAGGTTCAATCCATTGTTCAGTATAGTGCAGAGTTATGGGGTATTGACAATGCAGCAATCTATTGTGAAAATCTTCATTTGTTTGCCGTTAAAAGATTCTTGGGCGTTGAAATGCGAACACCTAATGACCTGGTATATGGAGAAACGAACAGATATCCTATCTACATAAACTCAGCTATAAAATGTATCAGGTTTGGGTTACAATTAACGAGAATGGACGACTGTAGATTACCTTATAAGGCCTACAAAATGCTTCTTGATTTAGATATGCGTGGAAAGAAAAATTAGGCCTCAAATATTCGCTGTAAATTGTATGTGTTTGGATTTCGATATGTATGGCTAAATCAGGGTGTGGAAGGAATTAACGAGTTTTTGAAAAGTTTAAAGGATAGACTGATTTCGTGCAGATGGCAAGATTGGAATTTCCATATTAGTAATAGTGAAAGGTTTAACTTTAACGGAGCCTTTCGTACTGTTCCTGATGTTAAACGTATTTATTATCAAATTAGACGGGCATTTAAGATACTCATTGACAAGATTTAGACTTCGAATTTTTGAAATCGCAGTACATTGCTATCGTTATAGAACACATAGTGAAAGTGAATTAATATGTCCACTTTGTCTAAAAGAGAAAGAAAGTGAGGTGCATTTTGTCTTATGTTGTCCATTCTGCATGACCTGAGCACAGTGCATTCCATTAAAATACTACAAAGTGCCATGTCAGTTTAAATTTACTTTGCTTATGCAAGTACGCACGAAAAAACAGCCAGGAACCTGTCAATCTATCTTTACAAAGCCTTTAAATTGCGTCCTATTCTCACTTCTTAAATTTCCGCCACTTAAGTGTTGGATGATTCCACTGTTCACAATTGTCAGTTCTGGAAAATATTTGTATATATGTAACCCCATCTTGAGGGCAATGACCTTATACATGATTAAACTTCCCGTCTCTCTCTCTCTCTCCTCTCTCTTCTCATCTCTTCTCTCTCTCATCTCTCTCTCTCTCTCTTCCTCTCTCTCTCTCTTCTCTCTCTCAAGATGCCAATGGCCTAGGTGCATTAAATGTTCGCACTCGTATTCTCTGTCTGTCTCTGTCTCTCTGTCTCTGTCTGTCTGTCTGTCCTCTCTCTCTCTCTCCTCTCTCTCTCTCCTCTCTCTCTCTCTCTCTCTCTCTCTCCCTCCCCCTCTCTCTCTCTCCCTCTCTCTCTCCCCTTTCTCTCTCTCTCCCTCTCTCTCTCTGTCGCTCTCCTCTCTCTCCTCTCTCTCTCTGTCTCTCTCTCTCTCTCTCTCTCTCTCTCCTCTCTCTCTCTCTCTCTCCTCTCTCTCTCTCTCTCTCTCTCTCTCTCTCTCTCTCTCAGTCTCCTGAAGGAGGCCCTGCCCACAATCATACTCATTTGAAAAATTGCATTCATGCACTTGAAGAAAATGTCCTTTATTGTATACTGATAATGTATACATGGTGGTGTGTGGTGATATGAATTCGCGAACAGGGAGAGAACAAATGAGAGTAGAGGATATGTGCCAGGTGTTGACTGTGAGGATGAAGACAGAGAATGTGTGATATGTTCATCAAAAGATAATGTCATTAACAATTTTGGTAAATCGCTATTAGAATGTTGTTATTTGTTTGATCTAGTCATAATCAATGGATGACGTGAAAAAGATGCTGCCGGCGAGTTTACCTTTGTGTCAACTCAGGGGTGAGGTGTTAATGATTATCTCATTGTATCAGAAGAATTGTTAAAATTATGTGATGCACATGTTGGTGATGACTTATACTCTTGGCATCTGCCAGCTGAATTGGTTTGGAACAAAAGTTCACCTGTCAGTACTATGCACCATATGCCATATTCAAAACACGAAGAGGGAAAATATGTATGGTCAAATGATCCTGTCCAAACTCACAGAACCGAATTAAAATCTGAAGAGTATAAGAATGTTTTTGGAACAAGCGTATCAGAACCTCAGTATGAATGTCGACAGTGCTGGCTGTAGAGATATTTATCAACGTCATGTGTAGGGCTGCAGCAGGCACAGTGAGATATGTGGGAGGAAACTAGTAACAATTCAGCGACTGGTTTAATACTGAATGTAAACATAGGAAGGAAGGTTGTGAAAAGAATGTTACAAAGTTTACGTCGGGCTAAATCATTGCAGCATAAAAAAGCGCAACAAGAGGCGTTTATTAAAGAAAGAAATATTCTGATCTATAAAAAAAAAGCAACAACAACACACACAAAAAAGAAAAAAAGAAAAAAAAATGGGATGAAAACAAAATCAACACGCTGAAAAAGCCAGTTAATGATCCAAAACGTTTTTAATCAACAATAAAGACTACCAATAAGAAAAGCATGATATACAATGAAATCAACAGTCAACAATGGTACGACCTCTTCTTCAACGTATATTCACTGATCTAGTCCGTGAGCCAAGAGGTGAAACCCTCCCCCCTAGTGGGGAATTTTGCAGACAGTGATTTGTGTGTAGCTGGAGACGTGCCGTTTTGATTTCTGCTTGTTGGCCAGCTGAACTCTGCTGGGTGTGGCTGCAGCGCTTGGTCAAAGTTACCATGTCAAACAAAAACAACGCTCAGACCACCATATCAACAAGTTCATTTTCTCCTCGTGTTGGCCAATGGTGGCAGTAAAATGATGTGCGGCAGGCTTCATGAGTGTCCCTGTATTCTGAAAACACTTTATACTCTTCCAGATTGGACCATCTCCTATCTGTGGCCTGTTGTTTTCCAATGCACGCTATCGTTTTACGCAAAATTTGAAGGTTTCAACTTCCATACAAGAAAAACAGCGATCACAAGTACTGTTTTTTGTGTATTTAATGTAAGACCAAAGTACCAAGATCATTTACAGATACTTTCAAGATTCTAGAGCAATTTAGTAGATGACGGTGACAGATATGCCACCCCTACCCCTTAAATTAAAAAAAAATAAATAAATAAAAAACGGCACAAACTACCCATGTAGTTTTGAATTACAAGCAAAGTACTTTTTATTTCTTAGCTGGTTATTCCTATGAAAAGATCCCTCTAAAAATGGTATCAGGCTTCATATCCACAGTTCAGCATGGTTGTAGCATTGAGGTTCCTGTATATTGCATCATTTAACTGACTTTGAGGTGTTCACTTCTTCATTTCCTTTCGAATTCTCACTGTTCCGCTGTGGGAATTTTCTAAAACAGAATACAATGTATGATTGTTTTGAAGAAAATGAAAATGTCTAACTAAATAATTATCATCTCTAACCCTTTGATTAGGGATAACAAGTATAACAAAACACACAGGTCTTTTGGCAGACACACTCCTATACTGCCTTTCATAACAAAATCAGAACAGCTTTTCTTTATAGCATGTCTGAGAAGATAGTCATCTCAAGCATCAAATCATTCTTATAACAGAGAAAGGTGCTAAATGAAACATTGCTAAAAATGGTACTCTTTGTGAACTTTCAGTACCTTTGTGACAAGATAAAAGGTCTTGAAACACAGCAGATGTAACCGTGGATGACCAACAAGAGTAATTTGCTGTCAGTCGTTCATTATTGGCAGAAAACAGAGGATGTACTCTAGCCGCTACTCATTGTCAATGAACACATAGTCAGTGTCAAAGTCAGTCAAGCTGAACGAATCTGGTGGATCATTAATTTCTGGGGCGGGCGGATTCTCCGCTAGGACATCCACAAGCTCTGCAGGCATGAGAAGGCCACGTGTCAATGTCACTTCAAGTCCTTCAGATGTCTTTTGCCATCCATGACCCTCTGGTGATGGGATGTGTGGCTTTGGCTCGTGAGAATGGTTCCATATGAGTGTCTGGTAGTTCACTCTCTCAATGTGCATGAGCAGAGAATCTCTGCATGGTGGCAACAGACTCATGACCATACCATCGTAACAGGTCAGCAGTTCTTCACTGGTGTTCAATCGCTCTAGAAATGTCTCATATTGAAGCTTGTTGATGTCTTTGGTGCATGAACCCCGCCCTCTGTACAAGACACAGGTGAACTCTTCAAGTTCTTTCATGACGGTTGGGTGAATTTGGGCCATGACACCAAGCTGAGCAAATGTTCTGATATACTCGGATGCTGTTTGAGGGTCTTGATTGGGGCAATTTTCCCTTTCCTGACAAACGCACTCGTCGTGTCGCATCCGCTGAACAGATCTCTTTGCCCACAGTCAGCGCAACGTTCTTGATGTCAATGAGTCTCCGCTTATTTGAGACTCCTGTATCAAAGAGAATCTTCTGGGTGATGCTTTCAGCGTACTTGAGAAGAAGGATGAAGACATCTGTGTCTGGAGATCTCACTGTGATCGTTGAATCTTCAGAAGAGTTGTCGGCAATATGGAGACAGTGCAGCATCGTCATCCTTTCAACATGACCCCTTTCAATAATGCTGTCTTGAACATAGCACACTAAGCTTGCAAATGCATCAGCATGAGCAGCCCGTTCTTCTGTCACATTTGTGTCTCCACTTGAAGTCTGTCGCCTTCGATCCTCCTCAGAATGTGTGTATGCCCTACGACAGGAATTATGATAGTGGGCTTCCTTGGCCACCAGGTCTGTATCCTGCACCTTTGCCAGAATTCGTTCATTCTTCTTTTGTTCAGCACTCTTTTGATTGATGCTTCTGCCGTCTTTGTCACTCACTTCACAAGGTTTTCTTCTTTTCTTTTCCGTACTAGTCGCATCTTGCCACAAAACAAACACTCATCTCCTGGGAAAAGGACGCTGCTTGATGACGGTGCAACTGTACGAGTCCTTTTAGAAGTAGATGTCGAGTCTTCATCAGATGTGCGCTTTCGTTTCAGTAGTTTGGTCGTGTTTGTGAAATTCTGGTAACACCATCTGTGATAGCCATGAATGTGAGGGAGGTACTGTTCTGGCACCTGACAACAAATGCTTGGTAGCTTCAAGTTCACCTCCTCTTGCAACTGTCGAAGTGCAACTGAATCTTTCATCTTTTGAAAACTTGTTTCACATAAGGGTCTTACGTTAGTGTCCGATTTGTTCTGGGGGTAATGAACAATGCATGTAGGACCACTAAATGTCTTTTTTGTGCCCCTTGACGCGCATGATGTTAGCTGAACAGGCTTCTCGTCTGTTTTCTTTTTCTCCATTGCTTGCTTTATTCTTTTTTGGCTGAGTCTGTGTAGGGAACCTACACAGACTCAACCAAAAAGTAAATTAGAAAAATGGAAACATCACTGAAAATCCAAAAAGTACTTTGATATAGAGAAACAAAAATCAAGACATCTGTTGTAGGGAGAGTGACTAATTTGTTATCTAGGCAGCGATTACCCAACCTGATATTTGTTGATCAGTTCTGGGCGCAAAATTCTCGCTGGTAACTTACTTTGACCATTCACCAAAAGTGGCACCCAATTCAACAATCATTTTCACCTTCTGACTGTAGGGTGGTAGTGGGGTGTCCAATAAACTCTACAATGAATTCTTTGTGGTCAAAATAATTGATCTAACATACTCTATCGTCTGTCTAGATGGCTTACGCTAAGCTTTGTAACAGTTTTGCCACAAATGACCTTGAAAATGACCTTTGACCTTTAAAATTACCTTCAAACAGAACATAAGCACCAGGAATAGATTTCTCACACCCAATAACATGGGATGAAAGGTAATGGTCACATGTCTAGAGCTAATAGAAACTGAGACAAGACGTTTTCTATATTCGTGGCGGCCATTTAAAAAGCGGGGGTACCTAACTTTGAAAATTCACCACACCTACACCCAGCAACGGATCGCTGGCAAACAACCTGACTTCAGTAGCTTAGATGTTAAGCTTTCCAATGGTACCTGTCTGGAAAATTCCTCACTGGGGGGGAGGGGGGGGGTATAGGACGGCTCATGGACTAATCGGTTACAAGTCAAAATGATTATATTTTGACAGCCACAGATCAAATAAATTTCAAATTCCACATGTCTTTTAGAATCAAGTTCATGGGCGGTGTTTTCGATAGCTCAGACATCGTGTCAATTTGGAGTGACTGCAGTTTATATATATCTTACTTACACCATATATTCAGCGATTACCGTTTTGTTTGTTTTTTCAAACATGCCTAGATTCAGTTAGATAAAGATAGCACCAATATGACTTAAAAAGCTGTGTTGATTGTGAAATTCGTACCTTCATTAAAGTGTTTGTAGCACAGCGTCAAAAAAAGTAAATAATCAAACAAACAAACAAACAAACCAGAACAAAACAAAAAAACCCACGCGCTTGCAAATCAAGTCATTTCAGCGTCACGTTAGGAGTACATCTCTGTTAACCACATGAAAAAATCACAATGTTCAAAATAAACCACGGACACGAGCGCCCGCGCGTGTGCACACACACACACACACACACACACACACACACACACACACGCACGCACGCACGCACGCACGCACGCACGCACGCACGCACGCACGCACGCACGCACGCACGCACGCACGCACGCACGCACACACACACACACACACACACACACACACACACACACGGACAACAGAAACAGGGTAATCCTATAGTGCAGTTGTCCTTTTGCACATGTAATTTGAGCATTACGAACAAAAGCATAAATACACATACGCGCACATGCATGTGAGAGCGCGCGTGTGCGCAGAGAGAGAGAAGAGAGAGAGAGAGAGAGAGAGAGAGAGAGAGAGAGAGAGAGAGAGAGAGAGAGGGACATCTGGAAGAAATAACAAGAAAAGAAAGAGAGAAATAGGAGCATACATATGCCTTGGGGGGAGAGAGAGAGAGAGAGAGAGAGAGAGAGAGAGAGAGAGAGAGAGAGAGAGAGAGAGAGAGAGAGAGAGAGAGAGAGAGAGAATAGATGGATAGAAAGACAGAAAACAATTCTAACCATTTTGAGATAAAGATACCATCATCATAGACGGTAATGCTTTACTCCTTGTCATTTCATATTGTGCAGGGCAGTGGAAAATATCCCGCCAGTGGAAGCCATACCAGATGTCACTCTAAGCCCCCAAATTGCCAGCACTGTCAATCATATACCATATAATCACTGCTCTGTTCAGTCAGTCAGAAAACGATGTGACCTTACCACACAGCATGGAGTCAAAGCTTCCTCTTTTGCAGGATCTCAATTTTCAGCTCGGTCTTAGCTGTTGTGTAAGCTGCTTATTCGTCAGATGCTTGTCTGGAAATTGTTGCTTTTGGGCTTCTCCTAGCTTCAGTCCTTTTTCAAGGAGTAACGTGACCTCTAGTTCTTCACTGTAAAGACTAGGAATGCCTTCACTTCTAGCTTAGGACGCTTTTCGTTCTTACTTTGATCTGAGAGGGATAATTAATTCGTCACAATGACTGCCGCCCTCAGCACAGCCTCCTCTGTCTTTTGTCAGTAATACAGCTACCGTATTAATAACGGAATTGCCTTTGTCGTTTGCACATTTGTAGTTATTGTTCCTGTTTTTCTTTTGCAGGATGGAACTCTTTTTTTTACATGCTGACAGCGCTGAAAAGCCCCGTGTGATCGGATGGTTTAATGTCAAAGACTCCAAAGGTTCTCCAGCATTTACAAACCAAGGCATGTGACGCCAGGCTCGTTGAAGGCGTTTATGTGGCCCACTCAGTGAATAGCATTAGAACTGCAGCAACGTTGGGCATGACATTAGGTTAAACACCTTGCCTGTGCACAGCCCTCCTCGCCTGGCTGACGCTATGTTGGTGGATGTGGAGTCATGCACACTTTCTGCGCGGAGTCCTGCATTAAAGTATGAAGTTTAGGTGTCGACAATGACCAAGAGAGTTCTCTATGTCGTCGAAGGGATCGGGAATAATACAATTGCATGAGTATATGATTCAGCTCCCTCGTGTGTGTGTGTGTGTGTGTGTGTGTGTGTGTGTGTGTGTGTGTGTGTGTGTGTGTGTGTGTGTGTGTGTGTGTGTGTGTGCGTGCGTGTGTGTGTGTGTGTGTGTGTGTGTGTGTGTGTGTGTGTGTGTGTGTGTGTGTGTGTGTGTGTGTGTGTGTTGTGTGTGTAAATGTAGACCCCATGATGTTATCCCTATTGTGCCAGCTTTTGTAATATTTCAAAACAGTTTTCAAACCAGAACCCTATGCGACGTGCATACATGATGAACAGTCCAATGTCATGGTAGAACGGACCTTTTATGTGCTTCTTACTGTTCATTTTTTTTTCAGCCCCGGCGAACTGTATTTTCATACATCAGTATAAATGTAATGTAATCCCTTTGTTCTTGAAGCCATGACAGAAACATATAGAGAGCGTACAGACATATCAGCACAATGCTATGACAGACACACACAGAGGGCGTACAGACATATCAGCACAATGCTATGACAGACACACACAGAGGGCGTACAGACATATCAGTACAATGCTATGACAGACACACACAAAGGGCGTACAGACATATCAGTACAAAGCCATGACAGACACACACAAATGGCGTACAGACATATCAGCACAATGCTATGACAGACACACACAGAGGGCGTACAGACATATCAGTACAATGCTATGACAGACACACACAGAGGGCGTACAGACATATCAGTACAATGCTGTGACAGACACACACAGAGGGCGTACAGACATATCAGTACAATGCTATGACAGACACACACAGAGGGCGTACAGACATTATATCAGTACAATGCTATGACAGACACACACAGAGGGCGTACAGACATATCAGTACAAAGCTATGACAGACACACACACAGAGGGCGTACAGACATGATATCAGTACAATGCTATGACAGACACACACAGAGGGCGTACAGACATGATATCAGTACAATGCTATGACAGACACACACAGAGGGCGTACAGACATATCAGTACAAAGCTATGACAGACACACACACAGAGGGCGTACAGACATGATATCAGTACAATGCTATGACAGACACACACAGAGGGCGTACAGACATGATATCAGTACAATGCTATGACAGACACACACAGAGGGCGTACAGACATATCAGTACAATGCTGTGACAGACACACACAGAGGGCGTACAGACATGATATCAGTACAATGCTGTGACAGACACACACAGAGGGCGTACAGACATATCAGTACAATGCTGTGACAGACACACACAGAGGGCGTACAGACATATCAGCACAATGCTATGACAGACACACACAGAGGGCGTACAGACATGATATCAGTACAATGCTATGACAGACACACACAGAGGGCGTACAGACATATCAGTACAATGCTATGACAGACACACACAGAGGGCGTACAGACATATCAGTACAATGCTGTGACAGACACACACAGAGGGCGTACAGACATGATATCAGTACAATGCTGTGACAGACACACACACAGAGGGCGTACAGACATATCAGTACAATGCTGTGACAGACACACTCAGAGGGCGTACAGACATATCAGTACAATGCTATGACAGACACACACAGAGGGCGTACAGACATATCAGTACAATGCTGTGACAGACACACACACAGAGGGCGTACAGACATATCAGTACAATGCTATGACAGACACACACAGAGGGCGTACAGACATATCAGTACAATGCTATGACAGACACACACAGAGGGCGTACAGACATATCAGTACAATGCTGTGACAGACACACACACACAGAGGGCGTACAGACATATCAGTACAATGCTATGACAGACACACACAGAGGGCGTACAGACATATCAGTACAATGCTGTGACAGACACACACAGAGGGCGTACAGACATGATATCAGTACAATGCTAGCTCAGCCATTTTGCCTTTCACTCGTCTTCTTCTTGTGTAGCCTTTCTTTTCTCCTACATATTTCTTTTCTCCTACATATTTCGTTTCTCCTACATGTTTCTTTTCTCCTACATATTTCTTTCTTTTCTCCTACATATTCTTTTCTTTTCTCTTATATATTTCCTTTCTTTTCTCCTACATATTTCTTTTCTTTTCTCCTACATATTTCTTTTCTTTTCTCTTATATATTTCTTTTCTTTTCTCCTACATATTTCTTTTCTCCTACATATTTCTTTTCTCCTACATATTTCTTTTCTCCTACATATTTCTTTTCTCCTACATATTTCTTTTCGTTTCTCTTATATATTTCTTTTCTTTTCTCCTACATATTTTCTTTTCATTTCCTTCGCTGGAGTTTCTCGTACACAGACTACTACTCGCGTGCTAGACGACCAGTCAACTTTAAGCGTTGAACTGGACTTTTCATCTTGCCTGCAAATACAAAGAGGACGTTTCAATCAAAATGATTGTGCTCATAGCTAGGACATACGTTTAGCTCATGAAATTATCATAATTCAGACGCTGATTGCATGACAGTTCACAAGAAAGTTTATTATTGTAATATTGATCTTTCCTTTGGAGTAGAAATGCAAGCTAGAAAGAAATTGGTAGTTAAACAAAGGTTTAAACTGTACTGTTGTGCAATCAAAAAAGTGAAACTGTATTGGTGACGCTGGAAATGAAATCCGTTCTCGTATTGATATATCACTTTGTATGCACACCTTGCCTGTTCTGTTGGTTTGTCATCGCTTGCCATGTATACAGTTCAGTCCAACTCCAGTCTACAAAGCGCTGAAATTTTACGACTGTGAAGGTTACAGGGTAACATAGTGGAGAGTCAGTGCTGCGGGATGACTTATGACAAGCTGCATCCAAGAGACACATAAATAAAGCCTTGGCATGAAATAATGTAGACTCCAATGAAATCAAAATAAGTAAATGAATAAATAGCAAATGAATAATAGAAACAACTACCAGTTCATCTGTATGCCACAATTCTAGCTGCAACTGCTCATTAAGTATTTATACACTATTCATTCTATCATTCACTCCTAAATTACAACTTACAGTACGTCGTTTTGTGCTTAAATATGTGGAAAATGCTATGGATTAAAGTGCTTGCTTGATCACATCAGTCTTAAATTGTGGTCGGAAAACACACAATGAGCATTTTGTTTAACTCGGAGGCAATGTTCTCCAACCAGCTGGAGCAGCCAAATCAGAGGCGTGTTACCAAACAATTGGATACTTCAGTTTTGAACGTTCAGGAGTGGGTGGCTGGAGGGTACATATGTAGCCGGCCGTTTTGTCCGATCCGGCCGTTTTGTCCAACCTCGGACAAAACAGCCGGTCGGACAAAACGGCCGGCTAAATGCCGGCTGTTTTGTCCGACTTTCAAATTTTTGTCGGACAAAACGGCCTGGTTGGACAAAACGGCCGGCTCTAAGTAAGCGGCCGTTTTGTCCAATATTTCATTGGCAAAGAAGTATAAATTCGTGGCATTCTGTTTTTTCTTTTTTCTTTTTTTCTGTCTGTCTACCCCGAAGTAAAGAAATCACGTGGGAAAAAACCCATTCGGCCGTCATGCCCCCAGTTGGCCAATTTGGCGTCTTAAGCTGACCATTGGCCGTCAGTGGCCATGACTATCGAGTGGGTCTTATTCTCGTGATTTATTTACTTGGCTGCAGGAGAGAGAGAGAGAGAGAGAGAGAGAGAGAGAGAGAGAGAGAGAGAGAGAGAGAGAGAGAGAGAGAGAGAGAGACAGACAGACAGACAGACAGACAGACAGACAGACAGAGACATAGAGAGACAGGTGGCACATCACGATACAACATTTGAGGTGACTGTGTCAAACCGTTGGGGTCTTGGGACAAACAATTGACGCACCCTCAATTTGAGAGTCTGACGTTGTCTGTGACCTTTACCTTGACCTTAATTGCTTTTACATATTTGGAGAGCAATAAACCAAACAACCTGCATACCAAGTTCAGCTTCCTATGTCGACCACTGCCCGAGATATGGCTAAAAAAAGATTTTCGGTTTTGAAGGTCACACGTCAAGGTCATAACCTTGACCCTAAAATTTTAGAAAAAGGTTATTTAAGCCATCCCCTCCTGTTTTCTTGCTTCTTTGTGTATTTGCAGTATTGCCTTTTTCAGTGTAGATAGGGCTGTCTTTCATCTACCTTTGAGCTAAAAGTTGTTCTTGAATGATAATCCCAAAACTTCGATTTATTTGACATAACACCCCGCCCCCCTCCCTCCCCCTCCCCCCCCCCCCCTCCCGCACGCACACACACACACACACACACACACACACACCACACACACACAACACACACACACACACACACACACACACACATCCATATAGAGCTGACCCACTTCACTGACAGTCATGATAATAGCACTGTGTAAATGGTCGATTTCCGCCTAAAAAAACCATGTTGGGATTTATCCTTCCTGATCGAACAAAATGTGGGTGACGTCCACCCTTTACTTGAATGTAAATGGGATAAAACATTACGCTAAGTGTAACATCAGCAAGCCTAAGTACAAATTGTAGCATGAACTAGGCACAGCAATAACAAGCGCATCGGCCGAGCGGCTGCAACTCCGCACGGCAGATATGTTCTTTTGCCCGTTCCCCCCCCCCCCCCCCCCCCCCCCCCCGCCTTCCTTAACCCTCATATCTTAGCCCCACCTTTCTCTCTGTCTTCTCTCTCCGCACCGAGTAGCTGACACGCACTGACATTCATTCAATAACTGTCTTGTCTTTCACATTGCTACATCACTACTGAAAGTACTTTCCTCACTTTGGACACACACACGCACGCACGCACGCACGCACGCACGCACGCACGCACGCACGCACGCACGCACGCACGCACACACACACACACACACACACACACACACGTGCACACACACACACACACACACACACACACACACACACACACACACACCACACACACACACACACACACACACACACACACACACACACACTGAGTAGTTGACACACACTGACATTATAAATCACATGAAGTTATAGAGTCTCTTTCTCTCCCCTCTCTCTCTCTCTCTTCCTCTCTCTCTCTCTCTCTCTCCCCTCTCTCTCTCATCTCTCTCTCTCTCTTTCTCTTTTCTTTTTACCTCACACACACACACACACACACACACACATACACACACACACACACACACACACACACACACACACACACACACACACACACACACACACACACACACACACACACACACATACACCTTGTTCCAATCTCTTGCCATTCATGTGGCACACCACCACACAAAGTTTGAGGCGACTCCGACTTTCCGTTCGGAAGACATCCCAGGGACAGACAGGAAAAAAGGTCATAACCTTGACCTTGAATATTCTTGTTCGGATCTCTTGCCATTCATGTGGTACAACCACCACACAAAATTTGAAGAGACCACGACCTTGACCGGTTTACAATATTTGGATGCACCATAAACCAAATCACCTCCATGCTAAGTTTCAACATCCTATGTTTACCAGTGCTCGAGATATGGCTAAAAATGGGTTTTCAGTTTTCAAAGTCATTCGCCAAGGTCATGACCTTGACCTTGAAATATTTGTTTGGAAATATCTTCCAATTAAGGTGGCACAACAACACATAAAAATTTAAATTGCTTCTGTCTACCCGTTCAGAATACATGATTGCAACAAAAAATTCCCCACCCTCAAATTTTTAGGGTCCAGCTATCTCCTCGACGTCACCTGATTGTAGACCTGATTGGACTACAAAGGTCGTATGTCAAGGTCATGACCTTCTTGTTCGGATCTCTTGCCATTCTTGTGCTACACCACCACACAAAGTTTGACGCGACTCCGACTTTCCGTTCGGAAGATATCCTTGCGACAGACAGAGAAGAAGAAAAAAACGAACAAAAAAAAAAAAACAAAAACCAGAACGCGACGAATTTATACTTCTTTGAAAGTGGAACTGGGCAAAGAACAATTGAAAAATATATCGGACGAAACGGCCGCTTACATAGAGCCGGCTGTTTTGTCCAACCAGGCCGTTTTGTCCGACAAAAAATTGCAAGTCGGACAAAACGGCCGGCTACAACATAGAATAACATGTATGCACAGAAAGCGGTGGACAGCTTTGCAGCAACAGAGCCACTGAAGACAGGGTCAGAAAGCAAGACTGGACAGCTTGTCTTGGCAACAAGTTTTCATAGCCGAACACAGACATTTCTTCCGGAGTGGTGTGATCTGATCTGAATGTTGTTTAATTGAGGGCAATATGTTATGACTTCACTGGGGTCCTCGCAGTTATTCTATGGTTAGATTGTACAGTCTTGAATTCTAGTAATTAAGCAAAGAACTTAACAGTGAACTGAAAAGTCTGGTTGTAAAGTCAGTTTGAAAGACACAGGCAAACTGATACAAGAGGAGTCTCTAGATGACACGCCACATACAGCGCTGATCTGATCTGCTTTGAAAGCGCCTTGCAATTTTGAACCCTTAGGTGTCTGACAGATGTTTAAAGCTAGACGTCATTGACATAGATGTTTGATCTTCTGACTGTCAGAATCATGAGAGACTGCACGCAAACATCGTTTCTTTTTCTGTGAGAGTTTAACGAAAGATACGTACAATTCATCAGCAATGAATTATTGACTGAACATCGCAACATTCATAAGGCGATTCATATCTTGAGAACTGCGTGTCTCCTGTATAATCATGGAAGTCGCAATAGATGCTGAAATGCGTGCAGTATGAACAATACAGACACAACACACAGCAGTAGGTAACATCTTGAAAAAAGACGATCAGTAGCTATACAACTAATTAAAAGAACTGACTTGACACGGAGAGTTATGTATGGACCAAACACACACACACACACACACACACACACACACACACACACACACACACACACACACACACACACACACGCACGCACGCACGCACGCACGCACGCACGCACGCACGCACGCACGCACGCACGCACGCACGCACGCACACACAACACACACACACACACACACACACACTCACTCACTCACTCACCCACCCACTCACACACAGGCAAACGGCAACAGATATTCGCGGCATGAGGAACTGATTAATGTAGCGATAAAAGAAAAATGGACGTATAACTGCAACCTTGAATGAGAGAGACTACACATGGCGAACAGAAAAAGGTATTTGGCAGGGTCAATACTCGAATATGCCCGCTACCCCTCCCCCCCCCCCCCCCCCCCCCCCCCCCCCTCCCCTGCTTTTTCTTCTCTTTTTGCGTCTGTTGAAAAGGCACAAGATACGGGTATCACTAGAGGAACTGAGGTGGAGTGTCACGCTGAATCACGTTCAATCACCACCGCCACCATCATCTTCGCCTACACCGCCTACGCCGTATCTGTGGCAGCACACAAATCAGTCTTGCTCAAAAGAGTAAGAGGCAGGCAAAGACAGAGGTAAAGCCGAGGACTGATGCAAACGAAGTTGATTTATGGTACAGAGCATCTTTCACAGTGAACAGTTGATGTATGGTACAGAGCATCTTTCACAGTGAACAGTTGATGTATGGTATAGAGCATCTTTAACAGTGAACAGTTGATGTATGGTACAGAGCATCTTTCACAGTGAACAGTTGATGTATGGTACAGAGCATCTTTCACAGTGAACAGTTGATGTATGGTATAGAGCATCTTTAACAGTGAACAGTTGATGTATGGTACAGAGCATCTTTCACAGTGAACAGTTGATGTATGGTACAGAGCATCTTTCACAGTGAACAGTTGATGTATGGTATAGAGCATCTTCAACAGTGAACAGTTGATGTATGGTATAGAGCATCTTTAACAGTGAACAGTTGATGTATGGTATAGAGCATCTTTCGCAGTGAACAGTTGATGTATGGTATAGAGCACCTTTAACAGTGAACAGTTGATGTATGGTATAGAGCATCTTTCGCAGTGAGCAGTTGATGTATGGTATAGAGCATCTTTCACAGTGAACAATTGATCTATGGTATAGAGCATCTTTCACAGTGAACAATTGATCTATGGTGTAGAGCATCTTTCACAGTGAACAACTGATCTATGGTGCAGAGCATCTTTTACAGTGAACAATTGATCTATGGTGTAGAGCATCTTTCACAGTGAACAATTGATCTATGGTATAGAGCATCTTTCACAGTGAACAATTGATCTATGGTGTAGAGCATCTTTCACAGTGAACAAGCTGCTGGAGTTTGCTGCTTTCTTTGCAGTATCCTGTCGTCACCTGTTTGTGTCCTGTTTTTTTTCTGTTTTTCTTTTTCAACGTCTTCATATGTGTATAAGTATTATGTTTGCTGACTGTTTGCCTCTTTCTTCTTCTTTAACTTTTTCCCCGTGTTTTGCTTCTCTTTTTTTATTCTCAGTTTTTTTTTCTTTCTGACTATTTTGTATACTTTGATGTTACCATTTCTGTCTTCTGTCTATCCATCTATGGCGGCCTGCCTCATGTTCAGCTCACTTCAGTTCGCTTGCTGTGCTCACACCCATTAGATCACATGTCTCAGCCTCCACACGAAGATTACTATCTTCAGTCTTCTGTCCTATGGCTTCGGATGCAAGAAGACCATCATCGCTATTGAGCAGAATTGAGTGTGACCCAAAGAAATTTTATGCTTAGCAGCTGAGAGAGAGAGAGAGAGAGAGAGAGAGAGAGAGAGAGAGAGAGAGAGAGAGAGAGTGGCAAAGGACTGACTCGCAAGACGGTCTCCCACTCCTCCAGAGCAGCCGTATAGACAAGTGGACTTCCCTTACCATCGCCTCAAGCGTCATGCGGCACAGACAGAACTGAAACAAACTACCCTTGTCTGTGAAGAATCGATGGCGTGTACCTCTCTGGACCTATCGCCCACATGCTAGTCATGAATTATTGTAAATTCCTTACCACCTGCGTTCTCAAGTATCTTCTTAATAAATCCAAAGAATTCAAAACATTACTGGCTGATTGGCCGTCAGATTCTTTAAGTTCAAGCACCGTTTCTAAATTCTTTCACTGGCTGCTTATCTTTGTCAAGATCACTTATAATCCTTCAACCCTGTCTGTGCTTATGCCCCCGACAGTCTGAATAGCTTCGCATCTACACCCCCTCTTACCTGCTCTGCTCTTTCTCCTATTCTCATCTCACGTGACTGGACACATTAAGCACAGTGACCAAGAGTGATTGTGTGTTTATAGGGCCCAGCAACTTCAACTACCCATGTCTCTTAGACACTTAGAGGCAGTAGGTTGGAGACAAGCCTAAACCACATCTCTTCCTTAATTAATGGTATAGAAAATGCTTGCGTTGTCTTGTGTTGAATACGTATTCTGTTTTCTCGGGCAGAAGACTGCAAACGCATTTCTACAAACATCACCAGTATTTTATCAATACCGAAGCATCTTCTCTGCTGTATGTCCTTAAAGCGGCCGGACTTTGGCTGCTCTCTGTGGATTGCTAACGGTGGGAATATGCTGAGAAATCTTTGCTATGTGTAGTGGTGGTGATGGTGGGGGTGGGGTGGGTGAGTTAGAATGTCACTGAGTTGGCTAAACAACAGAAGGCTGAAGGAACAGCAACAATACCAATTATAAAGACTTTACACAGGTAGTAGGGAGAGTGGAGACTACCACCAAAATCGAACTGATCTCAAGTCCTCTCTTAATGGGTAAATAAAGTTTTTTTTTCACCCAGTGGGAGAAGGAACAGGTATGGACTAAAAGAGTTACATCCCATTTCTCTTTTCTGAACAGAATATGGAAAATACCAAATTTCATTGTCTTCGTCACCAAAACGTTTGAATACTGCGCAAGAATCCGTTTCCAAATAGATCTTCACTCACTCGCCAACAGTCATTTGACAATGTTCATGTTCAACGAAAATTGTGTCCTTATCTTGCTAAAGAAATCCTGATTCTTGGCGGATGAAAACACAACCTCTTCAATGGAGATAATTTCCGTTTCAGATTGGTCTAGATCTAAACGCTAAAACAACAACACTGAGACGATTTCTACGCATTTCGTTCTTTCCAGCCGACCGGTTCGAATAAAATCCCTTCTCGAGTCTCGTTGGCCGCCAACTTATCCACACACACGCCACCTACCCACCCCCGCCTTCGCCTCTCTCTCTTCTCTCTCTCTCTCTCTCTCTTCCTTCCCATTAGCCACCGCAGAGGAAATGGCCGTCTCTTAAAATTGACCCGGGAGACGGAGAAGCTTTCGGTTCAAAATCTTTTGCCCTTTGACACCATGCGGCCAGTAACGACCAGCTGAGGTCTCGGAAGACTGAGTTTCGTCGTCATTCATTGGCGCTGTTCTCTGTAAGGTGGCTCAATTCATCAGCAGTTATTTCCGGAAAACAGCGGAGAATATTCTGGACGAACTAGTGGTAGCTGCTGATGCTGGTTGTTTAAACTATCGGCCTTGGCCCATTTTTTTCTGTCCAAAACCAATTGGTAATGACAAAACCTTCTCCTGCGTGGCCCTTGATATATACTTTATAACCCACTGCATCACACATGGTCACATGAAACCAAACGTACAGCACAGATATATGGCAAATGCATACTAGCCCTCAACGCATTCTCACACATAATCACGGAAATGAACGTGCGTAGGCAACGCGTGCGTACATGCTCATCCCTACCCTTCTCCCTCGCTCATCCCTACCCTTCTCCCTCGCTCATCCCTACCCTTCTCCCTCGCTGTTGCCTCTTCCACTCGCATCTCGGAAAACTAGAAGAAAACCTTCGTCACTTGATGAAAATACATAGGAAAACAAACGATCGGGATCAGAACCATGTGAATCCTCAAATTCGTACGCTAAAGAAACATTGGAATCAAAGCTGAGTCTGAATCACCAAGAGCAATTAAAGAAAACAGAACGGTCGATTTTCAGACAACGTCACTTAAAATCGTGTAGAGAAATAAGTGCAAAAGAAGACGGCATTTAACTTTTTCTTTCTGTATCATTATTCCTTTTATGCTTTGATAATGGTTGTTTCTCTACTTATTTCTGCACATTCCGCGGACTGAAAGAAAAGAAAATACCAAACGCTCTGACTGTTGAAGAAACACTTTTTTCTCCCGTCTCCTCCGCCGTGCCATTCTAGTCACATCCACGCCAATCGTTCTGCCACTCTGTCTTGAAAGACATTCCGGTGCGTCCCGTCGCAACCCTGGCAGCGGCGATCCAGAGGGAGTGATCGATGATGTCCTTAAAAACCTCACCACAGGAGACACTGCACTGCTGCCGACTCAATTCGGTGGTGTTCAGTGGTGCCTATTCTGTTTCAACATACGCAGGACACCACCTAGTACCGCCCATACGGACGACTTTGTTTGCTTGATTACATAGTCAGAAATATAACAGTTGTGCAGACTTCAGGTCAAAACAATTGTAACACCCTACACAAGAATGGCAGTCATGAAAATCCTTAGTACTATCCAAAGTCTCGTGTTTGTGGACACTTTTAATCCTTAGTACTATCCAAAGTCTCGTATTTGTGGACACTTTTAATCCTTAGTACTATCCAAAGTCTCGTGTTTGTGGACACTTTTAATCCTTAGTACTATCCAAAGTCTCGTGTTTGTGGACACTTTTAATCCTTAGTACTATCCAAAGTCTCGTATTTGTGGACACTTTTAATCCTTAGTACTATCCAAAGTCTCGTATTTGTGGACACTTTTAGCGAATCCACCGGACGAATCTTTGCAGGCATTGCGTCTTCTCTGTTTAAAGTTCGTATAGAATTTCTTTTTAAAGGAAACGATTGCACACACACACACACACACACACACACACACACACACACACACACACACACACACACACACACACACACACACACACACACACACATACGTGCGCGTGACAGAATTTGTTGACAGACGGAAAGCAATGGGTGAAGAAAGTCTTGGATTTCCATATCTACACTGCTTTCTGCAAGCCTTTAACGTAGAGTGGTTCAGTAAACTAGGGACAACCAATGGTAAATGGAAAGAAACTGCTAAAAAAAAAAACCACCTTATTTCCCCCTCGTAAAAAGATCAGGTAAACTCAGACCAAAGTGTATGTTAACTCGGAACGAACAAAACTTGTTTTGGAAAGACACGTTTGGGGCTTGTTTAGTGGCTCATTCTAGCTGCCCCATACACAGTCACGCCCACACATGCCCTGCTGTGGAACAGCAGTCCATAGGAACAACAACAAACATGGGACACAACATGTGGCAGACACTGCCGTCCCAGTAAATGCACGAAAGCTGTTTCATTCAGACACAACCACAGAGAGAGAGACTCAAGACTCAAGACTCAAAAACGTTATTACTCAAGGATAGAGATTTTAGGCAGTGCCTATTCTTCCAATCTGTCCTTGCTATTCTACAGCATTCAACTAAACAGATTGCACATATTAATAATGACAGAAACAATGAAAAATATAGCAACATTATAATATTAACAATAACAATAGTAATAAGAATAATACTTATTTAAAATAAATAAAAAAAAAAAAATCCATTACAAAATTACACAAACACAATCAGACACATACGCGCACGCGCTCACATGCATGCACACGCCCACACATACACGCACGCATGCGCATACCCACATCCACACCCATACACACACACACACACACACACACACACACACACACACACACACACACACACACACACACACACACACACACACACACACACACACACACACACACACACATTTTCATTAGCTAATATAGAGGCCAGCATAAAAGTAGGGCATTGAGACCATGATCAAAAGGTTAGATTTATTGTTCAAGTAAATGTTTAAGTACTGCTGATTTGAAGGACGGCAGTAATTGACATGTTTTGGCAGACGGAGGAAGAGAGTTCCACACAGATGGACCAAAATATGCAAAACTAGATTTGAACAAATCAATGCGGACACGTGGTAGAATGTAATTATTTGAATCATATCGCGTTGTTGCCATTTGGATAAACTCAGCAAGATATGTTGGCGCCATGTTTGCATGGACTTTAAACATTAGTACTGCCTTATTATAGGTCAGTTGGCTCTGCAGTGGTAACATCATTAGTTTTGCAAATTTGCCCGTGGTTGATAGAGACTTGTCGGGAAGAATCAGCTTAATTCCCCGTCTATGCATAGAGTTGATCTTTTTTATGTGATTTTCACCGGCACCACTCCAGACAGTGGACGCATAGTTGATGTGAGAAAGGCAATGGGCTTCAAAAAATAATTTCCGGATATGTGGTTCAACATAATAACTGAGTTTATTGAGTAAAAACAAATTGCGAGCCAACTGTTTGCAAACATGATTTATATGTGATTGCCATTTAAAGTTCTCATCAATGATCACGCCTAAGACACGGTGTTCGGTAACCCGCTCGATCAAGGTTTCACTCATTTTTAGGCTCAACATAAGATGCTGTCGTTGATGTTTCTGTCTCGATGCTAGGACCATACATTTTGTTTTGTGCGGATTAAGGACCATTCGGTTTTGGTTGCACCATTCTAAGACATCAGTGATACTTTGTTGTAACGATATTTGTACAGACATGATGTTTGTATCACTACAGTGAAGAGAACTATCGTCAGCGAACAGATCACAGCTGACATCATTGTGAGATATGTGCATCGGTAGGTCATTTATAAAAATACAGAAGAGAAGAGGTCCAAGGACAGAGCCTTGTGGAACGCCACAGCTCACTATTCCTTCAGAGGAATAAGTACCGTTTAAGTAAACACGCTGGGTCCTGCTTTCAAGATATGACTGAAAGAAGGTGACTACTGCCGGATTTTGAACATATGCAGTCATTTTTTTAAATAATATGTTGTGGTCTACAAGATCAAACGCTTTCAAACGAGAGAGAGAGAGAGAGCGAGAGAGAGAGAGAGAGAGAGAGAGAGAGAGAGAGAGAGAGAGAGAGAGAGAGAGAGATGATAGTAATAATGATGATGGTGGTGGTGGTGGTGGTGGTGACGATGATGATGATGATGATGATGATGATGATGATTCAGTTTCAGTTTCATCAAGGACATGTCACTGCGTGCTGATTAGTCCATATACTCTCCACACTTCATCTGCTAAGTTTCGAGATCACACTGCGCACGATTTAAACCCGATGAATTAATGGCTAAGGTAAGAGGATTTAAAAAGAGGGTATCATGGCTACGACTTTGCAGATGTCTGACCTGCGCTTTAGCCTGCTCGCTGGTCAGACTTTGGGTACCACGCTAACTTTGTCTGTGCTATCATAATTGTATGTGTTTATGGTGAATGTACACATGTGTGTATATGTGTGTGCATAGGTGGATAGGGACGACCCAAGTGTGTGTGGGTTTGTGTGAGCGCCATTATATGCGGTGTGTGTGTGTGTGTGTGTGTGTGTGTGTGTGTGTGTGTGTGTGTGTGTGTGTGTGTGTGTGTGTGTGTGCTCTTCACTTTAACGTCTTTCCACTGAATGTGATATTAGACGAAGTGGTATGGTAGTATTTATAAATCTGTGTGTGTGTGTGTGTGTGTGTGTGTGTGTGTGTGTGTGTGTGTGTGTGTGTGTGTGTGTGTGTGTGTGTGTGTGTGTGTGTGTGTGTGTGTGTGTTTCAAAGGGGGATACGCTACTGTGGACCGTATTAGCACTTGCACATAAACAATTCTATTATAACCGCATATTGTATGTGACCTCTATAGACTTTGAAAAAAAAAAACCTTTGATTCAATCAACCGAAATCTTCTTTGGCCAATTCTGCTAAAAATAGTATTAACGGTAAAGCTTTTAGATGCATTAGAAATATGTATAATGTAGTAAGAGCTCAGGTTCGAGGTGGTGCTGAATTGGCAGATTATATGAATTGCACCACTGGAGTAAAACAGGGAGATGCAAGCAGCCCTATTTTGTTTTCTTTGTGTAAATAAACGAGTTGGTGATTGAAGTCATCAATAATGAAAGACAGGGGACTGTACTCCCTCTTGATGCTTTTGAATTGTTTATTGGCTTGTCAGCTGATGATGTTGTTTTAATGTCGAAAACTGTTATTGGTCTTCGAACACAATTAAATAATCTAAAGCGTGCTGCTATGACACTACAGTTAAAAGTTAATTTATAATGATGTCGTATTTTGCAAAGGCGGTTAGCTAAGTGTAAGGGAACAATTGGTGTACGGTGGCAATGTAATGCCTTTTGTACATGTTTGTAGGTACTTGAGAATTTTCTTCTCTACACATTTAAGCTTTGATAGTACCTAGCAAGTATGGCCAAAAGCACTTTAATTATGAAAAGGCTACATAACCTCAATACTACTTGCTTTGAGTCATTCATGAAATTATTTAACACTAAAGTGCAGCTAATAGTTCAGTATGGTTCTTAGTTATGGGGCATGGATAAAGCTGCGATCAAATGTGAATAAGTGCATACATTTGCACACAATTAATTCTTGGGTATAGACAGATGAACTCCTAGTGATCTCATTTATGGCGAGACAAATAGATATCCAACATATATTGTTTCAGCAGTAAAATGCATACGTCAAAGTTGAAGTTAGTGCAGGTGGATGACAACAGAATACCTCACAAAGCGCACAGTATGTTGCTTGACTTAAATACCAGGGGAAAGAAAAACTGGGTAACTAGAATACGGCCATCTTTGTTTGAGTATGGATTTGGTTTTCTTCGGTTAAATCAAAGTTTTGGTAATGTTGCTAATTTCATCTATATTTTCGTCAGAGATTAACTGACTGCAGTTCGCAAAAATGGTCTGATCTCATTCAAAATAGTGAATGGTTTACGTTTTATACAAATTTTTGCAGTCATCCTGATCTCAAACCTTATTTAAAGTTTAATATAGATAAAAATTTGAAATTTGTAACGACGAGATTCAGATTTGGTATATCGGAATTAGCAATTCATCATTACACATATAGGTCTTTCGGTGACACAAATATAATTTGTCCATTATGTAAAATATTGCAAGAAGATGAGATCCACTTTGTTCTTTGCGGCCCAGCTCTACGGACAATTCGTGAAATATATATATCAACCCCAAATACTTCAGACAGTTCTACGGACAATTCGTAAAATACATGTCAATCCAAAATACTTCAGACAGCTCTACGGACAATTCGTGAAATATGTATCACTCCCAAATACCTCAGACAGCCTTCTATATATCAAATTGTGCTTGCTCATGTCTTCAATTTCTACATAAGTTGTTTGAAACTTCTCCTTATTTCTCTATAAAGCATTTAAACTTAGAGAAACAGTTATGTCATAGAAGAAACAACACCGTGAATTCAGACCTAGTCCGTGATTTATAATGGATGTAGTTTTTCCGTTGTTGTTATCATATACCATTCATAAGGGGCCAAGGCCTAGACAAGAATAAAATATCTGAATCTGAATCTCTCTCTCTCTCTCTCTCTCTCTCTCTCTCTCTCTCTCTCTCTCTCTCTCTCTTCTTGTGATGCTGCTGATGAGATGACGATGATGAATATATATATATATATATATATATATATATATATATATATATATATATATATATATATTTTTTTGCTGTCCCAACCTCTGCGCCGCCTCAGAGCAGTGCACCCACGCCGCTCATTCCGACACCCCGTCCACAGCCACAGCCCGGTCGGCCCCGCCGCAGCCCCGGCACCGGCAATCCACAGGGAGCAATGTCAAGTCGTCAAGAGGCAACCCACCGGAGGAGACACTGCACCTGCTGCCGAGTCACTTCAGTGATGTTCAGTGGCGCCTGTTCTGATCTAACATACGCAGGACACCACCTACTAAGCCCCCTACTGACGACAATAATTGCTTAGTCGCGGAGCCGGCGCGAGTAAGCTCTACCTCCGGAGGGCGCCACCACGTCCGTCCAACGACAGCCCCCATGGGCTCGCCGATACCGGTGACCCCGACGGAACCAAGCCAAGACCACAGACGTGGAGAGGACATCGATTGAGGTCACCATGAGAGCAGGACATGAAGGGCCACAGAATTTGAGACATTTTTTATGCTGATCGATGAGAATAAGGATGATTAAGATGATGCTACGGGTTTCCATTTCGGTCTGAGACAACATGACAGGGCTGTACTCTACGCTTCCTTTCATAATATATCCCGGCGTCAACCAGGCCCGAGAGATACAGGCACCTGCAGTGTTGGTCAGGAAATTTGAGCAACACTCTCAGAGACGCATCCATTAAGTGGATGAAACTCGACTGTGTGGTCCCAGTCTTCCCAACTGAGTCTGCAGCAAACTCAACTCTGGGTAGGAGCCAGTCGGGGCAGAAAAAACCCACATGACTCTGATGGGATTCGACCCACGACCTCCCAGCCGGGAGTCCGCGACGCTAACCACTTCGCCACTGCGGCTGGTGACGATGATGAATAATAGTAATGATAGTAGTAGTAATGATGATAATGATTTTTATTATTATAAGAGAGAGAGAGAGAGAGAGAGAGAGAGAGAGAGAGAGAGAGAGAGAGAGAGAGAGAGAGAGAGAGAGAGAGAGAGAGCATGTAAACATCAAATCACATTATGTTTCAGTCGGCCTCAGAACTCAAACCAGGCGGCGAAGCCATTACCAAGCTTTGCACTGATCACAGCGCCAAGTGTTAAAGTAGAAATATCCTTAGAACTGAAAGACCAATCCATTACCAAGCTTTGCTTTGATCACAGCGCCAAGTGTTAAAGTAGAAATATCCTTAGAACTGAAAGACCAATCCATGCCAAAGCTTTTTTCCATCTGCATTTCACACAAAAAATGCAGAAAAACGGCAAAACCAAAATTCTTTACCCAATGTTCACTATCCCCAGTCTCTTCATCAATCTTTCCCTATTCCAACCACTACCACCACATCACCACCACCACCACATCGATCACTACCACCACCACCACCCACACCGCCTACGCAATCAATATGACGGCGCGCAGACCAATCTTGTTTTCTTCGCTCCAAAGAGCGAGACGCGGTGTGTAAAGAGAAACAAGAAAAAAAGGTGGCGCGAGGATTTAATGGAGACAGAATCAGTTGGCGGCCATTGCTTCCTTCCGTTTGTGTACACTCAGTGATGAACCTGGTGGTATTTCTCCCCCGGGGATTTTTTTCTTCCTTAGCTTTCTTCTCCTCACTTGTAGTGGTTTGCAGATTTTAGTTCTGCGTTTCTTCATGAGTTCAACGTGATCTCTTGCTCGCTTTAATCCTTCTCTCTCTCTCTCTCTCTCTCTCTCTCTCGGCCAAGGTCGGTTATGGCGGGTGGATGTTGAACTGTATTGTGCTCGTCCAACAAAACTGAGTTTTTGTAGTGTTGCAATGCAGTGGTGAAATCAGTGAATTGTGATTTTGACTGTGAATATGTGTTAGACGAGGTTGTGATGTTAGAATGGTCATTCTTCGCGGATCTTCAGAATTTTTCAAATGTTCGTCTTAGGAATTTACCTTGAGTATCTCTTTTAACCTGTCACATGGAATTTTGTGTTGTACATCCGAGGTCAGCAGTGTTTAAAGCCGTGCGATTATGCTTGGCAACGTATGTTTATGTTGTGTTTAGATATTGTTTGTCTGAACACTCGCTGTGTTCCGAAGTAAGAAAGCAAACAAAAACCTTTAAAGAAGCTGTTGTTGTTTTCCCGCTTGGCACTCAGTGCAACAAACCGTTTGTCAGCCATCTTGTGTGCTTCAACGTGGTGCGGTTACATCGTTTCATACCATTTTCTAGTCGATGTTTGTCCTTCTTAAACACCTCGTGCAGTCATGCCTGAGGACCGTGATAAAAGGGCAGCCAGCTCCCCTCTTCAGCAAGACAACGAGAAGAGACAGTGTACAGAAAATAGAGACAGTGTACAGACCGTGTACAGAAAGTAGAGACAGTGTACAGACAGTGCGTACAGACAGTGTACAGAAAGTAGAGACAGTGTACAGACAGTGGAGACAGTGTACAGAAAGTAGGGGTACAGACGGTAGTTTTACAGAGTTAGACTCAGACAGCATTATCATCAACGCAGATTTCTAACTAGCACTGTTGTGGGGGTATCAAAGCATGACTTTAAAAGGAGTGACGATGTAGATTCCTTAAAAGAGACCCTGAAATCTGTATTGAGTGATCCTGATTTTGTGGGTATTATTGCCACCAGTGTCGCCAGACAGCTAACAGAAATATTTAAACAAGATGCGAAGCATATAAACGTACTCCCAGTTTTCCAAACCGCTTATAAATCGGCCAAGTGCTTTGTAAGATAAGAAAATAAAGGCAAAATAACGGTTTTAACGGTTATTTAACCGATGTACACTTTTGAAACTGGTATTTTACTCCTCACATGGGCTAAAGCCTGTGTACATACCAAATTTCATCCAAATCGGACAATATGTCAAGAATAACGGTTTTTTACCAGCCGCCGTGGTGAAGTGGTTAGCGTCGCGGACTCCCGGCTGGGAGGTCGTGGGTTCGAATCCCATCAGGGTCATGTGGGTTTTTCTGCCCCGACCGGCTCCTACCCAGAGTTGAGTTTGCTGCGGACTCAGTTGGGAAGACTGGGACCACACAGTCGAGTTTCATCCACTTAATGGATGCGTTTCTGAGAGTGTTGCTCAAATTTCATGACCAACACTGCAGGTGTCTGTATCTCTCGGGCCTGGTTGACGCCGGGATATATTATGAAAGGAAGCGTAGAGTACAGCCCTGTCATGTAGTCCCAGACCGAAATGGAAATCCGTAGCATCATCTTAATCATCCTCATTCTCATCGATCAGCATAAAAAAAAAATGTCTCAAGTTCTGTGGCCCTTCATGCCTGCTCTCATGGTGACCTCAATTTCGATGTCCTCTCCACGTCTGTGGCCTTGGTTTGGTTCCGTCGGGGTCACCGGTATCGGCGGGTCCATGGGGGCTGTCGTTGGACGGACGTGGTGGCGCCCTCCGGAGGGAGAGCTCACTCACGCCGGCTCCGCGACTAAGCAATTATTGTCGTCAGTAGGGGGCTTAGTAGGTGGTGTCCTGCGTATGTTAGATCAGAACAGGCGCCACTGAACACCACCGAAGTGACTCGGCAGCAGTGCAGTGTCTCCTCCGGTGGGCTGCCTCTTGGCGA
>CM031618.1:23860793-23903293 GCA_018398815.1 Conus ventricosus
AAACTGATTCTCTTCTGTGGAGGATGTACTGTTATTCCCATACGGCTTTATTTCAATCTCTTTCCAACTATTGTCCTCTGGCATAAGACTTACATGTAAAGGGCCAGAGTTGAATGCTTTTCTGAAACTTTTTTTGACGGCTAAAAAATGTAAATGGGCTCATAAATTCAAATTTTATATCCCATTCTAAATATGGTTCTAAGTGCCATTTGCTGTCAGGTTTTCTAACTATTTTATATTCATACTGGCCGGCATTATTTGCTTCTACATTGCGCAGTTGCTCTAGTTTAGGAAACTTTTTGTTGTCGCCAACCTCTTTGCGTTTATAATCACCATCTTTAGTGTACTCAAAACCATACAAAGCGCCTATCTCGCCATTCTGTTCAAAGTCCTCAACGTCTGCAAGGTCTTTTAATTCTAAAGTTATACACCTCACAGGCGCTAATGTAACTCCGGATTCTTCTGGCCCACGCGACATGTTTTAGTACAACGTATTATTTTATTTCTAAAACAATGTGCAGGTTATCACATTTCACGACTTTTCCTGTTTTGTCTGCGATTTTTATATTAAATGATCCGACCCTCCCACAAACTAATCTTTTAAACTGTAAATTAGGGAATTGTATAATTTCGTAATCGCAATATGCAGCTTTCCCAGATGGAAGAGCTCTTAAAACAGTTGAGGGCCTTCCATCATATAAGTTTTCATCAGTGCTCAGCTCATCCAAATGAACATAGAGTAATGAATGTAATGCAAGATTGAGCGGATTTTCCCCCTCATAAGTAGTTTTGTTTGGTGTAACTCTAAAACTATGAATGGGTTGATTGGCAGTTGTAAAGCCTAACATTTTAGCTAGCTCTCCATCAAAATAGTAACCTACTTCTTCTTCTTCAGGTTTGAAGTCAACATTGTTTTCAGATTCGCATTATTAAGTTTGAGAGTAATGTCAAAGTTACTCATTGCTTCTTTTAGCGAGCAAAACCCGTAATAACCATCAGGTATGGTTAACTTGCTAACTACTTTTCCTCTATTATTAACTTTTTAATCTTATTATTCTTTTTGGATTCACTTATATTAAACCATACGACTTTGTAAAAAATTTCATGAAGTGCAACCATTCTGGTTCCACAATCGTTATCAATAGCATGTTCTAAAAACGAAGGACGGTCTTGAGTTGTTATTGTTACAAACATTTTTAAACGAAATAAAAATGAGTGCATTCAAATATACTAATGCAAAATATTCTGTTGGGCCGCACTACAATCTTAAAAATATAACAACTGATACTCTTGACATTTCTGTGACTCAGTCTGACGCCTTTCAAGTAAAGGTTAGTACTCCATTTAAGAGCTATCTTAACCCTCCTATTAAAAACGACTACATCCCGAAAGTGTGGTTTAGTCATCCGATGCAGTTTTACCAGAACCAGTTAAACTTTGCTGTGTTTTGTGCATCAACAGGGTGTGGAGTGTCGTATGCTGATCACTTAAATCATCCCGATCCTTTGGTGAGGTCAGTGTACAGATTTCATTTTTATTACACCTTCAGACGTATTTTGTCTGAACTGCAAGCTCCATTACCAAATGACAAACCGTTTAATCCCATTTAGCAACAGAATAGACATGAAGGCTTTGAAAGGATCTGTAACGAATTCATATTAATGTCAAGACAGACTTAGACAAAAGTTGGACCGCAATCATGGCTTAGGCACCCCTTATTTTTGGGGCGTGCACAGAAAGTATAACTATGTCTGGAATCCTCCTTACACATCTTTCTCTTCAGCACAGCTGTTCACCTTGGGTCCATAAGCAAGAGCATAAAACAGCATGGACAACATTATCTTAGACACTTCTAAGGGCCTAACTAAAGCAGGAATAGAACGAATAAACGACTCTGTTCGTACATACGTTGGTGTTTGCTAGGTTCGCAAGCACAAACGAGATCGAGCATAACTGATCCTTCTACTGGTTTTGATGCACAAAAACAATACTTAGCAAATTTAGAGGACGCCATTAATTCTACAGTTGATTTGCCTTCAATATTAAAAGGTACCAAAATGTTTTACAATTTGCAAGATCGAAAGTAGACTTTGCTGTTGGCACTGGTTTATACATGCGGCCTTCTGACCTCAGACTCCAGATAGGTACAATAATAAACTACAATAATGAAATCCTTGTGGCAGGCAATGAACAGAAAGTCGGGAAAACGAAATAAATTCTGAGCCAGTAATATTGCAAGCAGTAAACAAACAAGATAGACCCCCCAAGAATAAGTCATCCAATCCCCGCGGTCCAAAGCCTAAAGACCGTTGAAGAAGTAAAAAAAAATAATGACCATAAATAATGAAAAGACTGCACTTGTTTTTGGATTAACTGGCCTAGGATTACTTGGTCTTTATCTTACTAAAAAGTAACCCAACTATTAAGACAACTAACGCCATAAGTGCTCGGCCATAAAGCCAATTACTTTGCTTGCAGTAGATAAAAGCCAGCTAACAACACCCCCTAATATACCCGGTAAAGAATCTATAGCTTTACTGGCTAATTTTTTAATAAACCCGCAAGATGATCAAGCTGTTTTTTTACCCATGATTTATCAGGCGGTGATGGAGGCGATGGCGGTGGAGGCACCGGGATTTGACCACCGCCGCCTGTAATAGCCATCACCAGTGTACTTATTGCAAATCCTAAGGCCGTTATAACGCTTACTAATGTGACTCCTTGCTCTCTAAAACATTGTTCGTATCTCGTTCTGCTAGCCGTTGGTGTGTCTTCATTATAAATTTTTTTGGATAGTTTCTCTTATTCTGCTCACTTGAGTTGTAATTGTTCTCGGGTAGTAGACGAATCTTTAGTCTTGCTTGATCTTTTTTTTTAAGATCTTTTAGTCTTTGGGTTAGTCTTTTTTTAACACCAGGCCCATAAGTTGGAGTCATCAGCTCAACGAAGTTTTTCTTTTTTTTTTTAGATTCCTCATCTAGTTTACCAGGTTTTGCTTCATTGTTTGTTATTAATTTCGTCTCTGAGGTTCTCAACAATGATCAAGGGCCCGCCATTGGCAATGGGGATTCATTAATTGTTTTTAATTGCTGTCTTTCTTCTGAATAACTGGTTTCTGTTCTATTACATTTATAATTTTCGCCTGCTGATTGATATAATTTTCTTTAAGTTCCATGTTTTGTATTTGGTTAAGCTGTTGGAAATTCTTGTTGATGTGTTTTGAAGTTTAGCAATGCATCTATCTAATTTGGTTTAGCAATGCCAAGGCGATTTTGTACGGCTCACACTGAGTTTTTGTCTAAATTACTCATGGCTTTAAACTTGATGGGTTTCGTTCATGTGTAAGCTCACACGTTGTCCCTTGATCGTTTTTTTACATTCAAACGGTTATTTTCTGTTTCAAAAATCATTAGGGTCTCTAAAACTTCGGGTGGTTCTTGACCTAAAACTCTTCGGTATTATATGCTTCGATCTTACTTTCTGTTTAATTTACGCCGACTTTCTGCTAATTCATACTGCAAATGAGCGCGATGCGTTGTGTAAAGGAGTCACTTTCACTCATGTCGTCTCCAGGATCCAAAAACATCAAAATCTACTTCGCCTTTCAATTCCTGCCATGTTTTAATATTAACCTTTTTAATTTTGTTTATAAAAATATGTCGCAAAATATGGTTCAATTCTTGACCCGCATAGAAGACTGAAAGAGACCCTTTGGCGTTGAAGGGAAATAATCGGAATTTTACGGTTCCAAAATAATCCTCTACGATTGATGCAGATAAATTTTTAACTGTCAAATTTCCAGACCTAGGAGCTGATGTAGTGATTGTGCCGGCTCTGGGCGATCTTACTCTTCAAATAGAAACTCGCATCAGAACAGACCCAAACAGGACAGTTGTGAAGAAATCCTGGGAAGGGCAATCGTTAAGAAAATTTCTATAAAACTTGAGGGGCAGGAAATATTTTCTTTTCACATGCAGACATATTTTTACCCTATCTGATCTAGGGCTAACCGAGAATGAAAGGCTCGACTTTGCATTTCAAGGAATCGTAAAAAAATATGAAGAAGCACTAAATCATAGAATAGGCGCCGCAGATGTTAAAGTCGGCATAAAAGTTTGTTGCTGTACATTTTGCGTTATGGAAATCGCTTTTTTTTCCCTTAGGATTTTGAGTTGTTAAAAGCGCATGCGCCATACTTTCAAGGGAGCATTAAAAGACAGATTGTCATTTGAACTAACTTTTAATTGATACAAAACGTGTTATCAACCTCCTTCATCAGTCACCGAAGCAAAGTACAGCATTTCTGACATCTCGTTAGAGTTTGACGTTGTTAGCAACCCTAATTTAGCAAGGCTGATTGAGCAACAATATCAGTTAAAATTAGCAATATATTACGAAAGAAAGTGATTCATCATACAACATATCCCAGAAGCAAGAATGACGCTATATGGAATTTTAGTTTTAGTGCCGCAGCAAGATCGCTTAAAAGGTATTTTATTGCTGTGTGAAGATGAAGAACCATTCAAAGAGGAAGTGAAAAGTTTATTATCCTAAAATAACGAAAGTACAATGTTCGATTGAGGGTAGTCCTAACCAAATCTACGCTAGCGGGCTTAGGCCTTATCAGCATTTTGACAAAATAAGAAAATTGTTTGGGGGTGGGGGGTGTAGAAGTCCAACAGTAGACCTTGCGTCTAAAGATCTACACCTTCACGGTGTTAGGCTTGATGATTATTTAACAACAAAATACGGCTTAGGGATTGACCTAAGATCGACAGAGGATAATCAGTTGCATGGAAGTGGGAGAACTGTTAAAGACGGAATAAACATTCAAATTGATAAGAAAAAGATGGCGAAAAACCAGTTAATGTACATTTGTTTTTAATATATGATGCGCAGCTGAATATTCAAGATAACAGATTAAAAGATATACAATACTAATTTTTTTTATTTTTTTTTTAAAAAGCATGTCTGTTCAGGTTTATCCAAATGTGCCTACAGCGCCAGAGTCGCCACAAGAAGGATAGTAGAAACCCCTGGCATAAAAACCTTCAGATTAACAAACATTACACAAATGCAACAAAAACTAGAGCAGGACCTTTCAAAATACAGCAAAACCAAACGAAGGTATTCTGCTGCCTTTAATGCTGTTACATATGTTATACTGGAGCATCGGCTTTGAGTGGTCTATCAGCAGGGACAAGTGTTGGTCTCTTAGCAACAGGTGTTGGTGCGCCCGCAGCTTTACCTCTAGGCGGTTTGTCTTTAGCTCTTGGCCTGTGTTCATTAGCTGTAAGTGCTGCTAGCAAAAATTAAAAACTAAACTCCAAAAGCACACAGCTATGGTTCAACTAATAACAGCTAAACTTAGTTCATTCAAACTGACAATAAATAAAGCGCTAGTTGACTCAAACATCACGGATGAAGAATTTAGTCGTTTACAGGCCGATTTTGATGACTATAAAAGACAAAAGTTTGATCTTCAAAAAAAGGCAAGGGCAATTTTTTCTCAACAGCCAGACCCGAGCAGATAAAAAGGAATGTTTAAAAAAAGTAAACGAGACATTAAACTCTGTTCTAAACAGCTCACATTAACAACATCAAAGGGCGTTTATACTTTATTTTTATGAGTCCAAGCACAAAAAGACCGTTGATATTGATTCTGATTAAGTATTTTTTTTTAAATTTTAAAATAATATTTTAAGTTAGAAAAGAAAAAGAAAACTCAACATGGCTGAGATATATGAAGGACCGGACGAATTGTTTGAAGGAATGCTTAAGGGAGAGCGTTTGTCAAAAGCTTTAAATGATATTAATCTAGAAGTCATTGATCCAACAAACGTACAGGCAAGTGTTGTTCATGCTATTTCTCAAGTTCCGGGTAAACTAACAATAGACCCGCCATTTAAAGTAATGTTAGCTGTTTTAATCGACTATATAACAATAAATGAAGAAAATCTAGAAGTCTGGGTCTCAACTAAACAACAGGTTATTCTTTCTCATAATGACTTAACACCTGGTTGGGCAGACCAACTGCTTGCACAGTTTGATGTGGCCACTGAAGAAGCCAAAATGAGAGGCTCTGGTTGGTCAGAGGGCGAAGTCCTAGAGATCAGATTAAAACAGGCTAAGTATGAGCCGATTGTAGGCAGGTCTTACATTCCACTACCTCCATCATTAGTCGCAAAAAGAGCAGTTCTAAACATAAAGAATTCGGACACCAAATGTTTTATTGGTGTGTTCTTGCAAGGCTGAATTACGTCCGCAAAAACGCAGAGAGAGTGGATAACTATCGGCCTTACAACAATGATCTTAACTTTAGTGGAATATCCTTTCCTGTTAGCGTGGACAAAATTGATCAGTTTGAAGAACAAAACAAACCAATAACTGTTAATGTATACACATGGTCTGAGAAAACAAATTTGGTGCCTATTAGAGTGTCTAAAGACAGTCCAACAATAGGGGATCCGGACAAAAATCATGTGGACTTACTACTGATGTTTTCACCAGCAGGGCTACCACATTACACATTGATACGAACAATGAGTAGACTAATGCAGCATACTTCAAAGCATAAAAATAAACAAGAAATTTTGTAGAAAATGTTTAACAAGAATTCCATCCGTTCCAGCCGTGCTTGAACATATAAAACATTGTAAAAGTTCTGTAGACTGTAATACAGAACTAATTACGCCCCCACCTGGATCTAAAGTTAGTTTTAAGAACTGGAAATGGCTGCAAACAAGTCCATACGTAGTTTACGCAGACTTCGAGTCGCTTATTGTTCCTTATGAAGGGCGGTGTCGTATATAATACTGTCGCTCATAAAATCGTGTCGCAGCGACAGTATTTCCCGGGAAATACTGCAGCTGGTTCATGAAAAATTATCGCTGCGACCATATTCACAGGAAATGTTAACTCTAGCAGTAAGATTTTACGTGAAAATGTGTCGCAAGCGACAGTATTCACTGACTACAATATTTCACAGTGTCCTGTCGCAAAAAGCTGTCGCAAAATTACGCTGCGACCATATTTCACAGGAAATGTTAACTCTAGCAGTAAGATTTCACGTGAAAATGTGTCGCAAGCGACAGTATTCACCGACTACAATATTTCACAGTGTCCTGTCGCAAAAAACTGTCGCAAAATTTCGAGCGACAGTATTTTATGGACAGCTACAATATTCTATGGGACATTTTTCGTGAAAAGTTGTCGCGCGACAATTTTTTCCAGCAAATATTGTCTCTGCAACAATATTTCACGTGAAATGCTATCGCTGCGATACAATTCCACGGCGACAGTATTATATACGACACCGGCGCCACAGAGACTTCCTAAAACAGCCTTAGTGAGTAATCATCAGATTTGTTCATTTGCCTTCATTATTGTTAGGTCGGATGGCGTCCATTCAGAGCCAGAATTATTAGAGGACCTAATGCTGCAGAATACTTCTTAGAACGCATGCAGCAAGTGCGTAACGCCTGTTCTAATAATCTAAACTTATCTGAAATCATAATGACGCCTGAAGACCAACAACAGTAAGACTCAGCCACACATTGTTGGATTTGTGGGGCGGCCTTGGTTGCCGCCGGTTTAGACCTCTCATCAGAAGCAGAAAATTCGACAGTAAGAGACCATGATCACATTAGCGGAAAGTTCAGAGGAGCAGCGCACAGTAAATGCAATCTTCAACTAAAGTTTGATCCTAAGACATGGAAGCTGCCCATCTTCTTTCATAACTTGCGAGGTTACGACTCTCACCTTATAATGCAAGCAGTAACCGACGCCTTCAGGATAACATGCATTGCACAGTCATCAGAAAAAATACATGTGTTTCACTTTAAATAACATGTCTTTTATGACTCTATGCAACACCTGATGGGTTCATTAGAGTCACTGGCTATGTCCTTAAAGTCCTGCCCAATAAAGGAAGAATATTTTGACCCAACTCTCGTTAGAGAGGGCGTTTACCCTTATGAGTACATGAACAGTTGGGAAAGGTTTGATGAAGATACACTTCCGCCTAAAGAAGCGTTCTTTTCTAGTCTTAGAGGAAAGGGCATTAGTGATTCTGATTACCAGCATGCTCAAGAAGCATGGCAGAAGTTAGAGTGTAAAACAATGGGGACTATCATGATTCATACTTGATGGCTGACGTTTGTTTGTTGGCGGACATTTTTGAAAATTACAGAAAGACCTGCATGAAACATTATAGCCTGGATCCCGTGCATTACATTTCTGCGCCCGGATGAGTTGGGACGCTTTCTTAAAGTTTACTGGAGAAAAGATTGATTTATTGTCAGATTTACCAATGATTCAGATGATTGAAAACGGATTGCGTGGAGGAATTAGTATGGCGTCGCATCATTACTGTAAAGCAAACAACAAATACCTAGATGATTATGATCCCAGTAAAAGGTCTAACTATCTCATGTATTTAGATGCAAACAATCTGTATGGTTGGCTATGGCGCAATCACTTCCATTACGTAACTTTAAAATGTACAATGGCGGTATTAAAGACATTTAAAATTTGTAGAACAACTGCATACTCTTACAGCCAATCGTAAAAGAGGTCTTATTCTAGAAGTTGACTTAGAATATCCTCATGAACTCCATGACCTACATAATGACTACCCATTAGCAGCAGAAAGTCTAAGATGGCAAAAACAGAGCCGCCTAAACTTGTGCCTAATCTTCGAGACAAAAAAAATTATGTCTGTCATTACAGACTTCTACAATTTTATTAAGACATGGTTTAAAGTGACAGCATTCATCGTGTAATTGCTTTTGACCAGAACAGTTCATGAAACCATACATAATGAAGAACATGACTTAGAACTAAATCCGCAGATGCTTCAGAAAAAACTTTTTCAAGCTGATGAACAACAGCTGTTTGGAAAGACTATGGAAAATCCGCACAAGCGTAAAGATGTCCCGATTGGTCACCAAAGAGAACGAAGCAATTAAGCTGATTTCAAAACCAAATTATCAGGACTTTAGAAGAAATTTTTTGATGGCTTTTTGGCATAATGATGAAAAAAAAGAAAGTCAAATTGGACAAACCCGTTTTTATTGGGTTACTGTTTTAGAATTATCAAAGCTTTTGATGTTAGAATTTCTTTAGGGCTACTTTAAAAAACCCCTTTTATCCTGAGTCCAGAGTACTTTACACAGATACAGATAGTTTTGTTATAGATATCCTACTGAAGACATCTATAAAGACATGGAAATAGAAGTAGCTAAAGGGCATGCGGGATGGTATGATACATCTGATTACCCCAAAGATTCGCCTTTTCATTCAACTGTTAATAAGAAGGTTTTAGGAAAGATGAAGGATGAATTATCTGGAGGGGTGATTAAGGAGTTTATTGGTTTAAGGTCGAAAATGTACAGTATTTCGAGCCAGAGAAAACCATTAAGAAAGCAAAAGGAATATCTCGCAGTGTTGTGCAGTCAAACTTCTTCTTCTTCTTCTTCCTAAAATACTGGTTCACTCAAAAACGAGTAGGTCACCAGCGCGCATGTTAAAAAGTAAAATAAAATAACATAAAATAGTGCGACTCAGACTGTTGGCCCCTGGAGCAAATTTGGCAACAAGGGGTCGCACTCGATATTCAAGAAGTTAAAAGCAATGGTCAAATTCAGGCCCAGTTAACAGTAAAATATCTGGGAAGTAAAAAATAGAAAAACATCAATATGCAGATCTCAAAACTGTTGTATCAATTTGTTTTTTAAAAGAGATTGCATTTGTGGCAATCTTGATGGCACCCGGCAGTGAGTTCCACAGCCGTACAGAACTGGGATAAAAAGAATGTAAGTGGCTGTCAATATTTGATGCAGGTATGGTATAACACTGACCGCCACTCCTGGTGCTACTTTTATTCAATACTAGTTGTTCCATTGGAATATCAATTACTTTAGCTCTGCCTTTGAAAAAGGTGTTAAGTTTAATAAAGCTCTTCTCTCTTCTAAGGGTTTCCATTCTAATTTCCTCATGTTCTTCCTAGTATTCCCCTTTTCTCTGATGTGGTTCCCTGTTACGAACCGTGCTGCTCTCTTCTGAATCTTTTCAAGGTTATCAATGTCCTTTAGATGGTAAGGATCCCAAACTGAGCAACCATATTCCAGTACTGGTCTAACCAGTGTTTTGTAGCAGTCGTCTTTAACCTTTTGGGGGCAGTCATTGATATTCCTGTGTAAGAAAGCTAAGATGTTATTTTGCTTTCTTACATACTAAATTGTAATGTTCTTTCCATTTGAGACGACTATCTATAATCACGCCTAAATATTTTGCAGCATTAGTTTCTTTAAGAATAGTATTATGGATAGAATAATCTGATCTAATTAGTGAGCGTTTGTTACATATACGCAACACTTGGCACTTTTGAGGATGAAATTCCATTTTCCAAGTTCTTTCCCACTCTTGTAAAGCGTTTAGATCTTCTTGTAGAATGCGTGTATCATTCTTGCTTCTGATTGTTCTATATACTAAACTGTCATCTGCAAAAAGCCTTATAGTAGTTCCAGGAGAGAGATTTCTACTTATGTCATTTATATAAATTTAAGAAAAACAAGGGCCCCAGAACAGTTCCCTGTGGTACACCTGACAAGACTGGTTTACAATGGGATGACGACCCTTCCACAACAACTACAAAGAAGCATTGTTCAATAAACATACTTTTCATCATGACAACGTAAAACTACGATCTAATCTACATGAGATCAACACAACTGTTGTAACAAAAAAGTCATTAGATAGAACAAACACTAAACGAGTATTTGTTAAACCAGAGTTTTCATATGCAATTGGGCACTGGAGAATGGCATAAAATACTTTTCTTCGTCCGCGGGTTTTATATTTTTCCTTAAGTTTTATTATAAGCTCAATTATATCATTATCCAATTCAGCTAAATCTTTTTCATGTTTGCTTGATGTGCTCGAATTTTTTTTATTATTTCAAGATATTCTTTATCCCATATTTGATAATCAAAATTTGGGATTTTGGGCTGCAGGTGATCTGGATGCATTAGCATGTGTTGGCGAGCCCTCACAAATGCTTCCTTAATAATAGAAATTCGTATCATATGATTCCCGTATCAATTCCAAGGTCTCTTCCTTTATCATTCTTGTTTCGTTCTGTGCTTCCTTCTGAGCTTCCATTTTATGTAAATTAAAAATTAATTAAGCAACTGGAACTGTATCTGGTGGGATTATCTGCAGTTCTTCCTTCACAAAAGATCTTTGAGGGGCTGGTTGTTTTGTTGTGTCAGGTTCTCGTAAATAATACACGGGCGGATTCATTTTTACAATTCTTTTTATTTCATATGGATCAACACTCCAAACTGGATCTGTTGCCCTAATGCAAGTGTCCCCTTCTGCTTCCCCCGGTAAATAAAGGTACCTTACTTTTAAACCAAACGGTAATAGTTTGCTGGTTGTACTGGAGTCTTCAGCAACATTTATTGTTTGTTTTTTGATTGCTTGTACTGGTTTTAGCCCTTTAAATTCTTCATTATTCATTGCACGCAAAACTGAGGGCAGTCTTCTAACCCATTCTGTGTTGCGAGAATTGTCAATCAGCTCCCTGTGATACTGGTAGGAAAAAAGTCTTTCAGATAAATGTTTGTTAAAGTTTTCAACTAAAGCCTGTGATCTGTGAACTCCTGGGATGCCTCTTTTAATGGTAACTCTATGTTTTAACAATAATTGATTCACTTGGCCTTTAAATTCTTTTCCATCATCAACTTGAATCATGCGAGGATAAGTTAATGGGCCTCGTTGATATATCAGTTGTATAGCAACAGCAACAGCAGAAGCACTCTTTTGCGTTAATGGTTCTGCATCTTTGTATCTTGAAGCTATGTCAATGACTGTGAGTGCGTACTTAAATCTTTTTTGTCTAATCGTATCATGGGGTAAATATAGAAGGTCCATTTGATGGGTGTCGTTCGGTATTGTATTCACAAAGTGTGGTCTCTGTATTCGTCTAGGCACAGGTAAATAAATTTGCCAAATCGCTTGTTTAGATAACCATTCCTTTGCTGTTGTTCACTGACTCCCGCTGCTTGGCTTAGCTTTTTATTGCCGTGATTCCCTTCCAATATCCTTTTGGTGAATAATAGATTTTGTTCATTTTTATTCAGCCAATATTATGTGCAACAAAATACACAACGGTCATACCAAAGACGATAAACACAATTTCTTGCATCTTTTGTTTTTCTGATGGTTGATAAAAGTCGCTGAATTTTGGTGGGGGCAATGTCTCGATTGGTTTGCCTGTTACAAGATAATATTCTTTTATTGCCTGATCAACATCTTTAAATGTGTAAGCTGCATGTCCTTGTTTTTTCAGTTTATCGTTAATAAAATCTAACTGCTCAATTCTCTGCTTTTCATAGGCGTCTTGTGCTGCGGCTAGTTGCTCCATAGCTTTGTTATGTCTTTTTCTCTCACCGTCATCCCGCAGTTTACTAAACCCGTAATTACTTCCGCTAAAAGCAAGCACATTCACTACAGCACCGCCTATCATCATTACGAATGAAGCCATTTTTATAAATGTATTTTTTTAATTTTACATATTGATACTGTCAGGAATTATTCCTTGCTTAACTAGAAAATATTTCGTAGCAAATGAAGCTGCTATAACAGCAATTAGCTTTGCTGAATCCTCAAAGCCTAGCTTGCCAAGATCTGCTGTTTAATTTTTAACAATCTTTTACCAAGCATTGTGTATCCTGCACTTAGACCTCCAATAACAGCAGAATGGTATACAAGGTTGGTAACAGTTTTTTTCGGTGCTCATTTTTAAAAACTAAAATAATAATTATATTTAGTAATAAAACATGAACGGCGACGACCTGCTAAACCTTCCTGAACTTATGATTACAAATGATCAAGTTGATGACCAAGCTATTATGCCCAAAAAGGAAAGACTGTATTCTTTGGCAGCATGCGGAAAAACAAAACAGTTCCTCGGAAATGAATTCAGCATAGAACAGATTCAACAAATGTCGCCACAAGACAATGTAAAGTATCATAACAGGTATGAAGTGCAACTGGGATCAAGAATGGTAAAAAGTGTAGGGCAAACAGCTCTTAGTTTGTACACTATTGATTCTGAACAAGACTTTATGTATGATTTAATGCAGGATCCAGTTTTAACAAAGTCATTAGAGTCTCTAGGATGTGATCTATATTACAGATTTGGAACATTATTGTCGCCGCTAATCGTGGGATTAGTTACTTTTAATCATATAGATTTTGTTTCCCTTAAAAATGACCGTGCCAGAAAATCAGCAGAATCAGAAAACATTGAATCAGGTGGAGAAAGTGACCAGTAAAAAGCCTGGGCGCGTTGCAGCAGGAAAAAAATTAGCAGAGTGGAACAAACAAAGAAAATTACAGTTACAATCACAGATTATAGCCCATAATGAAAAAGTGCTAGAGCCGCAGCCAGTTGTTTCAACGCCAGCTATAAACACACCAGAACAAGTTGATTCAAGACCTACGCCGCCAAAGTCTTCATGGAATATTGTACTTAAAGCAATTGTCATTTTTGGCGGCATTGCTGCTGGGGGTGGTTATTACGGTTATAAAATATATAAACAAAGACAGCAAAAACCGAAGCAGTCAAAAAAATCTCAACCACTAAATACAGAAGCCGAACATAAAAGTATGCCAGAACCGCCAACAACAAAAGTTCATTTTGATCCATTTCAGATGCAATAATACTTTAAGAACTTAATAAATAATTATAAGTTGACTTGAATAAGAACTTGGTTGTACTTAGGGATGACTTAGTTATGATCTTGGGGTGATTTAAGTTAAGAACTTGAGGTAACTTGATCAAGAACTTGATTAAGAACTTGAGGTGACTTAAGTAGAAACTTAGAGTAACTTAATTAAGAACTTGGGGTGACTTGATTAAAAACGTAATTAAGAACTTGGGGTAACTTGATTAAAACTTAATTAAGGACTTGGGGTGACTTATGGCATGATCTGGATCGCACACACACGCACATACACACAAAAATCATTCACCCAATAGACGGGATGGTGAGTGTGGGGAAAGTGAGGGGCTTTTTGTGGTTCAAACTTGAACGGCGTAAATTCGAGACAGCCGCTAAAAGCCCTTATCAGAGTCCTGAATCAATAATCACAGGATCTCTTTCAAAAGGCAGCCTTTGTAAGTGAAGCGGAGCGTAGGCACGCGTTAAAAACGACAAAAAAAGTCTGATCTCCTCACTGCTGATAACCTTTGACCGCTCTAGGCTAGAGCGCTGGATCTCTCAAACGTCTTGCCACAGTGACCTTTGACCACTCCAGGGTGGAGCGCTGGAAAAACGTCTTGCCACTGTGACCTTTGACCGCTTCAGGGTGGAGCGCTAGTTCTCTCTCACTGCTACGGACTTTGAGAGGATTGTGTTTGGAGTTGCATTGGTTCTTGTATGGGAGTAGTCCAATAATTTCTAATCTCCTCACTGCTTGAAAACATTAAATTCAAATCCTTCTTCATAGAGTAGACTTCTATGAAAGAAAGACCGACTGTAAAAAAACCTTTTAGCATATGGATTCAACAAACGAGCAATCTCTCTTAGTTTGCGAGAATATGAAGGGATATCCCCACATTGCTCTTCAACCACTCATCCCATTTTTGAGTCTGCACTCCACTGTCTTTTTCTTGTGAAAAGAACTTGAAGGTCTGTTAGAAATCTCCCACTGTCTTTGTTCTGCCATGATCAAAATGTTATATAAACAAACCAACCAGCACAAAACTCGGTAAATATTTTCTCGCTACAGCACATCCATCTTCACTGCTCGACACCACCAAGTTAAATTACAAGACAGTTTGGTTGTTGGCATTGACAACTAATTGACTGTGTGCTGTGTTCTGTGTGAACAAAGGCCTCTTGTATGCGCCAAGTCGTAAGACCCTAGCATAGAAGAGCATAAATTAAGTGATCGGGTGTCAGCCTAATGACGGGTCTCTATAGCTCCGCAGCTGCCTCGTGTCTGTCTAGCTGGGGTAAGTGTGTGGATTTTATGTCAAAAATATAACTCAGTTTTAAAAGACTTTAGAGAACAGTTAAAGACTGTAGTTTTATTTCATATGAAAGACAGAGACGCATTTGATGAATGTTTGCGCGAAAATGATGTTATTGAAAATAATCAGGAAAAACGTAGGATTAAGCAAAAACTGAAATCTGAAAAGTTTAGTAAATTAGTATTGAAAACGGATAATCCTACACAGTATGCATGTTTGTAGGGTTTACTAGTTAGAGAACTAATAAATGCGGATTCCTAGCTCAACTGCCCGAAACTGGTTGAGGGCAGTTGAGCTAGAATCCGCATTTATTAGTTCTCTTACAGCGTGCTTGCCCTACAAAGACAGGTTTCCGTTACCCCCCCCCCCCCCCCCCCTCCCCGCCACGTACAGCGTGCTTGCCCCACAAAGACAGGGTTTCCGTTACCCCTCCCCCCCCCCCCCACGTACAGCGTGCTTGCCCCACAAAGACAGGGTTTCCGTTACCCCCCCCCCCCCCCCCCTCCCCGCCACGTACAACGTGCTTGCCCCACAAAGACAGGGTTTCCGTTACCCCCCCTCCCCGCCACGTACAACGTGCTTGCCCCACAAAGACAGGGTTTCCGTTACCCCCCCCCCCCCCCCACATACAGCGTGCTTGCCCCACAAAGACAGGGTTTCCGTTACCCCCCCCCCCCCCCCCCCCGCACGTACAGCGTGCTTGCCCCACAAAGACAGGGTTTCCGTTACCCCCCCCCCACGTACAGCGTGTTTGCCCCACAAAGACAGGGTTTCCGTTACCCCCCCCCCCCCCCCCACGTACAGTGTGCTTGCCCCACAAAGACAGGGTTTCCGTTACCCCCCCCCTCCCCGCCACGTACAGAGTGCTTGCCCCACAAAGACAGGGTTTCCGTTACCCCCCCCCCCCTCCCCGCCATGTACAGCGTGCTTGCCCTACAAAGACAGGGTTTCAGTTCCACCTCCCACGTACAGCGTGCTTGCCCCACAAAGACAGGGGTTCAGTTCCACCTCCCACGTACAGCGTGCTTGCCCCACAAAGACAGGGTTTCAGTTCCACCTCCCTGATACAGCCTGCTTGCCCACACAAAGACAGGGGTTCAGTTCCACCCCTCCCCCCCCCCCCCCCCCCCCCCCCACGTACAGCGTGCTTGCCCCACAAAGACAGGGGTTCAGTTCCACCTCCCACGTACAGCGTGCTTTCCCTACAAACACAGGGGTTCAGTTCCACCCCACCCCCCACGTACAGCATGCTTGCCCCACAAAGACAGGGGTTCAGTTCCACCCCTGACGTACAGCGTGCTTGCCCCACAAAGACAGGGGTTCAGTTCCACCTCCCCGATACAGCGTGCTTGCCCCACAAAGACAGGGGTTGAGTTCCACCTCCCAGATACAGCGTCCTTGCCCTACAAAGACAGGGGTTCAGTTCCACCTCCCAGATACAGCGTCCTTGCCCTACAAAGACAGGGGTTCAGTTCCACCTCCCAGATACAGCGTGCTTGCCCTACAAAGACAGGGGTTCAGATCTACCTCCCATGTACAGCGTCCTTGCCCCACAAAGACAGGGGTTCAGTTCCACCTCCCACGTACAGCGTGCTTGCCCCACCTAGACAGGGGTTCATTAGAAAAGTAGTTACAGACTCAGAACCAAAAAAAACTTACTTGGAGAATATTTCGACAGGCCCCTCTGTCTTCTTCAGCTCACTGTTGCTGTTGTGGCAGCGAGGCTTGATGGGACGACTGTTGTGGGGGTGAATGGTTGTCAGGATCTGATTGTAGATGGGGGGAGGGGGAGTTCAAAGCCTTGATCTCTGTTCAGGCTGGGGCGTCTGGTCTTAATTTCGATGGCTTCTTTAACTTTTCTTTTTGTGAGGAAGGGCTCTGTAGACAGGATCTTGGTTTCTTGGGGGCTGAAACTGTGGCCTGTGGCTTGTAGATGCTCATCATGTATGGCAGAAGTAGATCGGTTTTGGTGTTCCTGTAGACGGGTGGTGAGTGGTCTTGCTGTCTCGCCAATGTAGGTATGGGTACAGTCTTGACACCCTACACCACACTGCTTGAGGGGGTCCGTTTTGTCTTTGACATGGGTCAGTTGCTGGCGTAGGGAGTTGGTGGGTTTGTGGAACACTGCATCCATGTTGTTGGAAGGTCCTGGCTAGACGCTCTGAGACTCCTTTACTGCAAGGGGTCCCCACTTTCACAGTGTATGTATCTGTAGATGAAGGGTAGCGAATTCGAGTGTTGTCCCACACCCATGCAGGGTATCCATTAGCGGAAAGGGCAGTCTTGATGTGTTCTTCTTCTTTCAGCTCTTCCTCCTTAGTGGAACACAGTACAGAGGCTCTATGCATGAGGGTGTTGACAACAGATCTCTTGTGCTGGAGGGGGTGGTTAGAGTGAAAGTTCAGATATTGGTCAGCGTGGGTGGGTTTCCTGTAAACGGTGGTCTCCACCCTGTCGTCATGGGTTCGGGTGGTGAGTGTGTCCAGGAACGGGATCTTCCCTTCTACTTCAGTTTCGGAAGTGAATTGGATACTGTCGTCGATGGAATTCAGGTGGGTGGGAAGCTGTCAACCTCCGTCTCCTGTATGCGGGTCATGGTGTCATCCACATAGTGGTACCACATGCTGGGAGGGTTGGCAGCAGTCTTAAGGGCTACTTTTTCAAAATGTTCCATGTACAGGTTGGCTACCACTGGAGATACTGGCGAACCCATGGCAGCTCCTTGTTTCTGCTGGTAGAACTCATGGTTGAATGAAAAGTAGGTGCTAGTGAGGCACAGTTACAACAGTTCTAGCACCTGTTCTGTAGTGAGTTCACACCGGTGACAAAGGTGGTAGTCATCCTCAATCTTCTCCCGAATGACTTGGAGAGCCTTGGGTACAGGGATGCTAGTGAACAGTGCACAAACATCATAGGAGACAAGTTTCTCCCCCGGAGCCAGTTGCTGGTTTTCCATCTTCTGTACAACAGGGGTTCAGTTCCACCTCCCACCTACATCGTGCTTGCCCCACAAAGACCAGGCACTCTGTTAGTAATTTAAATCAATTACGTACTTGATGATCGACCACAGGATCCACATCTTATCTACCGAGTGTGTGAACCGGGTAGAATTTTGAAATAATTCCGATCACGATCAATATGAAAATAAACGATTCGGAATTTAAGATTGTGATAAAAGCTTGACTGAAGAGTATAAATTATGTTCACACTTCCCATGCCCAGCCATCAACAATATTTAAACATATAAATTTTAGAGAGTTCAACTCTCTCTCTCTCTCTCTCTCTCTCTCTCTCTCTCTCTCTCTTCTGTATTTAACTTCTCTTCTCCTCCTAGCCATTCTTTTTTCCTTTCTCTTACGAGTCTTGGTTCTCTCGTCCGCTGATTCCACCCACGTGACAGGCAGTCTAGTTTGTTTTCTCCCAAGAACACAAATCACTGCTCAAAAGAAAAAATAAACAAACCAATGAGAAGGAGGTGGTTTTTGAATGTGACTTCCAAGTGCACACACACACACACACACACACACACACACACACACACACACACACACACACACACACACACACCACACACACACACACACACACACACACACACACACACACACACACACACCACACACAAAACATGTTTTTGCTTTCTTTTTTCTTTTCTTTATTTCCGGGCCACATGAAAGCTCGCCATTTTGCTGTAACAACACTTTGTTTTTTCTCGTGATGTCGGGCTTTGAACTCCACCCTGGCCCAGTGGCCGAACAGAGCGCAATCCGCACAATGAGTGCAGTCAGAACGCACGGGAAACGGACACGGAACTGCCTCCTCTGCAGCAACTTACATGGTCAGTTCAAACACTTACTGGGTCAGTGAACAGAGTGGAAGACCGACTGGGAATAAACCAGACCGTTTTATCACAAAGGTAGCAGAAGTGGAGACTAAACTTGACATTCACTTAGATGAACTAACAAAGAGGAATTACGGATGATGTGAACGCAATGTATAAACGTTGTGAAAGACTTGACGAAAACCTAGAATCATTTCAAATACCTATAGAAAATGTTACGATAAAATTGATGATCTTGAAAATCATTCCTATCAAAACAACCTGATTTTTTTTTATATTCCTATGGCAAACACTTGTATTCAGTTTTAAAGAAATTACAGGTGGAAAATTGGAGAAAAAAAAAAGAGAACAAAACTGCAAATGACAAACGCACAGAAAATCCTGTCTGACATAAACAAAATATATAAAGCAGTGATAAAATTAGAAAATGAACAGCAGGTCCTATCTAACCTATATGCAATAGGACAAAACAAGCACAACATCGTGTTATCAACGTCACATATTAACCTTTTTTTCTGTTTTGAAGCGTCCCTTTTTTTCAACAATCAGAGAGAGAGAGAGAGAGAGAGAGAGAGAGAGAGAGAGAGAGAGAGAGAGAGAGAGAGAGAGAGAGAGAGAGAGAGAGAGAAGAGAGAGAGAGAGAGCAACCCTAGATTCCTGAAATTTCTCCTACAGAAGGAAAGGAATCGACGTAAGCAGAACAAATAAATCTGTTATCCAACAATAATGGTTGAAATTATGCTGCCGGGCTCCTCTTCGAAATTACGTATAACGATCGCCCTCTAAATTTACACCGCAAGAAAAGCAAAGTTAGTTCTTTTTTCCTTAGACTGTACACACACACACACACACACACACACACACACACACACACACACACACACACACACACACACACACACACACACACACACACACACACACACACACACACACACACACACACACACACACACACACACACACACACACACACTCGTGCGCACGCGCATACACACACACGCACAAATCTTAGTTCTTAATCAAAAGCTATAATGGCATTCGTTTTCATAATCAACATAATTCATATCAATTTTTGGAATGCATTTTATTTTTATTTTGTGTTTATTTCTTAAATATTTACTAAAGACAGGAAACGAAGACAGCATCAAGGAATGATTCAACACCTATCTTGCGTCGATTTGGATGAAGATAAGTGATTGCTCGTTCATTTTCGTTGTCCTGAGTGTTTTGTATCTTGCCTGAAGAAGACCTAAGAGGTCGAAACGTGTCCTGTTTTGTCTTGTGATTCGTTTGTCTCCGTGTTGTGGCGGTACATTATCACTAACATTGGCGGTACATTATCACTAACATTGGCGGGACATTATCACTAACATTGGCGGTACATTATCACTAACATTGGCGGTACATTATCACTAACATTGGCGGTACATTATCACTAACATTGGCGGTACATTATCACTAACATTGGCGGTACATTATCACTAACATTGGCGGTACATTATCACTAACATTGGCGGTACATTATCACTAACATTGGCGGTACATTATCACTAACATTGGCGGTCCATTATCACTAACATTGGCGGTACATTATCACTAACATTGGCGGTACATTATCACTAACATTGGCGGTACATTATCACTAACATTGGCGGTACATTATCACTAACATTGGCGGTACATTATCACTAACATTGGCGGGACATTATCACTAACATTGGCGGGACATTATCACTAACATTGGCGGTACATTATCACTAACATTGGCGGTACATTATCACTAACATTGGCGGGACATTATCACTAACATTGGCGGTACATTATCACTAACATTGGCGGTACATTATCACTAACATTGGCGGTACATTATCACTAACATTGGCGGTACATTATCACTAACATTGGCGGTACATTATCACTAACATTGGCGGTACATTATCACTAACATTGGCGGGACATTATCACTAACATTGGCGGTACATTATCACTAACATTGGCGGTACATTATCACTAACATTGGCGGTACATTATCACTAACATTGGCGGTACATTATCACTAACATTAGCGGTACATTATCACTAACATTGGCGGTACATTATCACTAACATTGGCGGTACATTATCACTAACATTGGCGGCACATTATCACTAACATTGGCGGGACATTATCACTAACATTGGCGGTACATTATCACTAACATTGGCGGTACATTATCACTAACATTGGCGGTACATTATCACTAACATTGGCGGTACATTATCACTAACATTGGCGGGACATTATCACTAACATTGGCGGTACATTATCACTAACATTGGCGGTACATTATCACTAACATTGGCGGTACATTATCACTAACATTGGCGGTACATTATCACTAACATTGGCGGTACATTATCACTAACATTGGCGGTACATTATCACTAACATTGGCGGTACATTATCACTAACATTGGCGGGACATTATCACTAACATTGGCGGTACATTATCACTAACATTGGCGGTACATTATCACTAACATTGGCGGTACATTATCACTAACATTGGCGGTACATTATCACTAACATTGGCGGTACATTATCACTAACATTGGCGGGACATTATCACTAACATTGGCGGTACATTATCACTAACATTGGCGGTACATTATCACTAACATTGGCGGTACATTATCACTAACATTGGCGGTACATTATCACTAACATTGGCGGTACATTATCACTAACATTGGCGGTACATTATCACTAACATTGGCGGTACATTATCACTAACATTGGCGGTCCATTATCACTAACATTGGCGGTGCATTATCACTAACATTGGCGGTACATTATCACTAACATTGGCGGTACATTATCACTAACATTGGCGGTACATTATCACTAACATTGGCGGTACATTATCACTAACATTGGCGGTACATTATCACTAACATTGGCGGTACATTATCACTAACATTGGCGGTACATTATCACTAACATTGGCGGTACATTATCACTAACATTGGCGGGACATTATCACTAACATTGGCGGGACATTATCACTAACATTGGCGGTACATTATCACTAACATTGGCGGGACATTATCACTAACATTGGCGGTACATTATCACTAACATTGGCGGTACATTATCACTAACATTGGCGGTACATTATCACTAACATTGGCGGTACATTATCACTAACATTGGCGGGACATTATCACTAACATTGGCGGTACATTATCACTAACATTGGCGGTACATTATCACTAACATTGGCGGGACATTATCACTAACATTGGCGGTACATTATCACTAACATTGGCGGTACATTATCACTAACATTGGCGGTACATTATCACTAACATTGGCGGTACATTATCACTAACATTGGCGGTACATTATCACTAACATTGGCGGTACATTATCACTAACATTGGCGGTACATTATCACTAACATTTCAAATGTGTTTAGATTTCCACCTGCAGTCGCCCCACTTTGCAACTAGGTCTGCGTTTGAGATGTCATGATATAGTCGAGCTCCTTTCATTATACACAAAATAAGATAATAAGATGGGAGCTTTTTCAGTGGTTTTAGATATCTTACTTGTGAATCTGATAATCTTCGGTCGAATATATTTTCTAACAGACTGTCCACAACCCAGATATAGCATACAGTTTATTTCCACAATATGCTTGTTCTTGAATTCTTCGTAAGTCAGGACCCTGTTTGGTTTATTGAATCCCAAAAACGATAGATATCTTTGTCTTTCCATTTTTTGAAACATATATTTTTCCCGTCCAGTTGAAAGTTTTTCGTGTAAGGAATCTTTTTCAGCGAAGCGTTCAATGGAATCCTCAAAGCTCCTCAATGCGTACTTTACCACCAAACGCTTTTTACGCTTGGAAAGCATCATTCCAAAAGGCACTAGTCCCCTTTTGGTTAACTGGTTAATCACAGCATATTTCTCAAGATCCTTTACAAAAGGACACGTTTTATTTCTATCACAGACTTCTGTATACAATAACTAAATTTAAGTTTTCTGATCCATTTAATTTCAATGCCATTGTCATGTGTTTGAGTCAAGGTATTTATAATCCTCCTTTTTGTTACTTTTTTTTTACTGTTGTTTTTCGGGTATCCTGTCTTGCTTGTTTATTTTATACAATAAACAGTAAACAAGTGGGCATTTTTTCCTCCCATAAGAAAACCTAACACAGAGTAACTTTTATTCAAGACTGGGAGCAAAACATACCCACTTGTTTACTGTTTATAGTTTAATGTTCCCTGCCTCATTTCATTTCCTATTTTATACAAATTGAAAGCATTGCTTCTGAAGCTTATTCTTGAAGCTGTTTGGTGGGTTAGGTAACAAAATCTGAAGACACATCAATTTTGAGAGAATCAGTGATTCTAAAATGGCTACCTTACCTACTGGTCTTATAACTCTTTTACTTCATACATTGAATAAGGATTTTGCTTTAAAATATTTTGTCATTGCAATTCAGTTTTATGGAGTGTGATTGCTCTGGAATAAACTATATCTCAAGAATCTTAAACTGTTTTGGGTTCCATTCGATTTTCAGACGGGGTGAATATCTAATCTTCGAAAATAGTTTACTTTCTGGCTAAACTTTGTTTTTTCGACATGCAGAAACAACCCGGACACCTTTCCAAATTAATCTAAGGTCTCTATGGAGCGTTCAAATGACATTCTGTCCACTTCGTTTATCAGCTGTTTATCGTCCGCAAACGGAAGCGGTTTGTATTCAACATATCAAATGTGTAATCACTTTGTTTTATTTTCCCCGATCACAATAGCTAATATTTCTGCATAGAGTATAGATAAATAGGGAGATGGAGTCATCTTGTCGACATCCTCTTCGTATTTCAAACCCTGGTGAGCTCTGACCACTTACTGTTACAGGGGATTTAATGCAGAGAACAGTAAAATGTGTGTTCTGGCTCAACCGCTCTCAACTAGTTTCGAGCGGTTGACTCCAGAACACACATTTTACTGTTCTCTAATAATCCATCACACATTCTCTTTTAATAACCAAAAAATAACGACCCTACAAACAAACATACTGTGTAGGATTATCCGTTTTTAATACTAATTTACTAAACTTTTCAGATTTTAGTTTTTGCTTAATCCTATGTTTTTCCTGATCATTTTCAATAACATCATTTTCACGCAAACATTCATCAAATGCATCTCTGTCTTTCATGTGAAATAAAACTACAGTCTTTAACTGTTCTCTAAAGTCTTTTAAAACTGAGTTATATTTTTGGCATAAAATCCACACACTTATCCCAGCATGTCTTCCACTAAAGGCTAGTTTCGACAAAGTGTTTCTCTTTTTAACTATGTCTCTTTCTGCTGAACAGTCATCTATAATAAATAGTGTCTGCGTTCCTTCAAACAATATAAAAAAGCGTTCTAGACACTCACTCAGTTTATTGCTAGGATTAACTAAAAATATGTTATCATCAGTCCATATAAACCTTCTATCATGATATGCTTTGTTCCATTTAAGTGTTGGACAGAAAACCACAATATGATCAAAATTATAACGATAAACTGTTTGTAACAGGTCGAGGATAAATATTGTTTTTCCACAACCAGTTTGTCCACAAATTAATGAACAATGAGGGGTTTTTGTCATAAAGTTTAACTGCTCCATAGTTTTATAACAGAACTTAATCTAATCCAGTTATTGTTTTTATCATGCTCTCTGTTAAAACTTGTTCAGTATAATAAAATCCTATAAGGTCTAAATGTGTAAGATTAATCCAATTCAGTGCTGTAAGATTGTTTCTATTTAGACTAATATTGATTTTTTTGCTTGTTGTTATGACCTTAATATCCTCACCATTGTGAAGAATGACGACAGTAACTTTAAGACTGTCAACGTCTAAGTTTTGCCAGCTAATTAGAATTCCTTTAAAAAGGACGTCACTAACGCCCACAACCCCATCCCTCTCCTTATCTTTTAAGACAGAAATTTCAAATTATCATTGTGAACGTGTTTCCTAATTTCATTTGCGGAATGAATTGTAATTTTGTAGACGCATCTTTTAAAACCGTTTCTCTTCTGTGGAGGATGTACTGTTTTTTCCCATACGGTGTTATTTCAATTTCTTTTCGACTATTGTCATCTGGCATAAGACTTACATGTAAAGGACCTGAGTTGAATGCTTTTCTGAAACTTTTTTGACGGCTAAAAATGTAAATGGGCTTATGAATTCAAATTTTATTTCCCATTCTAAATATGGTTCTAAATGCCATTTGAGGTCAGGTTTTCGAACTATTTTATATTCATACTGGCCAAATATTATTTGCTTCTAGATTGCGCAGTTGCTCTAGTTTAGGAAACTTTTTGTTGTCGCCAACCTCTTTGCGTTTATAATCACCATCTTTAGTGTACTCAAAACCATACAAAACGCCTATCTCACCATTTTGTTCAAAGTCCACAACGTCTGCAAGGTCTTTTAATTCTAAAGTTATACACCTCACAGGCGCTAATGTAACTCCCGATTCTTCTGGCCCACGCGACATTATTTTTTAGTACAACTAATTATTTTATTTCCAAAACAATGTGCAGGTTATCACATTTTACAACTTCCCCTGTTTTGTCTAGGATCTTTATATTAAATGATCTGACCCTCTCACAAACTAATCTTTTAAACTGTAAATTAGGGAATTGTATAATTTCATAATCGCAATATGCAGCTTTCCCTGACGGAAGAGCTCTTAAAACAGTTGAGGGCCTTCCATTATATAAGTTTTCATCAGTGCTTAGCTCATCTAAATGAACATAGAGTAATGAATGTAATGAAAGATCGAGCGGATTTTCTCCCTCATAAGTAGTTTTGTTTTGTGTAACTATAAATCTATGATTGTCTGTTGTAAAACCTAACATTTTAGCTAGCTCTACATCAAAATAGTAACCTACTTTTTCTTTTTCGGGTTTGAATGTTAACATTGTTGTCAAATTTGCATTGTTAAGTTTGAGAGTAATGTCAAAGTTACTCATTGCTTCTTTTAGTGAGCAAAACCCGTAATAACCATCAGGTATGGTTAACCGGCCAACTAAGTTTCCGTATTATCAAATTTTTGAATCTTATTATTCTCCTTGGCTTTGCTTATATTAAACCATAGGACTTTGTAGAATATTTCATGAAGTGCGACCATTTTGGTTCCGCAATCGTTCTCAATAGCATGTTCTAAAGACAAAGGACGGTCTTGGGTTGTTATTGTTACAAACATTTTTTAAACGAAATAAAAATGAGTGCGTTCAAATATACTAAAGATGCAAAATATTCTGTTGGGCCGCACTACAATCTTAAAAATATAGCAACTGATACTCTTGACATTTCTGTGACTCAGTCTGACGCCTTTCAAGTAAAGGTGAGTACTCCATTGGCCAAATATCTTAACCCTCCTATTAAAAAAGACTACATCGCAAAAGTGTGGTTTAGTCATCCGATGCAGTTTTATCAGAACCAGTTAAACTTTGCTGTGTTTTGTGCATCAACCGGGTGTGGAGTGTCGTATGCTGATCACTTAAATCATCCTGATCCTTTGGTGAGGTCAGTGTATAGATTTCATTTCTATTATACCTTCAGGCGTATTTTGACTGAACTGCAAGCGCCATTGCCCAATGACAAACCGTTTAATCCATTCAGCAACAGAATAGACATGAAGGCTTTTGAAAGGATCTGTAACGAATTCAATATTAATGTTTAAGACAGACTTTAGACAAAAGTCGGATCTTAATCATGGCTTAGGCACCCTTTATTTTTGGGGCGTGCACAGAAAGTATAACTATGACTGGAATCCTCCTTACACATCTTTCTCTTCAGGCACAGCTGTTCACCTCGGGTCCATAGAGCAAGAGCATAAAACAGCATGGACAACATTTATCTTAGGCACATCTGAGGGCCTAACTAAAGCGGGAATAGAACGAATAAACGACTCTATTCGTACTTACGTTTGGTGTTTGCTAGGTTCGCAAGCACAGGCAAGATCGAGCATAACTGATCCTTCTACTGGTTTTGACGCACAAAAACAATACTTAGCAAATTTAGAGGACGCCATTAATTCTACAGTTGATTTACCTTCAAGTATAAAAAGGTACCAAAATGTTTTACAATTTGCAAGATCGAAAGTAGACTTTGCTGTTGGCACTGGTTTATACATGCTGCCTTCTGACCTCAGACTCCAGATAGGTACAATAATAAACTACAATAATGAAATTCTTATAGCAGGCAATGAACAGAAGGTTGGGAAAAACGACATAAATTCTGGGCCAGTAATATTACAAACAATAAAAAAACACCCAAGATTAAGTCATCCAATCCCCGAGGTCCAAAGCCCAAAGACCGTTGAAGTAAAAAATAATGACCATGAATATGAAAAGACAGCACTTGTTGTTGGATTAACTGCCCTAGGATTACTTGGTCTTTATCTTACTAAATAATAACCCAACTATTAAGAGAAACTAATGCCCATAAGTGCTCGGCCATAAAGCCAACTACTTTGCTTGCAGTAGACAAAAGCCAGCTAACGATACTCCCTAATATACCTGGCAAAGAGTCTATAGCTTTACCCGCTAATTTTTTTTAATAAACTCGCAAGATGATCGAGCTGTTTTTTTTACCCATGATTTATCAGGAGATGGCGATGGAGGCACTGAACTTTGACCACCACCACCGCCCGTAATAGCCATCACCAGTGTACTTATTGCAAATCCTAAAGCAGTTATAACGCTTGCTAATGTGACTCCTTGCTCTCTAAACAGCGTTCGTATTCTTTCTGCTAGTGTTGTGTCTTCATATAAATTTTTTTCGATAGTTTCTCTTATTCTATTCACTTGAGTTCGTAATTGGTCTCGGCTAGTAGTCAGCACTTCTAGTCTTGCTGATCTTTCTTGCTCAAGATTTTTTAGTCTTTGTCTTATTTTTTCTTTAATCTCTTTAATCGTCAGTCTCAGCGAGTTTTTCTTTTTCTCTTTTTATATGCTCATCTAGTTCACCTAGTTTTGCTAAATTGTTTGTTAATTCGCCTTTGATGGTTCTTAAAGTACGATCAAGGGCTAATAATTCTCTCATAGGTAGTAGCGGCGGATCGTGTATTGTTTTTAATGCTGCTTTTTCTTCAGTGGTTTCTGCTTCTATTGCAATTATTATTTCGTCTGCTGTTTGATTTAAATCTTCAAGTGGCATGTTTTGCATTTGGTTATCTGTTGGGAGTTCTTGTATGTTTTGAAGTTTAGCAACTGCCTCCTCATCTAATTTTGGTTTAGTAAAGCCAAGGCGATTTCGCTCGCTCGCACTGAGCCTTTGTCTAATTGTATCCTCGCCTACAAACTTTGATGGGTCTCGTTTAAACGTAAGCGGGACACGTTCTCCTTTGTCGTTTCTAAATACAAATGGTTATCTTTTAGTTCAAAATCATCAGGGTATATAGTTTCGGGTTGTTCTAGTTCTAAACTTTGGTATAATGATCTGACCTTACTTTCTGTTAATTCACGTCTTTGCGCCCCTTCTAATTCATCCTGCAATGGGGGCCCTAATTGATGCCGCTCAAAAGGAGAATCACTCATGTCGTCTCCAAGATCAGGAATATCATAATCTTCATCTTCAATTCCTGCCATGTTTTTAAATAATTAACTTTTTATTTTGTTTTATAAAAATGTCAGAAGTATATGGCTCGATTCTTAACCCGCATAGAAAACTGAAAGAACCCTTGGCGTGCAGGGAAATAAACGGAATATTACTGTTCCAAATAATCCATCTACTATTGATGCGGATCAAATTCTTACTGTTAAATTTCCAGACCTAGGAGCGGATGAAGTGATTGTGCCAGGCTCTGCGCGACTTACTTTTAAAATAGAACTCGCTTCAACAACACACCCAAAGAGATCAGTTGTCCAGAATTTGGGACGGGCAATCGTTAAGAAAATTTCTATAAAACTTGAGGGGCAAGAAGTATTTTCTTTACATAATGCAGACATATTTTTAACCTATTCTGATCTATGGCTAACCGCGAATGAAAGGGAAGATTTTGCGTTTCAAGGAATCGGAAATGAAGAAGCACTAAAACTTAGAATAGGCGCCGAACTCGACCAAGATGCTAAAAGCAGCAAAAAGGCTTTAGCTCTAAATTTTGCGTATGGAAATCGCTTTTCTATTCCCCTAGATTTTGAGTTGTTAAAAGCGCATGCCCCATACTTTCAAGGAGCATTAAAAGACAGATTGTCATACGAACTAACTTTTAATGAATACAAACGTGTTATTCTATCTACAGACACCGAAGCAATGTACAGCATTTCTGACATCACATTAGAGTTTGACGTTGTTAGCAACCCTCATTTAGCAAGGCAGATTGAGCAACAATATCAGTCAAAATTAGAAATATATTACGAAAGAGTGCATTATCATACAACATATCCTAAAAGCAAGGCAGACACTATATGGAATTTTAATCTTAACTTCGCAGCAAGATCACTTAAAGGTATTTTATTGCTGTGTGAAGATGAAGAACCATTCAAAAGAGCAAGTGAAAAGTTTATTAATCCAAAATAACGAAAGTACAATGTTCGATTGAGGGTAGCCCTAACCAAATCTACGCTAGCGGGCTTAGACCTTATCAGCATTTTGACGAAATAACAAAATATTTTGGTGGTGTGGAGGGGTAGAAGTCCAACAGCAGACCTTGTGTCTAAAGATCTACATCTTCACAGTGTTAGGCTTGACGATTATTTAACATCAAAATACGGTTTATGGATTGACCTAAGGTCAACAGAGGATAATGAGTTGCATGGAAGTGGGAGAGAGGTTAAGAACGTAATAAACATTCAAATTGAGAAAGAAAAAGATGTCGATAAACCACTTAATGTACATTTGTTTTTATTATATGATGCGCAGCTGAATATTGAAGATAACAGATTAAAAAAAGTAGTATACTAAATTATTTTTTCATTTTTAAAAAGCATGTCTGTTGAGATTTATCCAAAAGTACCTACAGCGCCAGAGTCGCCAAGAGAAGAGATAGTAGAAACCCCCGGCATAAAAACCTTTAGATTAACAAACATTACACAAATGCAACAAAAACTAGAGCAAGACCTTTCAAAATACAGCAAAACCAAACGAAGGTATTCTGCTGCCTTTAATGCTGTTACCTATGTTAATACTGGGGCATCGACTGTTAGCGCTCTATCAGCAGGACGAGTGTTGGCCTCTTAACAACGGGCATAGGCGTACCGCAGCTTTAACTCTAGGCGGTTTGTCTTTAGCTCTCGGCCTGTGCTCATTAGCCGTAGGTGCTGCTAGCAAAAAAATAAAAACTAAACTCCAAAAGCACACAGCTATAGTTCAACTGATAACAGCTAAACTTAGTTCCTTCAAGCTGATTATAAATAAAGCACTAGCTGACTCAAACATCACGGATGAAGAATTTAATCGTTTACAGGCCGATTTTGATGACTACAAAAGACAAAAGTTTGATCTTCAAAGAAAGGCGAGGACAAGTTTTTCTCAACAGCCAGACCCCGCGCAGATAAAAAAGGAATGCTTAAAAAAAGTAAACGAAACATTAAACTCTGCTCTAAACAGCTCACATTAACAACGCCAAAGGGTGTTTATACTTTAGTTTATGAGTCTAAGCACAAAAAGACTATCGATATTGATTAATTATTTTTTTGATTTAAATAAATATTTTGAGTTAGAAAAGAAACTCAGCATGGATAATATATATGAAGGTCCAGACGAATTGTTTGAAGCAATGCAAGAAGATTTATCAAGAGCACTGAATGATATTGATTTAGAAGTCATTGATCCAGCAAGCGTACGGGCAAGTGTTGCTCATGCTATTTCTCAAGTTCCAGGTAAACTAACAATAGACCCGCCAGTTAAAGTAATGTTAGCTGTTTTAATCGACTATGTAACAATAAATGAAGAAAATCTAGAAGTCTGGGTCTCGACTAAACAGCAGACTATTCTTTCTCATAATGACTTAACACCCGGTTGGGCAGACCAACTGCTTACACAGTTTGATGTGGCCGCTGAAGAAGCCAAAATGAGAGGCTCTGGTTGGTCAGAGGGCGAAGTCCTAGAGATCAGATTAAAACAGGCTAAGTATGCACCGATTGTAGGCAAGGCTTACATTCCGCTGCCCCAGCATTAGTCGCAAAAAGAGCAGTTCTAAACATACAAAATACAGACAACAAATGTTTTATGTGGTGCGTTTTCGCAAGGCTGCATTACGTCCGCAAAAACGCAGAGAGAGTGTCTAACTATCACCCTTACATCAATGATCTTAACTTTAGTGGAATATTCTTTCCTGTTGGTATAGACCAAATTGATCAGTTTGAAGAACAAAACAAACCAATAACTGTTAATATCTACACATGGGATGAGGAAACAAATCTACAACCGATTAAAGTGTCCAAGAACAGTCCAACAATAGGCGAGCCAGAAAAAAATCATGTGGACTTACTTCTGATGTTTTCGCCAGCGGGGCTACCACATTACGCATTGATACGAACAATGAGTAGATTATTGAGGCATACTTCAAAGCATTACCATAAACAAGAATTCTGTAGAAAATGTTTAACAAGAATTCCATCCGCTCAAGCCGCAAGCGAACATAAGAAACATTGTATCGGCCCAGTTTGACTGTAATACAGAACTAATTACGCCCCCACCCGAATCTAAAGTTAGTTTTAAGAACTGGAAACGGATGCAAAATTCTCCATACGTAGTTTACGCAGACTTCGAGTCGCTTATTGTTCCTTATGAAGGGCCAGCGCCACAAAAACTTCGAAAAACAGTCTTAATGAGTAATCATCAGATTTGTTCATTTGCCTTCATATTGTCAGTCGGATGGCGCTCATTCAACGCCAGAATTATATAGAGGACCAGATGCGGCTAGAAGATTTTTACAGCGCATGCAGCAAGTGCGTAATGATTGTTCTAATAATCTGAATTTATCTGAAATCAAGATGACGCCTGAAGACCAACAACAGTATGACTCAGCCACACATTGTTGATTTGCGGTTTAGGCCTCTCATCAGGCGCAGCGAATCCGAAGGTAAGAGACCATGATCACATTAGCGGAAAGTTTAGAGGAGCAGCACACAGTAAATGCAATCTTCAACTAAAGTTTGAACCAAAGACATGGAAGCTGCCCATCTTCTTTCATAACTTGCGAGGTTACGACTCTCATCTTATATTGCAAGCAGTAACCAACGCCTTCGGGGTGTCATGCATTGCACAGTCATCAGAAAAGTACATGTGTTTCACTTTAAATAACATGTCTTTTTATGACTCTATGCAGCACATGATGGGTTCATTAGAGTCACTGGCTATGTCCTTAAAGTCCTGCCCAATAACGGAAGAATATTTTGACCCAACTCTTGTTAGAAAGGGCGTTTACCCTTATGAGTACATGAACAGTTGGGAAAGGTTTGACGAAGAAACACTTCCCCCTAAAGGCGCGTTCTTTTCTAGTCTTAGAGGAAAGGACATCAGTGATTCTAATTACCAGCATGCTCAAGATGCGTGGCAAAAGTTAGAGTGTAAAACGATGGGAGACTATCATGATTCATATTTAATGGCTGATATATGTTTGTTGGCGGACGTCTTTGAAAATTATAGAAAGACCTGCATGAAACATTATAGCCTGGATCCCGCGCATTACATTTCTGCGCCCGGGATGAGTTGGGATGCTTTCTTAAAGTTTACTGGAGTACAGATTGATTTATTGTCAGATTTACCAATGATTCAGATGATTGAAAACGGATTGCGTGGAGGAATTAGTATGGCGTCGCATCATTACTGTAAAGCAAACAACAATACCTAGATGATTATGATCCAAGTAAAAGGTCTAACTATCTCATGTATTTAGATGCAAACAATCTGTATGGTTGGGCTATGGCGCAATCGCTTCCATTAAGTAACTTTAAAAATGCACACAAGCGGTGGTACGAATAATATTCAAAAGGCATTAAAGTGGTTGGGCAGTTTGACGCCGGGTCAACAGCGTGGGTTCATTCTAGAAGTTGACTTAGAATATCCTCATGAACTCCATGACCTGCATAATGACTATCCATTAGCAGCAGAAAGTCTAAAGATGAATCCAAGAGAACCGCCTAAACTTGTGCCTAATCTTCGGGGCAAAAAAAATTATGTATGCCATTACAGACTTCTGCAATTTTATTTAAAACATGGTTTGAAGTTGACAGCTGTTCATCCTATAATTGCTTTTGATCAAGAACAGTTCATGAAACCATACATCATGAAGAACACTGATCTCAGAACTAAATCCACAGATGCTTCGGAAAAAGACTTTTTCAAGCTGATGAACAACAGCTGTTTTGGAAAGACTATGGAGAATCTGCACAAGGTAAAGATGTCAGATTGGTCACTAAAGAGAACGAAGCAATTAAGCTGACTTCAAAACCTAATTATCAGGACTTCAGAAGATTTCATGATCAGCTTTTTGGCATAATGATGGAAAAAAAAAAGTCAAATTGGACAAACCCGTTTTTATTGGGTTTACTGTTTTAGAATTATCAAAGCTTTTGATGTTAGAATTTCTTTATGACTACTTTAAACCCTTGTATCCAGAGTCCAGAGTGCTTTACACAGATACAGATAGTTTTGTTATAGATATCCCTACTGAAGACATCTATAAAGACATGGAATTAGAAGTAGCTAAAGGGCATGCGGGATGGTATGACACATCCGATTACCCTAAAGATTCGCCTTTGCATTCAATTACTAACAAGAAGGTTTTAGGAAAGATGAAGGATGAATTATCTGGAAAGGTGATCAAGGAGTATGTTGGGTTAAGGTAAAAAATGTACAGTATTTCGAGCCAGGAGAAAACCATTAAGAAAGCAAAGGGAATATCCCGCAGTGTTGTGCAGTCAAACATATCACATGACAACTACAAAGAGGCATTGTTTGACAATAAGACTTTTCATCATGACAACGTAAAACTGCGATCTAATCTACATGAGATCAACACAACGGTTGTAACAAAGAAGTCATTAGATAGAACAAACACAAACGTGTGTTTGTTAATCCAGAGTTTTCATATGCATATGGACATTGGAGAACCGTCAATTAATTAAAGCGGAACTGTGTCTGGCGGGATTATCTGCAGTTCGTCTTTCACAAAAGATCTTTGAGGAGCTGGTTGTTTTGTTGTGTCAGTTTCTCGTAAATAATACACGGGCGGATTCATTTTTACAATTCTTTTTATTTCATACGGATCAACACTCCAAACTGGATCGGTTGCCCTGATGCGAGTGTCCCCTTCTGCTTCCCCCGGTAAATAAAGGTACCTTACTTTCAATCCAAATGGTAATAGTTTGCTGGATGAAGACTCTCCTTCAGCAACATTTATTGTTTTTCTTTTGATTGCTTGTACTGGTTTTAGACCTTTAAATTCTTCATTATTCATTGCGCGCAAAACTAAGGGCAGTCTTCTAACCCATTCTGTGTTGCGAGAATTGTCAATCAGCTCTCTGTGATACTGGTAGGAAAAAAGTCTTTCAGATAACTGTTTGTTAAAGTTTTCAACCAAAGCCTGTGATCTGTGAACTCCCGGAATGCCTCTTTTAATGGTAACTCTATGTTTTAACAATAATTGATTCACTTGGCCTTTAAATTCTTTTCCATCATCGACTTGAATCATGCGAGGATAAGTTAACGGGCCTCGTTGGTATATCAGTTGTATGGCGACAGCAACAGCAGAAGCACTCTTTTGTGTTAATGGTTCCGCATCTTTATATCTTGAAGCTATGTCAATGACTGTGAGTGCGTACTTAAATCTTTTTCGTTTAATCGTATCATGGGGTAAATATAGAAGGTCCATTTGATGGGTGTCGTTTGAGTTGTATTCACAAAGTGTGGTCTCTGTATTCGTCTAGGCGCAGGTAAATAAATTTGCCAGATCGCTTGTTTAGATAACCATTCCTTCGCTGTTTGTTCACTAACTCCCACTGCTTGGCTTAGCTTTTTGATTGCCGTTATTCCTTTCCAATATCCTTTTGGCGAATAATAGATTTTGTTCATTTTTTATTCAGCCAATATTATGCGCAACAAAATAGACAACAGTCATACCAACAACAATAAACGCGATTTCTTGCATCTTTTGTTTTTCTGATGGTTGATAAAAGTTGCTGAATTTTGGTGGGGGCAATGTCTCGATTGGTTTGCCTGTTACAAGATAATATTCTTTTATTGCTTGATCAACATCTTTAAATGTATAAGCTGCGTGTCCCTGTTTTTTCAGTGTGTTATTAATAAAATCTAACTGCTCAATTCTTTGCTTTTCATAGCGATCTTGTGCTGCAGCTAGTTGCTCCACAGCTTTGTTATGCCTTTTTCTCTCGCCGTCGTCCCGTAGTTTACTAAATGCGTAATTACTTCCGCTAAAAGCAAGCGCATTCACCACAGCGCCACCTATCATCATTACGAGTGAAGCCATTTTTTATAAATGTATTTTTTTACATATTTATATTCTCTGGAATTATTCCTTGCTTAACTAGAAAATCTTCGTAGCAAATGAAGCTGTAATAACAGCAATCAGTTTTGCTGAATCCTCAAAGTCTAGTTTGCCAAGATCTGCCGGTTTTATTTTTAACAGGCTTTTACCAAGCATCGTGTATCCTACACTTAGACCTCCGATAACAGCAGAATGGTATACAAGGTTGGCGACAGTTTTTTCGGTGCTCATTTTAAAAAAATAAAATAATTATAATTAATAAAAGAAACATGAACAGCGATGATCTACTACAGATACAGGGTAGCCTAAACCTTCCAGAACTTATGAATGACCAAGTTGATGACCAAGCTATTATGCCCAAAAAGGAAAGGCTGTATTCTTTGGCGGCGTGTGGGAAAACAAAACAGTTCCTCGGAACTGAATTCAGCATAGAACAGGTTCAACAGATGTCGCCACAAGACATTATAAAGTATCACAACAGGTATGAAGCGCAGCTGGGGTCGAGAATGGTGAAAAGCGTTGGGCAAACGGTTCTTAGTTTGTACACTAAACTAGTCAGTAGATTTGCTCCCATTGATTCTGAACAAGATCTTACGTATGATTTAACGCAAGATCCAGTTTTAACAAAGTCATTAGAGTCTCTAAGCTGTGATTTATATTACAGATTTGGAACATTGTTATCGCCGTTAATCATGGGATTAATTACTTTTAATCATATAGATTTTATTTCCCTTCAAAATGAACGAGTCGGAAAATCAGCAGAATCAGGAAACACTGAATCAGAAAACACTGAATCAGGTAGAGATAGTGACGAGTGAAAAGCTAAAGCATCCTGGGCGTGTTGCAGCAGGAAAAAGAGTAGCAGAGTTAAACAGACAAAGAAAATTAAAGTTACAATCACAGAATATAACTCATAATGAAATCATAACACCGCCAACGCCAACAGTTGATCCAATGCCAGCTCCAAAACAAGAGCAAGTTAATTTAAGGGCACCAAAGTCTTCATGGAATATTGAACTTAAAACTGTTGCCATTTTTGGCGCCCTTGCTGCTGTTGGGGCGGTTATTACGGTTATAAAATATATAAAGAATGGCGACAAAAACAAAGGCAGTCAAAAAAATCTGAACCACTAAATACAGAAGAAGAGAACAGCACGCCAGCACCGCCAACAACAAAAAATCATTTTCATCCATTTCAAATGGAATACTATTTTTAATAAAAATAGATCATGGCGGATTATTATTTGTTTAAAATGATGAAGTCAATAAATAAAGACATGGAGTCTATAAAAGACATTTCCATAGACCAGAATTGTAATCAATGCGGTTGCTTAGGATGTAAGAACTTCATTAAGATCTATGCTGACCGATCTCACACCAAGGGCGTTAAGCAAGACATCCTCAACGATGACGCGTTTTTTGAGGCGTGTGTGTACTATATTAGACATCTACTATTTAAGATAAAAACATAAATTGTTTTTTTGATAATTATAAGATAACTTGAATAAGAACTTAGTTGTACTTAAAGGACGACTTAATTACAATCTTGAGGTAACTTAATTAAGAACTTAATTAAGAACCTAATTAAGAACTTAATTAAGAACTTGAAGTAACTTAATTAAAAACTTAATTAAGAACTTAATTAAGAACTTAAGGATGACTTAAGTAAGAACTTAGAAGTGACTTGAGTGTGTGCATGCGTGGGTGGGGGTGGGTAGGGTGGGGTGGGGGGGGGTGCATGCGCGCACCTTTGATTATTTATAAGAAACAGATGTTCCGAATATAATATAGTTATTATCAGTAAAACAACAAAACAACAACAATAACAGCACACACGCACAAACATTAAAAAAATAGGGAAGTGCTTGCATAGGGAAATGTAAAAGGATTTTATGGTTTGCGGCTGTCAGTCTCTCTGTCAACTGAAGATTATTCAAAGCGGCCACCAAGTGCATTTATCAAAAGCTTGATTTAATAAACAAGACAGTTGAATAAAGTACACTCTGTGGCCGCTTAAAAAAGCAGCCAAAAAAGTTGAAGCAGGACGTTGAAGCGAAGCAGTGAAGCCAGTAATCACAGCAATATATACAAAGTCATGAAGTGCTTGGTGGAAATTCAAGGCAGTCAACTCTAAACAAAACCGACCGTTCCTGCATGAGCGTTACTATATTTAGAGCCACGTCAGTGGTAGGCCTGCAGTGGTCTTACAGTCGCGCGCACTGTTGCTAAAGCAGTCAACTCTAAACAAAACCGACCGTTCCTGCATGAGCGTTACTATATTTAGAGCCACGTCAGTGGTAGCCTGCAGTGGTCTTACAGTCATGCGCACTGTTGCTAAAACGCCACACAAACAAACATTGTATGACTAGGGCTGCGACAGTTGAGGTTCAGCCGGAATATTTGGAACTTTTGACCAGTAGTTTCTGTATTCTACAATCTGTAGCATGTTTTCAATTTGCTTCAGTTTATTCATGATAAAACTGACTGGCAGACCAATATTGTAAAACTGAGGAAATGGTTGAAGTACTTTTGCAAGAGTACGTAGCTTGCGTACGTAAACATCTGAATATCCTGTTTTTTCTTTAACCATTGTGCCCACGTTTCTTTCATTCTTCCTTCTTTTCTTTCTTTCTCCTGCCAGTTTTTGCACAAAATCAGAAACCGACCAAACTGAATATGAAACATTATTGTTTGGGCGTTCTGTCTTTTTAGATTTCTCTCCATGTTTGATGCGTTTTTTGTTCTTTTAAACATGGCTTTAGCTGTCTCAAGCCAGCGCCCAACAATCAATGCATGATGGATTGTTTTTTCCTTGGCCAACTTTCAACAATGCAGCGCCATTTTTTAAATAAGGAACCATCTCATCAATAGTCAAACACGTATTAAAACAGGCTGTATCTCGGTCAACAATATTGCCTTCAACGTTTTTCATTTCCTTGAACCAACAAACCTTTAAGATAGGCGCCCATTTCCAAAGCAGTCATTGCACTTTTTTCCTTTTCTCCGCCTTCTAGAAAGCAATGCTTCTTTTTGGTTTCGCTGGTAAAGAACATGCTTCACCTAATTCTTTTTTCGACAAATACTCTAACATGCTAGTAAAGTAAGCCCTGTGATCTTGAATAGCATGATTCTGTTCTTCGGTAAATCGGTTCGCCATTTTAGAATAACGCAACCAAGCACAGTACACAGCACAGTAAACGCGTCCTGCTCGTCCGGCAGTCAGTGGAGAATGATGAAACCGGTGTTGGTTAACCTAGTCATGTGAGCGCCGTAAGCCTACGATTAATTGTAACCCCCTCGCTGATTGGCCAGGCTGTGACATCGGCCCATCGCGTGTTGACGTGGCAGCCTCGATGTGATAGTGCCTAGCGAGAAAGTTCAAGAACGTTAGCTGATGCAATATGTTGCAATGCACTGCAAGCCGGTGTGTGTGCGTGTGTGTGTGTGTGTGTGTGTGTGTGTGTGTGTGTGTGTGTGTGTGTGTGTGTGTGCGTGTTGCGTGTGTGTGTGTGTGTGTGTGTGTGTGTGTGTGTGTGCCTTCGTGTTGTACCGATTTTTTTGTTTCTTTTCGTGTGTGTGTGTGTGTGTGTGTGTGTGTGTGTGTGTGCAAGCAACGGCCAAGGCCTGACGCTCACCTGCTACCGTCCGTGGCTGTTTGATCTGCTTAAAGCTGAAAACACCAACACGGTACGATCAGCCCGAAAGGTAAAGCCTGATACACACCCACACACACATACACACAGCGTTCGCTCGCCGCTTGCCGTGTAATCATATGCCCCCTGTCAAACTACCGTCTCATTCTCACCTGTCGTTCTCTTTCTCTCTCTCTCTTCTGTGTGTGTGTGTGTGTGTGTGGGTCTGGCTCTGGCTGGGCCCCGTAGTAAGTAATCGGATAGTGCGTAGTCCTATCACATGATCCGCCCGGGGCCGCCGTACATGTTACATGGGTGGGCATGTGTGTGTGTGTGTGTGGGTGTGTGCGTGCGTGTGTGTGTGTGTGTGTGTGTGTGTGTGTGTGTGTGTGTGTGTGTGTGGTGTGTGTGTGTGTGTTGTGTGTGTGTGTGTGTGTGTGTGTGTGTGTGTGTAAAATGATGTTATTGAAAATGATCAGGAAAAACATAGGATTAAACAAAAAAATCTGAAATCTGAAAAGTTTAGTAAATTAGTATTGAAAACGGATAATCCTACACAGTATGTTTGTTTGTAGATAATCGTTATTTTTTGGTTACTTGTCAGAGAACAGTAATATGCCGCTTCTAGGGCACTTTCGCCCGAAAACTGGTTGAGGGCGAAAGTGAGTTAGAAGCGGCATATTACTGTTCTCTAATGCCCTTATAAAAGGCGGTAATCCAGCGACATATAGCTATATCAAATCCGGATGAATTTTAACCCTTCAGCATGAATTTAAGGAATCAAACGCCTTTTCAATTTCTACGGAGATCAGCATGCCTGGGAGTTTCTTTGTGTTTAGATAATGTATGACAGCATGGATGGAGGCAGAATAGCTCAGTTGGTAGAGCGCCGGACTCGTAATGTTGGTGATCCTGGGGTTGCAGGTTCGAATCTCCGCCGGGCCGTTTCGGTTCAGGGGATTTTTCCCTCGAGTTAACATTGGTTCTGACTCCATTTCCCATACAGTCCTTCGAATGAGACTATAAACCGAGGTTTCGTGTTGAACGCACGCACAACATCTTGCACACATGTAAAATCCCATCACCAACTTTCGGAAGAGAAGGCCAGTTTGGCCGTTGGTATTGATGACACGTTACACATAGCATGCACGCTGCGTGTAAGATTGAAAGAATGAAGGAAATAAGGAAACTGAGTGAACGATATTGACTTGATAGCACGGGAAACGACTTGATGAAGCATCAGCAGGCAGCTCTTCAGTCCGCACTACCCAAGAGGCAACCCGCTGTGTATACGAGAGTGGATTGTCAGCGCCTAGAACCTTTGGCAAGGCGCTTTAAAAGCGCTTTGTCATTATTTATTATTATTGTTTATTATTTTTCATTATTATCATTATTATTGTTATTATTATCATTATAAACAAATAAATTAATGTTGTCCCCTATATATTTGCAATGAACCCCGTTTAATCTTTATTAATAAATTTGGAAAGAACAGTTTTAGTGCGATGCAAGAAGATCCTATCTTATAGATAATATTGAACATAGATGTTAGTCTCCAGTTTTTTTGTTTAATGATTTCTTTAGGTTTGGCTCCTTTAGGGATACACTGTAATTATTCCTTCCTTATACATATTTGATCATTTGTCTTTTTGGAATGACTGGTTCAAATCTCTTACTACAAAAGCACAGAGCTGTTTCTAGAATACTTACAAAAATTCCGATGCAAATCCGTCTGAGCCAGAACATTTCCACTTTGCATAATTTTGAGACCATATCCTGCTTTTTCAAGCGTTATTTCGCCCTCAAGCGATTTTTGTTGTGATGATTGAGGCATTACTTGAATTAAGTCCGCTATCTCACATTCTTCCACTTTTCTTTCTGTTTACAGGCTTTCGTTGAATAATTTTATTTCCACCAGGAGTTCGTCGGATTTGTATACTGTTATATCATCTGTTACTAGATTAGACATATATTTACTAACAAAGTGCCCCTTTTCTAGCCATTAGTAACGGCTGTAACGGCAAACTAAAACATCGGGCATCATCCTTGACCCATAGTGAACATACCTACAAATTTTTAGAAAGATCGGCCCAGTAGTTTTGTCTGGAGTGAGTGGAACACATTTTGATCACGGACACACAAACAGACAGACAGACACACACACACAGACAGCATTTCTTCGTTCCCATTCTAAAGTACTCCCAGTTCTTTAAGAACTGGGAGTACAAAGAAATGAGCAAGTACCAGTAATTCCTACTGGAAAGAGAGACCATCACATGCCAAATAGTGACACTTTTGTTCAATGATATGTAGAGAGGGTACAAATGCATTATTGAATGATTGATACGGTACAAATGAATTGTTTATCAGTGTTTGGACACAGGATGGTGACTTAGTGTGCATTTTAAGATATATGCAGGTGTGGTATGTCTGTATGCTAATAAACTGCCCTGGTGAGTAAGAGAATAATGAGCTTAGATCTACAGCTTAGATCTGATGTACGGCACGTCACGCATCAGTTTTTAAAATAACAGCCAGAATCTTTGACTGCAATATATTGTAAAAGACCCCTCAGATTCTAATTGTCATTGTGGAACTTCAGAATTTAAGTGGAGGGAGTGAGATTGAAAATGAGGAATGTAAAAATGGGTATGTGTGTGTGTGTGTGGGGGGGGGGGGGATGGAGGAGGGGGGGGGGGCTGAAAGTGAACAGCAATCGAAAAGATTTCTACAGCAGGGAAGAGAATTAGTGTGAAGATGCAGTAGCTGACAAACTCCTGTTCAAAGGAAAAGGCATTATCTGGTAGATCTAAACAACTGAAGGAAAATGTGGTTTATCACATAATAATTTTAAAGTTATTTACATACTACGGTAATGGTGTGTGTGTGTGTGTGTGTGTGTGTGTGTGTGTGTGTGTGTGTGTGTGTGTGTGTGTGTGTGTGTGTGTGTGTGTGTGTGTGTGTGTGTGTTGTGTGTGTGTGTGTGTGTGTGTGTGTGTGTGTGTGTGTGTGTGTGTGTGTGTGTGTGTGTGTGTGTGAACAGATGTATGTATGTGCATGTGTATATCATGTACTATCTGTGTCGTGCGTATGTGTGTACATGTACATAATATGGTCAACCTGTAAAAATAATGTCGAACTGCCTGGAAAGAAACACAAGCGTTTGATGGCGAGGGAGGTGGTACTGTACAAGGAGCTGTAGGTTCAAACTGGTACAGCTGAACTCCATACACTTCAGTGAAAATTTCACGTTCGATGTCCCCTTCGTTGGAACTTGACTCGTAGCTGGGAGCATCTGCCATTATCTCCGGAAAATAGTTAAGTTTTACGTCCTCATAGCGAAAGCTTTTAGGGACATGTCTTTCATTCACGGTAGTCTTGGCATTTATACGTCACTTGCGGAATCCCCGACTCTCGTCTCTTTCCGTACTGTGCTCGGCAATCTCCGTGGCGAGTCACGATTTGGCTACT
>CM031618.1:23910793-23948293 GCA_018398815.1 Conus ventricosus
CTCTCTCTCTCTCTCTCTCTCTCTCTCTCTCTCTCTCTCTCTCTCTCTCTCTCTCTCTCTCTCTCTCTGTCCGTTTACTTACGCTTTCATAAGTAAACGGACAGACAAAGAGAAAAACTGTAAAGGGAGTCAATGTACAAGGCATGCACAGGTGTGGGACACTAAATTGTAATTATCAGCCTGTTAGAATATATCCTTAACGAGAGATGTTGATATTGCTAAAATATTATTCAACAATCGCATGCTTTTTTCCCGTAATGAAAGAAGAATTGATCATGGAAGAAATCACCGCGAAGTACTCATTCTCGGTAAATCGGAAACAGCTGAGGTTCATTCGCAAATAATTGTATCACATCGTAGTAGTAGTGGTGTTGCTGATGGTAATTGTGCTGGTGGTGGTGGTAGTTGTGATGGTGGTGGTAGTTGTGGTTGTGGTGGTAGTGGTGTGGTGGTGGTGGTGGTGGTTGTGGTGGTGGTGGTGGTGGTGGTGTGTGAGGTGAGTGTGTGTGTGTGTGTGTGTGTGTGTGTGTGTGTGTGTGTGTGTGTGTGTGTGTGTGTGGGTGCGTGTGTGTGTGCGTGTGTGCACGCGGGCGTGTGTGTGTGTGTGTGTGTGTGTGTGTGTGTGTGTGTGTGTGTGTGTGTGTGTGTGTGTGTGTGTGTGTGTGTGTGTGTACGTGTGTGTGTGTGTGTGTGTGTGTGTGTGTGTGTGTGTGTGTGTGTGTGTGTGTGTGTGTGTGTGGCGCGCGCTAGTGTGTTATTGCATTTTATTTCATGTCGTTTCACTGGATAGCATCAAAAACAAACGCTTTGTATCACGATCTAATAGATATGGATGCACTAAATTCCTGATTTTTATCTTCTTGCACTCTGGTTTTCGAATTTCATCGGGTAAAATGTGTATGCACACACAAATATTTGGTGAACATTGTCAGTTACTGTTGGTATGAACAGTTCAAGATGTCCACAATCTTATTTTCTCAGCTGGAAACAATGTCAGTCTTCACTCTGCAATCAATCGGGTGGGAAGAACTTGTTGTTAGGAGCTAGTTGCTACATCATTCTACCCTTCAGCTTCTTCCAATTCCACCCCCTACTCCGCTGTTCACCCACTCTCCTCTTTCTTTGCGCTCTCGATCTCTTTGGACCTGTGTCGGTTCTTCAGTGGCCGGCTTTCACTTTTCATGCGGTTCTTTATTGCTTGATTTGTTCATCTTTTAAATATTTTTTTTTCTTTATATCATTTCATCTCATTTTTTTGCGGTAGGGGGCGAAAGGAAATTCTTAGTCGCGGAGGGGACTTATACATAAGTATTCGCATTTTGATTACATGTGCACGATTTTGTAAGCTTGTAAACTGTTTTCATCTGCAATGTATATATTTATACGCGCGCGCGCGCACACACACACACAACACACACACACACACACACACACACACACACACACACACACACACACACACACACACACACACATTAATACTTATCTTACTTTCACACTTTTCTTACGCCCGCGCGCGCGCGCGTGTGTGTGTTTGTGTAGACTTCTCAACGAGGATAGCCTCATTGCGGAATGTGCCAGTTGGTGAGATGATGTGTTTGTGTAGACTTCACAACGAGGATAGCCTCATTGCGGAATGTGCCAGTTGGTGAGATGATGTGTTTGTGTAGACTTCACAACGAGGATAGCCTCATTGCGGAATGTGCCAGTTGGTGAGATGATGTGTTTGTGTAGACTTCACAACGAGGATAGCCTCATTGCGGAATGTGCCAGTTGGTGAGATGATGTGTTTGTGTAGACTTCACAACGAGGATAGCCTCATTGCGGAATGTGCCAGTTGGTGAGATGATGTGTTTGTGTAGACTTCACAACGAGGATAGCCTCATTGCGGAATGTGCCAGTTGGTGAGATGATGTGTTTGTGTAGACTTCACAACGAGGATAGCCTCATTGCGGAATGTGCCAGTTGGTGAGATGATGTTGAAGTCTGCCTCGTTCCCTTTGTCCTCGTTCGTTCGTTTCTCCTTTCATTCTTGCGGGGTGTTTTTTTTCCCCCTGTTTCAGGGAGGGCCTATAGGGAACGCTCGGACCCAAGCAGAGAACGGAATGGGTGAGGGGAAACTTTAACTCGCAGATATACTCAACCTGGACATATCTAGGCCTGCTACGCAACTGTGCATCTAATTCGTTATTTTGATAGCTCTCACTCGATATAAGTTCTTTCTTTTGTTGTTTCCTTCTTTTAGTTTTCTCTTTTATTATTTTGTCTTCGTTGTCACAAACAGAATGAAAGTATCAGCGCACCAAAGATGACCACATTAGTAAACCCATACGCTTGGTATCAAACTCCAAAATGTTAAAATTTACGTGAGAATGTCCATCGGTAATACAACATACGGATTTGCATGGTGAATGAGAGTTGGTAAAACAACAAAAAGGAGAAAAGTAGGATGGAGGCCCCGAAAATTTGAAATAGAGAAGAAACAAAGGAAATGAAAAGGAAAGGGATTTGAACAAAAGAGAGAAGGAAAAGGATTTGAACAAGACAAAGAACATGGTAAAAAAGATTGGAGGCCAGAGGACCACAACAAAAGAGGAAAAGGAACACCAGCAAAATCTGCGTGTCAGTTCTCTAGCATTGAGAGAACGAAAGAAACAACATGATAAGTGGCAGCTTCCAAAGAAAGAGATGAACGAATTGAACTGACCCTTTTGAGAGAGAAATGTGCGCTGATTGAAAGAAAGTGTGTCATCAAAACAGACACCTATAATTATGGTTTGCTGATCATTGAAAAGGTACAGAAACACAGGCACAGGTTAAAAGGTCCAACAGCAAGAAGCTCGAGATCTTATTCTCATTGAAGTCTGTTTTTGTTCCTTCATGATTTAATATCAGATGCACAGTTCAGTCTAATAGAAAATTTTAAAAGATCAAGCGGAAGAGCAGTTTTAAGCAGTTCTTTGTCATCAGAAAATTACAATAACCCAAATCGTACTTTTCTTTATTGTCAGAAAGTGAATGTATGTACAAGGTGAAAAGAATGACGCTACGACTGAGCCATGTGGAACAACAAAAAATACCTCTACAGACATTGACTAAAGACTGTACATAGTAATAGACTGCATGCGTACAGACCGATGTGAACTAACCCACAATTCAGGCGAGTAGATTTGATACAGAAAGAGTCGGTCAAATATATGAGGAAAAAATCAAGACGATAAATCCTGACAAGCACTGGCTGACAAATTTATTATCTGATTCCTAGAAGATCTCTCTCTCTCTCTCTCTCTCTCTCTCTCTCTCTCTCTCTCTCTCTCTCTCTCTCTCTCTCTCTCTCTTCACCCAGCCATACCAAGAGCGATGGAAACTGGCTTGGAAAAAAAATGTCTTTAATCGACAAAATAAACAACACAGCTGTTAAGTTAAATAAACATTACAGTATCTATTCGGCACGTTTGCGGCCGTTGAAGGATATACAATGAAAAACAACAGAACGAAGCAGAAAACAAAAGTGCATGACATGTTCTCGTGTCACATTCTCCTGATCCGCGGTGGCCCCTCACTTTCCTCCCAGTCCAAACCTCATGCGGGTGACTCGGTATCCACAGAGAGTTCTTGTCCTGAAATAACTCAGAATCATCTGAAGGGTCACCCTGTTCAGATCACACCGGTAGCGCCGGCGTCGCTTGTCCACCCGCCTCGTCTTCTGTCTCTTCGTCATCGGTGACGTCATCGGTGACGTCAGTGCTGTGTCTTCCACTTGCTGAAGAACCTGGCGCAGAAAATCAGCTCTGTTGAGGTGGCTGTGTCTAAATATAGACCGGAGATCACGTGGTGATTCCTGGGCCACAGGCATATGACTGCGATAAAAGGCGGGCGTTGAGTGATCTAAAGCCGGAAGTGCGCCTCCATCTGTCCGATGGCCAGCGCAATCTGTTACACCTGTGTGTGAGACAGAAAACGGTGAAGAAATTACAGGATGGTCCAACTGTTAGAAATAAACAAAGATCAGTTTGGGGATTGTGGCCAGCAGCAGACGAATCTCTCTCTCTCTCTCTCTCTCTCTCTCTCTCTCTCTCTCTCTCTCTCCTCTCTCTCTCTCTCTCTCTCTCTCCTTGACTTCGTGCGCATGTGTGTGCGTGCGTGCGTACGTGTGTGTGTGTGTGTGTGTGTGTGTGTGTGTGTGTGTGTGTGTGTGTGTGTGTGTGTGTGTGTGTGTGTGTGTGTGTGTATGTGCGTGCACGCGTGCATGCACATGTGACAGATGTTAGGGCTGGAGCGTTTTAGAGTCTATGTGTCTGATTTAAATGAAGAGAGCCTGAGCAGCTGGAGGAGCTGGCCTTGTGGGGCTTTCCACCTGACTGCAACCCCTTGACCAGAACACCTATGAGCTGGTCTTGTGGGGCTTTCCACCTGACTGCAACCCCTTGACCACAACACCTGTGAGCTGGCCTTGTGGGGCTTTCCACCTGACTGCAACCCCTTGACCACAACACCTGTGAGCTGGCCTCGTGGGGCTTTCCAGCTGACTGAAACCGCTTGACCAGAACACCTGTGTAAGATGAAGCAAGGGTGTGAGGTAGCAAGTGTTTGTATCAAGTAGGACCTGAAAGCTACATCTTCTATTTTTTAAGGAAAGATTCGTAACAGAAAAACAGCCCCGTAATGGGAATGCTTTTCGTGCAAGTCTTTGAGAACATGTTTTCAGTGTGGCAAGTCTTTGAGATCATGTTTTCAGTGTGGCAAGTCTTTGAGAACATGTTTTCAGTGTGGCAAGTCTTTGAGAACATGTTTTCAGTGTGGCAAGTCTTTGAGATGTTTTCAGTGTGGCAAGTCATTGAGAACATGTTTTCAGTGTGGCAAGTCTTTGAGAACATGTTTTCAGTGTGGCAAGTCTTTGAGAACATGTTTTCAGTGTGGCAAGTCTTCGAGAACATGTTTTCAGTGTGGCAAGTCTTTGAGAACATGTTTTCAATGTGGGATCATTTGCACAACACTTTTAAGTCAGGCTTGAACACCTTCTTCTTCCATACTTGTCTTAACGAAGATTGATCTTATGCACAGCACTGTTACCTGCTGTTATGTCTTGTCCTGAGTAATGTGTGTGTGTGTGTGTGTGTGTGTGTGTGTGTGTGTGTGTGTGTGTGTGTTTTGTGTGTGTGTGTGCGCGCGCGTGTGTGTGCTGCTGCTTGTGTGTGCTGGAGAGGAGGGTGGGGAGTGATGGGGTAAACAACGTGGGAAAAGAGTGGAAAGGATGATTATGCATATACGCATGTATAATTCTGTTTCAATGTATGTTGGTCTTGTGATGTCATAGTTTATATGCTTTCATCTTATGTGTTTCTTTTTTTTCTCTTCATTCTCAAACGTTCGGCTTTTATATTGTAATGGCGCCTGGAGCCTCGCGAGGGACAGTTGTCACTTTTTTTAATGAATTGAATTATTATAAGTTTATCATCATTATTGTTATTATTAACATTACTATTATTATTATTATTATTCGAGAAAAATACAGAACGGTGAAATGTTAATTCACAGACGTCGACGAATTTTAAAGATCATATACTTTTTGAATGCATGCATTCTTAAAGGCAATTAACTGGTAAAGAAAAGTACAAAATAAAGGTGTAAATGAAAACATATTTCGGAACAACAAAAAATGTTAACAAAATAGTTAGAATTCCCTGTTGTCTGCTAATTGTTGTCAGATGTTTTAGTGCATGTTTTAGAGACCTATTCTTAGCATTAAAAAAGTAATGACTTTCTCCCATTCAGTCACTTTACTGGTGCATACTTCACATGTGCAGGGGTGAACACTCAATACGCAGTCCATTTCCTATCCATTCACATTCAATCAGCATACATTTATGCAATCATTACATATACTTCATAGCTGTTTAACCCGTCCCCCACTCCACCCCTTAATATATTGCGCCCCTTTCCCCTCCATCCCCCTCTCTCTCTCTCTCTCTCTCTCTCTCTCTCTCTCTCTCTCTCTCTCTCTCTCTCTCTCTCTCCTTAATCAAAGTTCTTTCCCTTTAAATCGCTTTAAATCATGACATCGCTTCGCTTCGCCAAACTGTGCCAATGCGACCGTCTAGCACAAAAGTGATTCCTTGTTGATCCGTCTAGCATGCTCATGATCCCCTACCCCAATATGGAGATCAGCTAAAAACAGTCAAAACAGCTCATTTGTATAAGGAGCAAGAAAACAGACAGACAGACAGTAGGCACTTTACATATCAGATAGCGAAAGAGATGTGTTTTCAAGCCTCTCTTGAGTTGAACGAGAGAATCGGCGGATCTGTGAGACAGAGGAACGTTGTTCAGTATACACAGGGCTTGGAAACAGAAAAACCTTTCCCTGTGGTCTGTACGTCCAATGCGGCCAGTCACAGGAGACGTGTATGGGGTGATGAGCAGAACTGACGAAGAGATGTAAATGAAGGCAGAGTCAGGGGTATAGTACCGCAGTTGACAGCAAAAGACAGGGCAGCAAGTGTACGGTTGATTGTGATCGGCAGTCAGTGAAAGGGCGCAGAAGCGCAGTTACTGAGGCAAAACTAAGACAGTAAAATGCATAAAAGGTAATTACTAAACGGACATAGGAACTAGGAAACAAGTAAACCAATACTTAAACCAATTAGAAACTTCATAACTAGAAAAGTTTGTTTTATGTTAGGTTATGTCTTTTTCATTCGCTTATCAGGCCTGTTGCTTATGACAAATGATATTTAATAGAAAAAGTATGATTAAAACAAACAGGAGAGAGAGAGAGAGAGAGAGAGAGAGAGAGAGACAGAGACAGAGACAGAGAGAGACAGAGACAGAGAGGGAGGGAGGGAGGGGAAGAGAGAGACAGACAGACACGCAGAGAGAAACTTGTGCCAGAAACTTGTGCTTACAGCTTAGTTCCTTGAAAATGTACATGATGGAATCTTGCTCTCTCTTTATCCTCTTCCTCTGGCGACCTGGTTGAATCTTACTCTGAGTAAGAATCTTTTAATGTTTCCATCTCCCGCAGTTAACAGCCATAAGCTTCAGCTTTCAAAGATTTTCATGGCCATTTGAAGTAGTTGTCTTTTCTAAAGGATACGTTACCATGTGTGCATTCTCGTCACGGAAAAAATAATGAGCCAAAAAACAAAAAGGAGAGAGGGTGTAAGGCGTGCAAGAATGTGTCAACGATCAGAGAACGAGAGTAAGGAGTAAATGACGCACTTTTTGTGATATGTACTAACAGATTTCTGCGCCTGCTTTTCTTTATAAGGTTGTGCATCTTGAGCAAATATTCGTTTAAAAAAAGAAGAAGATAGAAATGTGAAGAAAACACGGCCAGTGCATTCTCCTGTTGCAAAAAGATCTTTTAAAATGCAGGTTATTATTTAAACTATATGTGATGATGTAGACATTGAATAAGTACATTTATTCGTTGAGAGATTTTTTTTCTATGAAATACAGACATGATTCGGGGAGGTGGGTGGGAGGCAGAGACAACTGATGCTGAAATGAATTGTCAGACAGATCTTGCATCGTTTGACACTGGACAGACGAAAGCAACTTAAATGGAAGTTTAAATGTATCACTACGAACTTGTAGTCTAAAAATGATCATTTTTCAACGTTAGTGTGAAGGTGTACATATGGGTGATCAAGTCCATTGAAATGAAGTAAAACCAAAGCGAAGTCAAATCAAATAAAAATCATTTTTACAATTGTTTTACTTTACGTCCTTCCCTCATACAAGAACATGAAAGGAAAGCAACACAAAATACAGCATGTATTAAACAAACAAAAAAAGAGAAAATATGTAACAAAATCAAAGTTTCTAGAGTATCCAAATTACCTTACATAAAATATGGACAGAATTTCAGTTAGTGCACATAATAATGAGGGTAAAGAAGTAATTTGTAATTAAGATATTCCTTTTGAAAACCTATCTCTACACCTTCTGTGTGTTATTCAACTTTAAGTGACCCTCCAGTTTGTCTTCCAAATGCTATATTCGTTTAATGCGGAACAATACACCATGCAAAGGCGGGATGCATTCAAATAAAATATACCATCTAGCGCTCAGTTGCTCTGGTCTGTTGGTTGTGCTTTTTTAAAAGAGAGAGAGAGAGAGAGAGAGAGAGAGAGACGGACAGAGCAATATGTCCCAACCTTCTATTGAGGATTTGTGAGGCTTAGGAGCTAATCTGAAAGAATTTCCAAACAGCACAGTCGTCAAGTGGCGCCTCTTAAGAGAACTTCCGGCTTCAACCATGCAAAGCGTGAAGCACGCAAGTACCACTTCCGGTCTCATGATGGCTTCTGTTTCGTTCACCTCGCCACCAACATGTCAGCCACTGCAACAGAAAGGGGAATTTTGTCAGTGTCACTTCAAACAGAAAGCAATCTAATTATGTCTGAATGCTGTCGGGGCCCACGCGCGCACGCAAGAAAGAGACAAACAAAGAGAGAAGGGTGGTAGCGGGGATAGTGGGCGTTGGAAGAGAGAGAGAGAGAGAGAGAGAGAGAGAGACCCAAACAGTTTCATAACCTTGCGGAATACAGAGACCCCACCGAGGAGATTCTGAATAAAGCATAGGCATATTTGTAAAATACCATTATCTGAAACAATTGAAATTACGTCAAACTGAATCAACAAATGCAGATTTATTCCAGAACTGCCCACAACAACATCACGATCCCTTTTTGAAGATACGATCAAAATCTAAGAATTGTTCGCTTCTTCGAGTATTAAGAACATGGCTGTTTAATTTCACATAAATACGTCCTTGAAAAGAAAAAATCATGAAAAAAAAAATCAGGGCAAGCGACGCCGTTTTATATCTCATATGACCCCAGTCAATACACATAGATTATTTTTGTTGATATCGAATTTTCCACCTAAACTGATGTTAGTCAGTCTAACAAATAACGCATAGGTAAAAACATATCTAAGAGTAACTTTTGGGGATAATCAAGATAAAATCAGTTTGAAACGGTCCATCCGTCATTCTCTGCAAGACGTCTTTTTGCAGTCCTCATCTTCTAAACTGCTGTCATCGATTTGTTCGTTGCATTGATTGTGGTGGGGCTTTATCAACAGAGGCAAATCTGTACATGTCTTTGGATTTGTTCGGTTCATTCGGTTCATATTATACGCCATATTCGGGTTAAAAGTGCGTTTGAAAAAAAGAATTAAAATAATAATAATAATAATAATAATAATAATAATAATAATAATGATGATAATAATGAAAGAAGGTCCATCTGCCTTTTCCGACTCACATGTGAACATTCACACTGGAATTGTGAAAAATAATATTGTGAGCAAAGCATGGGAAGGGCAATATGGAATGGAAGAGACTTGCACTTTTGTTTGTGTGACAAACAGCAAAGGCTCTAGAGCCAGAGAACAATGCACATTAGATAAAGGACAGGACAACTCCAAACCTTTTTACATATGTCTGGGGTTTTTTCGCAAGGGAAGTGCGGAGGAACGGGGGAGGAGAATCGTCGGCGGAAGTGGAGGAGGTGAAAAACAGCTGTAAGCAACGTACTTGTAATCAGCAGTGATCCGGGTCAGAAAGTAAGGCATACTAGCTGTGACTGGTCCTGCAAGAAGTTAGTGAGTAAGAGTAAAGAAGGCTGCCATTTTCTATCTCCTGTTTTACGTGAAACTGACGGGCTCATCGACACGCTTGTTCATTGTGACCCCCCCCCCCCCCCCCCCCCGCCCACCCCCTCAAAAAACAACAACAAAAAACCCTGTTTAAAGAAAAGGAACATAAATCCCTCACACACAAACACGCGCGCGCGCACGCGCACGCACGCACGCACGCACGCACGAACACACGCACACACACACACACACACACACACACACACACACACACACACACACACACACACACACACATACACACACACACACATCTCCATGCAAACACACCCATTCACTCACACATACACACAAACACATACATAGAGCGTGTGCACCTTTTGTTTTAACCAGTTTAATATCGTAAAGCATTAGAGAAAAGTATTGAAGCGATCACATTTCCTTGGGGAACACCCATGCTAATAGTCTTAGAAGTTGATAATGCTCAATATAGAATGACTTGGATAGTTCTGTCCGATCAAAACAGCTTTTAGAAATTGGAAAAAAAAGACGACCTCATATTCCTGTTCCATATGCTTTTTACAATTTATAGTGCCATACTGAATCGTATGCTCTATGAACATAAAAAAAAATGTTGCAAGGGTAGAATGACGCTTGGCTAGAGCTTTTTTCGCATGTGAGGATAAATGAACAATGTGGTCTGTGACTCCTCTACCTTTCCGAAAACCAGCCTGGTTTAAAGGCAAGACTCTATTTCTTTCAAGGACATGTTCTATTCTGTTTTTCATGACTCTTTCAAAGAGTTTTCCAACGTAAGGTGTTAAAGAAATAGGTCGAAAACTAGAAGGATGATATTTATGTTTTCCTTGTTAAAGGATTGGGATAACAGTAGTTTTTTTTCTCAATCTGCAGGGAGCATTCCAGCATCCCACATATCTTGAAGAACCCCAACAACTTTGATAACAGACCCTCAGGAAAATGTTTAATTATGTTATAAGAAATAGGATCTGAACCTGTGAATATCTTACCTGGCTTTATACGGTTAAGTAAGAAACAGTTCGTGCATTGTTAAATGTGTGTTTATATACGAACGTTACATTCTACGTTGAGCTGCTCAAAGTTTTAGTATTTATCCTCAAACTCCTTTCTACAAATTTTTTCAGCCAGAGACAAACACTCAGTCTGACTCATTGAAGCGAAAGTTTCTGCGAATAATTCAGCCTTTTTGCGTTAGTTCTCTAAGTTTTATCGTTAACATGCGATGCAAGCTGAGGGAGATGTACCCTTGATTTTTTTTCAGTTTCTTTCCATGATTTAGAGACGTCATCTGAATTTTTAGGACAAGCCATGATCAAACTACCAGAATACTGTTTTCTAGCAAGAGCTACTACTTTGTTACTATAATCATTAGCAATTTTGTATTTACTGTGGAATTCGTTTATTACTTGGGTGGCTGCAAATGATGACTTTTCATCCAGTTTTGAAATGCTTCTCTTTTCATTTTTACGGCTAGCTCACATGGGGTGTTCCACCAGGGGTTTGAGGCTGTCTTTGGATGGTTTGTAAACTTAATCTTTGGAATAGCACAAGCTGTTGCCTTCAGTATCAGAGTTCTTTATTTTACATAGTTTTTTCAAGATCTTCTGTTGATTCTACGTTATGATTAAGACTGAGCTCACGAGAACCATTAAGTAGGGTTTGTGCAAAGGTCCCAATTAGCTGTATCTTCAGTGTATTTTGTATCTCCGGAGGTATGCTCAGTTTTTTTCAGGACTTGCTATGATCTGAACTTCACACACACACACACACGCACACACACACACACACACACACACACACACACACACACACACACACACACACACACACACACACACACACATGTGGTGTATGTCAATTTTAAACTTAAAAACCAGCATACAAGGTGGTTATTAAGAATGTTTTACACTAAATGATTCATAAATCACGATACTTTTTAAGACTGTTTGCACTGAATGGTTCATAAACAGGCTCCAGCTTTGTGTGGATAAATACATCTGTGGCGGAAGAAAATGGCTTTACTTTTTCTGCTACTAAGACACAGTGCATTTACCTCCATAATTTGCGAAGTTTCTTTGCTGATCCTGAAATCCAAATAAGGAAAATTCCCATTCCTGCTATAAAGGAGGCCAAATTTCTGGGAGTTATTTTCGGCCAAAAGATCAACTTTCTTAGTTACATTAAACACTTAAAAACTTCTTGCCAGAAAGCTTTGAACATTCTGCGGGTCATAGCATACCTTGACTGGGGCGTTGATAAGAAATATTTGCTGCATCTCAAGAAATATTTGCTGCATCTCTACAGAGCCTTAGTCCGTTCTAAACTGGACTATGGTTGTGTTATTTACGGCTCTGCAAGACCCTCTCATCTGGAACTCTAGGCTCCTATTCATCACCAAGGGCTTCGTCTCTGTCTTGGAGCATTCCGCACCGCCCTGTGTACAGCCTGTATACAGAGGCAGGTGAACCCTCACTATCCAACCGCAGGCTAAAACACTCCTTGAATTACTATTTCAGACTGTTCTCGGAACCGGAGAACCCTGCCTATGACTATGTTTTTAATCCTCAGTTTCAAACTAAATTAAAGAAAATTCCAACTGTATTCCTCCGTTTGGACTTCGTATGCAGGCTCATGCGCAGAATGCAGGTCTTGATCTAAGAGTTGTATCTGACTTCTCTAAATTTCCAGATAAACCTCCATGGACCTTTTTCCTACAAGAAATCCGCTTTGAATTTTCTGCTTTTCGCACAGAATCCACCAGTTCTCAAGCATGCAAGGGATTGTTTGCCGATCTCTGTACAAAATTCCCATCCTTTCAGAAAATATTTTCTGATGGTTCAAAGTCTGAAGATGGAGTGGATTGTGCAGCCTATTGCCCAGGTGCTACTTCATACAACTTGCATGGCTGTCAAATTATGGCACTCAAAGATTTAACGTGAGTTCTATTCTCCTGCACAAAATCCCCCAGTAATTTCACGTTGCCTTTCATTTTGAGTCTGAATACGGTGAGAGAACGTCTTCCGACACGTGCAGTAGAAGCATTCTCATACACACTTTCACACCCTGGGTGCAATCTGCGATCCACCTTGTTTTTCCCACTCCCGCACCATTACTGTCTGCATGGGAGAGTGGCATCTGGGCAGGATCTACAGTCCTGGTGTCACTTTTGGTACATTGAAACCATGATGACGGAGGGACAGAAGAAAAAAGTCAAAGAATGAAAGGAAGAAAGCCCCCTCTCTTTCTCCCCCTTCCCATTTTCTCTCTGACCCCCTCTTGCCTTCCGTCCTTTCGCCCCCCTCCCTGACTGCCACTGCCCTCATTGCGTGCGAACCAGTCCAGCACATGGACAGAAAGACCGGAAAACCGAGCGATGCTGCTCTGGCCGGATGACCTTCAGGGAATGGTCTTCACGGCCGTCAATCTGACACGGGCTTCACTTTCAGCAGCGGCTAATGTAGCAAGCTATTTTGGATGGAGACCGTTAGAGGCGAAAGTCGATTTCACTTGTCGCTGTCAGACAGACAGGGATTATACACCGAGGCCAGAGGAAGTGGGGTGAAGGGGAATGTACGAAGTGTTCAATCGACTAGAAAGCCTGGTTGGTTGTTGCCTGTGGTTGCTTTTTTCGATGTGGAGGATAATGGGAAGTAGGGAGGGAGACGGAGAGAAAGAGGGGTGGGTGAGATGGGGCAGCGGTAGAAACGATCTGGATATGCGTTTATTTATTGTATGTGCTTTTCAATATTTCCGCTCCTACTGTTCTTAAAAAAAATGCACCACACCAAAAGTCAATTAGTTGATGCACCTGTTTATCCTTTCACACTGTCGGTCTCTCTCTCTCTCTCTCTCTCCTCTCTCTCTCTCTCTCTCTCTCTCTCTCTCTCTCTCTCTCTCTCTCTCTCTCTCTCACTCTCTCTCTCTCTCTCTCTCTCTCTCTCTCTCTCTCTCTCTCTCTCTCCCCCTCTCTCTCTCTCTCTCTCTCTCTCTCTCTCTCTCTCTCTCTCTCAGCACGCGCTAAATACCAGTTTTACTTTACATTTTATATCATGAACACACACACAAACACACACACACACACACACACACACACACACACACACACACACACACACAGCCACACACACACACACACACACACACACACACACACACACACACACACACACACACACACACACACACACAATAGATGGTGGTGTGTGTCCATTTCAAACTATAAAAAAAAAAAAACATACAAGATACTCATTAAAAAAAAAGATATTTCCCAGTGTGCACGTATGCCTTCTTCCGTGCGTGTGTGTGCGTGTGCGTGTGTGTGTGTGTGTGTGTGTGTGTGTGTGCGTGCGTGCGTGCGTGCGTGCGTGTGTGCGTGCGTGCGTGCGTGCGTGCGTGCGTGCGTGCGTGCGTGCGTGGTGTGTGTGTGTGTGTGTGTGTGTGTGTGTGTGTGTGTGTGTGTGTCTGTATGCATGTGTGTTTGTATGCGTGTATATGTGTATGTGTGTGCGTGTGCATGCCCAATTTGAGGAGTTGTGATTGTTAGTTTTTCGTTTTCATTGTCTTCAATGTGGTTTATAATGCCTGAAGAAGATCCTAGACTGTTGGTTTCAAACGAGGTGACTGAGGGCGCAACATTTAGCAAATTTGGAAAGAGAGGGTGTTAGTTCCGCCAGACGATACAGATTACAGGGCAAAACACTGGCGTGTTTTCCTGTACTCTATTTGTCTGTATCGTCTGGCGGAACTAACATTATTTTTTTTTAAACATTTAAGACCATGGAGGTCAAAACGCGTCGTGTTTTGTCTTGTTATATGTTTGTCTTTTTCGTTTGGCAGTTTAGAGCTATGATTGTTTAATTTAAAAGATGGAAAGACAAAACGTCCTTAATTACAAACAGAGACACTCCGCAAGGCTTCAAAACATGGGGATTAGAGTGTCAAACGACTATACTTCTAAACAGGGGGATTAGAGTGTCAAACGACTATACTTCTAAACAGGGGGATTAGAGTGTCAAACGACTATACTTCTAAACAGGGGGATTAGAGTGTCAAACGACTCTACTTCTAAACAGGGGATTAGAGTGTCAAACGACTATACTTCTAAACAGGGGGATTAGAGTGGCAAATGATTATACTAAAGCGCAGGCCCAGATCGTGGCAAAAGCTAGAAAGGACAGAAAATCTTCTTTTTTTAACGGGCCAGATGGTCGCTGGTCTCTAACTCCCTGATTCCCAGACATACCTCAGGTGGTGGGAAGTGGGGATGAATGCAGTGCTACCACAAGTAACGCAAGTCTGACATGACACATATTCAGACAAATAGGGACGGTGTGTATGTTTCAAACACGCAATAGCGTGAGTCCCGTTTCAATAGCATCTCGACCCAGAACGAGCAGGGCGAGTGGATGTTCCTCACTTTCACCTCACGGCACTCGGCCCCTCCACGACCAGCGGCAGTGAAGTGGCAGCGGTGGTGAACACGTCTCTCGCAGTGACACAAGGAGAGAGCGACGATCAGCGGCAGTGAAGTGGCAGCGGTGGTGTACACGTCTCTCGCAGTGACACAAGGAGAGAGCGACGATCAGCGGCAGTGAAGTGGCAGCGGTGGTGTACACGTCTCTCGCAGTGACACAAGGAGAGAGCGACGATCAGCGGCAGTGAAGTGGCAGCGGTGGTGTACACGTCTCTCGCAGTGACACAAGGAGAGAGCGACGATCAGCGGCAGTGAAGTGGCAGCGGTGGTGTACACGTCTCTCGCAGTGACACAAGGAGAGAGCGACGATCAGCGGCAGTGAAGTGGCAGCGGTGGTGTACACGTCTCTCGCAGTGACACAAGGAGAGAGCGACGATCAGCGGCAGTGAAGTGGCAGCGGTGGTGTACACGTCTCTCGCAGTGACACAAGGAGAGAGCGACACAAGTCAACAGTAACCAGCGGGGATCCCCCGTGTTCTGTCGCTGGTGAACATCGCAAATTGTGACGCACGTGCACCACGGGCGCGGTACTCGCCAGGCAGAGAGATAAACAGTTTCGGACCCAGGTAAGGCGGACAGGAAGTGGTGTGAACGACAGGAACCTGCGTTCAAGTGCCTTAAGAACACAATAGGAAAGATCCTACAATCCAACTCAGTGGACGTTTCTAAATCATAATGTTGAAAACTTATATAGTAAATTGCGGCTTTCATAAATTACGTAAATAAATTTGATTTTATTTCTCTCACTGAAACGTTCCTCGACTGATCATTTGACGATAACTATATGTTCACAGATTATCTTACTTTTCCTGTGCTAGTCAAAAATGTTCGGTTCATACAAAAAGATCCTTGAGTGTCGTTGATAAGAAAATGTGTACACAAAAATGTAAAAGAAATAAAGCTGAACTGTGACGATGTTTCTGCTGTTAAAATAGACAAAATGTGTTTAGCGCTGACAAAGATGTGATCTTGGTTGCTTGTTATGTTGCCTCAGGAGGAGGCTCTATATACAACGATGAACTGATTCAAGTTGGTGTCCTAACATCAACAACGCTGACTTACTCAAGTGACAGATGAGCTAGCTTGTTCAAGTAACTTTATTCTGAGTAAAAAGAGTTTCTTGAAATTAAAAACATCAAAGCTCTTACACAGAATTGTTTTCCGATCATAATAATAGTGAGACAGATAGGGAAGAAACGACAGAGCGGCTGAGAAAATGGACGCAAAGGAAGGGTGTAGCAAGGGGAAAGAGTTATTTACAAAGTGAAGTACGTCAAGTTTAATCAAACAAAAGGCAAAGACGGACGTTGGAGAAGATGGGGTAAGTGGAAGGTGAGGAAAATGGGACTAGTGGGGTAGGTGGATGGAGGGGAAGAGTGTGTGTGTGTGAGGGGTGAGGGGTAAGAAGGGCTTACGCCATTTCACATATTTGCAAAGTTCTCAAGAACAAAAAAATCTCTGTCATTTCATAGAAATTAAGCAAAATGATTTCGAGGCTTTTTTTCTTGATTTTTGTTTTGTTTTGTTTTGTTTTTTGTTTGTCAAATCGAGACCTATGAGTCCACGAATCCAACAAAACCAAAGATATGCCCACTTCATCATGAAACCGTTTGCTTTGTGACTGTTAAGTCCGCCATGTTTTCAGTCTGTTGTTAGTCATATTGATATTACAGTGGAGGTCGACAGAAACCTTCAAAAAGGTCTTCAGAGGAAGAGAGCTTTTGTTGGCTGTCCTCTCCAACAGCAGTGTTAGTTAAGGACACCTCACCTGAGAAGCTACTGGTCTTCTTTTGGATAACTTACTCGTGTTTTGTTGTGTTTTTCCTGACCAGAAAGATTAGTAGAAGAAATACAACTGTGGCGTCTTTTAGTCTCAGTTTTAAAACTGCAGACAAGTATGTCCTGGTCAAAAGTTTCAAATATCTCTCTCTCTCTCTCTCTCTCTCTCTCTCTCTCTCTCTCTCTCTCTCTCTCTCTCTCTCTCTCTGTGTGTGTGTGTGTCTGTGTGTGTGTGTGTGTGTGTGTGTGTGTGTGTGTGTGTGTGTGTGTTCTGTGTGTATGTATGTGAGTGTGCGTTGTGTGTATATGTGTGTGTATTTGTGTCTACCTAACCGAGTGTGTGTGTGTGTGTGTGTGTGTGTGTGTGTGTGTGTGTGTGTGTGTGTGTGTGTGTGTGTGTGTGTGTGTGCGTGCGTGCATGCGTGCGTGCGCGTGTACGCTCTCCTCTTTAGATTGAAGGGACGCTAAGTTCCTGTATCTGACCTACTGGTTTACAAATCCATCTACTTTCTTCGGCCCTCCCTATCCTTCCTCCGTATCTCGTCTTCTCTCTATTTCCCGTCTGACTAGCAGCAGCAACAGATGAAATCGACTCGCGCCTCTGTAATAGCCTCCGCCGAAAATAGCCACAGGGGTGACGACGGCGCAGCTAGTAGTTAAGCCCGCGACAGACTGTCAGTATGAAAAACAATATCAGACCTACCTTGTGAGTTCATCACCCTTTTAAGACTGGCTATGATGACAGTTTGTTTTTCTTTTTGTTGTTAGCTCCCTTGATGTTTGTTGTTAGCTCCCTTGATGTTTGTTGTTAGCTCCCTTGATGTTTGTTGTTAGCTCCCTTGATGTTTATTTGCTTGTTCCATATGTTTGTTTGTTTGATACTGTGCTTTTTTTTATTAAGAAAAGCTGTTCAAACTACATTTTATAGAAATTATTTTTCTCTTGTTGTGATCAGACCTCTTTCAATTACCTTGCCGCATATCTCTTCTGTTGCTCATTTATGTATGTTGCAACAAGATCAGGTTATTCAATGGAATTACCAATACAGTTTCTTTGAATGTTGTGTTGTCACCAGACAGAACAAAGTTATTCGACTGTATCTATTTCAAAATTCGAGGTTAAATATATCTAATTTATTAATTCAGTCTGAAGCATAGAGCACGTTCTGGAGAAAACAAAGCTATGGAGTGCAATCTGAAGACTGTGCAAGACATCCAAATCCTACAGTGAAACCCTGTAATGCAAGATTAAACTATTTGTTGACTTCATCCATTTAGTCTCTATTTTTTACAGCACAGAGAGAGAGAGAGAGAGAGAGAGAGAGAGAGAGAGAAGAGAGAGAGAGAGAGAGAGAGAGAGAGAGGAGAGAGAACTCGGATGGTTTATTCATATAAAGGCCATTGCCCCTTACGAAGGAGAGTGTTTTCAAAAGACACCAGAAAGACTGGATGGACTACTCTCTCACTCATATCCGATCTAAACTGAAATGCCTTAAATAAGTAAATTGAGAAATTTCTTACAATGCTTTCATTCTGAGATGCTATAAGCAGACTTAACCAAAACTGACAGGGATCCCTGGAAAACTTTGTCGGTATATATTGCACTCTCAGACTAAGTAATTTACAGCAGCATAAAACAAAAAAAAGTTCGTCTTTTTTCCCATTTTTGCATAATGGACAAGTCAGATCTATCCCAGATTATTCTGCTCTGTCTGAAATTTCCAGTCTAACTTTGTTCATTGTCAGTTTCAAGTGTTTATCTAAATCCATATGTAGATAAAGAATGACATTGTGTACCGAACAAAATGTCCAATACATGGTAAATTTATGGCTATTTTTAACACGAAATTCCCATTTTGTCACCTTCATGCAATCAATGTGTCTTTAAATCCACATAGAAATGATGCATCATTTTGCACGCCTTGGTTTATCCAAACATAACCAAATCCAAATTGATATGATTTACAATGGACATTTGAAACCCGATTTCTTTTGTCCGTTGCATCTATGTCGAATAACATCATACAGGCTTTCCGAAGTGATCTGAGATAATTTCAACCAATATCAAATACATCTTAATACAGAATTTAAACAGATAGGATATCTATTGGTCTCCCCATAGATAAAATAATTGGGTGTTCACATTTCAACTCCTGAAAGTTTCTTAAAGGCAAAGAAATGCACTTATTCACAATGGCGGGCTGCATCATCTAGTCCCCAAAGTTCTGCGCCATACTTAGCAATTGGTTGAACCTGTGAATCAAATAACTTCAACAATAATTCGAAACTAGTGTTCTTCAAAATATACAGTTTCTAACAGCGCAGAGCAGAGCTTTCTTTGCTTTACTTACAGGTCATTAGGGTTTTGTTGAAAAACAATACACTTAAGTATCTATCAGCATTCACGACAGGTATCACAGTGTGGTTTTCTCTTGCTGCTAAGTAGCCATCTTCTCTAAAACACAGTTATATTGCTTTTGCATAAATTCACTTTCAAATCAAGAATAAAAGCTGCGCGTTGAAGACTGTTTAACTGCTTTTGCAAGCAAATAATTGTCTCTGATAATGTACATCATCTGTTAGTAATCAGTCGCAAATATTGCACCATGCTTACCGTTTTGAATTATTTCTATGGAAAGTTCATTAACAAACAAAGAAAATAAAACAGGACTGCAAACATCACCTTGCTTAACACCATAAGTTCACATGATGAAATCAGTTAGTTTATATCTAAACCGTATCTTAACTTTAGCATTATTATACATACTTTTGATGCAATTGTATAAATTACCATATATCTCATTTAAAAAAAACTGAAATTGACCAAATATTATGCCCGTTTATGGTCTCAAAAGCTTTCTTAAAATCAATAAATGCAGCATATAATTTTCTGTCGAAAGAACCGTTTTACTACAAGAGCTAAGGAAGTAAACATGTATTTACCCTGCTCGATATTCTCCTGCAATGTTGTTTTCTTCAACCCACTCTTTCACCGTAAACGATGATTAATAACTGTACTATAAATGTTGTCACTAATATTGCATAACGAAATGCCTCTGTAATTGCAAGGTTTGTTGACATCTCCTATCTTTGTTCAGAGGGAACACAGTACTTTCTGTCCAAGAGTCATGAAATATACCTTCCCGGGATAAAGCATTAAAATCTGACCAAGAGACCTGCAACACAGTCACCTAGAGAATGTCTTTATACGGGTTCAAGCTCACCCATCTTATTTCGCACGAAAACCCCCCTTTTCACATCTAAGTCACGTCCATCTCATATCAGTTTTGGCCAAAATTAACACCCGTTTCACAAAAAAATTAACACCCCAAAACCTCTAAAAATCGACTTAATCAGCACATTAAAATGGGGCTTACGTGCAAGATAAGATTTGGCGATCGTGAACCCGCACAAAGACATTCTCTCCAGTGACATAAAAATTACGGGACAACTTGCAACTCTTCACGAACAAAGGATCTTTTAGGGGCAGGCTTTTTAGCAGAAAGAGTTTCTCTTAAATAATACACCGGAGGGTCTGTTTTCATGATTCTTTCAACTTCATATAGGCCTACGTCTACGCTCCATATAGGATCTGTAGCTCTAATTCTTACATCGCCCTCTGCCTCTCCAGGAGCATACAGGTATCTTACTTTTAGCCCAAACGGTAATAGTTTTTGATTACTTTGCGCGTCTTCAGTAATGCTAATTTTTTTTAATTTGATTGCGTTTACTGGTTTAAGACCTGTTGCTTTAAATTCTTCATTGTTCTGGCGCGTAAGACTGCTGGCAATCTTCTAACCCATTCTGTGTTGCGTTCCCTGTCCATAATTTCTCTGTGATATTGATAGGTAAACAGGCGTTCAGCTAGATTCTTATTAAAGTTTTCTACTAAGGCTTGTGATCGATGGTTGCCTGGATCCCTCTCTTAACTGAACATGATGTTTTAAAAACAGTGGTTTTACAGAACCTTTAAACTCTTTTTCCATCATCAACTTGAATCATTCTAGGATACTTTAATGGGCCTCGCATGTATATTTGTTGTAAAGCCCCACAGCCACAGCAGTTGAGCTTTTATCCGTTAAAGGTTCAGCGTCTTTGTATCTTGAAGCCATGTCAACAACTGTCAGAGCATACTTAAACTTTTTTCTTCTAACTTGTCATGTGAAGATACAGCAAGTCATTTGGTGGGTGTCATTTGGAACTGAGTTAACAAATCGAGGCCTTATTATTCTTTTGGGGCAGGCAGATATATTTGCCAAATTGCTTGTTTTGAAAGCCAGTCTTTCGCATCTGATTCAGACACTCTAGCAGCTTTACTCAGTTTTTCAATAGCAGTCTTTCCTTCCAATAACCTTTAGGAGAATAATATATTTTGTACTTCGTATTGTCCATAAGAAGGACTGTATTTTAATTGTATTTTTAATTGTTTTTTAGATTGTTTGTGCAAGAATATAGATTGCTCCCATAGCACCCACAATAAAACCAATTTCTGCTATTTTCTGTTCTTCTGATAAAAGTCAGACAGTTCTGGCGGCGGTGATGTTAGAAACTTCTTTCCCGTTACTAAGTAATACTCATTCATTGCCTCATCAACGTCTGTAAATGTGTGCTCTGCATGCCCCTGTTGTCTTAACTTTTTATTAATAAAGTCTAAGTGAGCAATGCGCCTTTTCTCATAAGCGTCTCTTGCTTAGCTAAATCTTCTATTGCCTTGTTATGACGCTCTCTCTCTTCGTCAGACCGTAATTTACTAAACATATAATTGCTTCCAGAGAAGGCCAAGGCATTAACAATAGCTCCTCCCACCATCATAACTACTCCTGCCATCTTTTTATAAATCAATATTTTTCTAGATTAATCTTTCTATGAACTAATATTTTCTGGGATAATCCCCTGTGTAATAAGAAAGTCTTTTGAGGCAATCCCTGCAGTAATTACAACTATAACCTTAACAACATCCTCAATGTCTAACCTTCCTAAGTCAGCTGGCTTCATTTTAAACATGTTTTTTGCTAACACGCTATAGCCTATACTAAGGCCGCTAATTACAGCAGAGTGGTAAATCGTATTGATAATCATTTTTTCACTCATCTTTTTATTAACTAAAAAAATAATTAAAATAATCATAATACGAAAGGCTGTCTATGTGCTTTTTAATCAGATAATCTTTTGTTGTTAAAGCTAAAAATAAAGTTGCAACTAGTTTTGGCGAATCTTCTATCTTCCCCATGTTTGGCGGTTTTATTCCTAACAAACATTTGCAAGGGTTGAATAAACTATAACACCAACGATAGGGCACTGCATAATTAACCAACGTTAAACTCATGGTTTTAAAAGTATTCTATTATTTTTATTGCTTTTTAAAATGGATTGTAACGAACTATTAAAGTGTGAGGAGCAAGCAGACTACTCAGCAGACCACTGCCATAAAGAAAGATTATACTCTCTGGCTGCGTGTGGAAAAACTAGACAGTATTTAGGCACTGAACTAAGTATTGAACAGATCCAACAATTGTCCACATCAGACATTGAAAAGTACTACGCTATGTACGAAGCGCAGTTAGGGTCAAAAATGGTTAGATCGGGGGGCAGACAATGATTAGTTTATATGCTAAGTTAGTAAGTAAGATGGCGCCAGTTGATTCAGAAGAAGATTTAAAATACGACTTATCACAAGATCCGGTTTTAAACACAGTCCCTAGAAACTCTTGCATGTGACATGTACTACAAATTTGGGACGATGTTATGCCCATTCATTATGGGATTAATTACTTTTAATCATATTAATTTTGATCATATTAAATTTAATCGCAATAAAAAAAATGACGATCAGGAGAAGAAGACGCCGCAGGAACAAGTGAATGTACCACAAGTGAATGTGCCCCAGGAGCAGAATGTACCGCAAGTGAGTAATGTTACTAAGACTAAAAATCCTGGACGTGTTGAGGAATGGAACAAACTGAGAAAATCAAACCAATCCGCAAAACAAAAATTATTAGATAGTAACACAGCATCGCCGCCAACAACAACACAATTAACAACAACACAGTCACAAACAAGCGATAAGACGTATTATTATGTATTTGCTGCTGTTGTTGCTGGGGGTGGGTTTTTAGCATACAAATACATAACACCATTACCTAGCAACAAAGCCGCAAGCCCCCACAGTAAAAGAAGAAGAACCGCCTTCTGCAAAACAAGTGCAACCTCCTGCTGTAGATCCATTTACTCTTTAATAGTTTTTAAGAACTAGATAAAGTAAAAGTTAAGAACTAAATAAGTACAATGTTAAGTACAAGTTAAGTTAGTTATAGAAAGTACTTTTTAAGTTAAGTGCAAGTAAATTACAGTTAAGTGTAAGTAAATTATAAGTTGTTTTAAGTTCTTGTTATGTTCTTAAATAAGTTCTTGTTAGGTTCTTAAGTTAAGTACAAGCCAAGTCAGTCAAGTTAATCTTTTAAAGTTCTCCAATGTCCTACAGCATATGAGAACTCAGGATTGACGTAAGTTCTCTTGTTATTGTTAGAGGCTAGTGATTTTTTTTAACAGCAGTTGTGTTTACTTGATGAAGAGTAGAGCGCAGATTAACATTTGTGTGATAAAATACTTTGTTTTCAAAGAGAGCTTGCTTGTAGTTATCGTGAGTTATATTTTTTTGACAACTTCTTTACTTATGCCTTTTAGCCTTCTTCATTACAGAAGTCTGGCTAGCAACGCTATACATCTTTGACCACAAACCAACATATTCTTTAATAACTGTCCCATTAAGTTCATCCTTCATCTTTCCAATCACTTTCTTGTTCACAGTTGAATGTAAAGGGCTGTCTTTAGGATAGTCACATGTGTCGTACCACCCATCCGCTCCTTTGGCTACTTCTGTTTCTAAGTCTTTATAGAAGTCTTCTGTGGGAACGTCTAGAATAAAAGAGTCAGTGTCTGTGTAAAGGACTCTTGCTTCTGGGTACAGTGGTTTAAAGTAGTCGTACAGAAATTCTAACATCAATAACTTCGACAACTCTAATACAGTAAAGCCAATAAACACCGGCTTTGTCCAACTTAACATCTTTTCTTCATCATAATGCCAACCAGGCTGTCGTTAAATCTTCTAAAGTCTTGATAGTTAGGTTTAGAGGCAAACTTAATTGCTTGGTTTTCTTTTGTAACTAATTTCACATCTTTACGTTTGTGTGGGTTCTCCATATTTTGCCAAAACAGCTGTTGTTCATCAGTTTAAAGAAGTCTTTTTCTGAAGCATCAGTGCTTGGGTTCTAAGATCAGTATTCTTCTTGATGTATGGCCTCATAAAGGGCTCTTGATCAAAAGCAATGATTCTATGAACAGCAGTCAGTTTCAGTCCGTGTCTTAGGTAAAACTGTAGGAGTCTGTAATGGCACACATATTTAGTTTTGTGGCGAAGATTGGGAACAAGTTTAGGAGGTTCTGTGGGGGTCATCTTTAAGCTTTCTGCGGCCAGAGGATAATCGTTGTGGAGATCGTGTAGTTCATAAGGATATTCTAAGTCTACTTCCAAGATTAGTCCTGCTGGATTATCAGGCGTAAGCTGTGACAACATGCCTAACACAGTGTTAACATCGTGAGGCCCTTTTATCATTCTAAAGTTTCTCAGTGGAAGTGGTTGACTCATGGCCCATCCATAAAGATTGTTGGCGTCTAAGTACATTAGATAGTTGGATGGTTTAGTGGATCATAATCGTCTAAATACTTGTTGTTGGCTTTGCAGTAAGGATGTGAGGCATGCTAATACCTCCCCTCAGCCCGTCTTCAATCATCTGAAGTGTGAGTAAATCAGAAATTAAGTCAATCTGAATGTCTGTAGACTTTAAGAAGGCGTCCCAAGAAAGGCCAGGCGCAGAGATGTCATGTGACGAGTCTAAGTTGTAATGTTTCATGCATGTAGATCTGTAATTCTGAAAGACATCTGCCAATAAACACACGTCAGCCAATAAATATTGATCATGATAGTCACCCATCGTTTCACAGTGTAATTCTGTCCAGGCTTTCTGTGCGTATTCATATTCAGAGTCAGTTATGTCTCTGCCTCTAAGACTAGAAAAGAAAGCGCCTTTAGGAGGAAGTGAGTCTTCGTCAAACCTATCCCACGAGTTCATGTATTCGTAAGGATAGACTCCTTTACGCACCAAAGATGGGTCAAAGTATTGTTTAGTGATTGGAAAGTCTGTAGAGATCCCGCTAATTTATCTAAACTAGCCATCAGATGTTGGCTGAGTCATAAAAGGATAAAGAGTCAGAGTAAAAGTCATGTACTTTTCTGAAGACTGTGCAATGCAAGTAACCCTCTTATATTCAGAAGTCACTGCTTGCATGATAAAATGAGAATCGTAGCCTCTTAGGTTATGAAAGAAGATAGGCAGTTTCCATGTCTTAGGGTCAACCTTAAGTTGAAGATTACAATTGTTGTGTGCAGCCGCTCTGAACTTTCCAGTAATGTGATCGTGGTCTCTTACTGCGTTGCCTAATAATTCTTTATTGCAAATCCAACAGTGTGTAGATGAGTCATAGCGTTCTTGGTCTTCAGGAGTCATAACAATGTCTGAAAGATTTAGTTGGTTGGATAATTGATTGCGAAGTTGTTTCATCTGATCTAAAAATCTACTGGCTGCATGGGCCCTCTGTAAATCTCAGGTGTTGTGTGTTGACCGTCTGACCTAACAACAATAAACGCATAAGAACAAATCTGATGTGGGTTAATAAGGTTGTTTTTTGTTCTTGCTGTTGTGGGCCATAGTACTGCGGTAAAAGCGATTCAAAGTCAGCATAAACCACGTATGGGCTCATTTGCATTTTGTGTACATTCTTAAAACTAACTTTAGACCCTGGTTTAGGTGTGAAGAGTTTGGTTTCACAGTCTACAAAACTTTTACAATGTGTTCTATGACTGGCAGCTGCTTCTATAGTTGGGATTCTGACCAAACATCTTCTACAAAGGCCTTGTTTAGATTTATCCTTTGATGTAAAAGCCATAAGTCTGCTTATTGTTCTGATTAATACATAATGACTCTTGTACTATCTTCAAACAGGATCAAGTCTACATGTTTGTTAAGTGGTTCTCCTAAAGTGGGAGCGTTTGGAGAAACCCTTAGAGGCACTATATCAGCTTCTACAGACCATGTGTATACGTTTACGGTGATTGGTTTGTTTTGCTCTTCAAACTGAGATATACTTTCTATACTTACTGGAAAGGTTATGTTATCAAAGTTCAGGCTATCTTATATTGTTCATAATTAGATACTCTTTCTGCGTTCTTTATAACAGGGTGTAAATGCGCTAAAACGCACCACATAAAACACATGTTGTCGGGATTTTTTATGTTTAAGACTGCTCGTTTTAAACTAACTCTTTTGGGAGAGGAAGGTGAGAATTGCCAACTATAGGATATAACTTTGTTTGTCTCAATTTGAATTCAAGGACTGTCCCTTCAGACCATCCAGAACCCCTTAACTTTGCCTCCTCACTTGCATGGTTAAACTGTGTAAGCATGTAATCAGCCCAGTCAGAATTAAAGTCGTGATAGCTAATAACTCTTTCTGTTTAGTTGAAACCCAGACGTCCATGTTAGTATCATCAGGCGTTATATAATCAATCAGAACAGCCAACAGCACTTTTTACTGGCGGCTCCATCTGAAGAAACTCTGGGATTTTAGAGATAGCATGTGCTACGCTTTCATGAACGTTCGAGGGGTTAATGATGTCCATGTCTACTTCACTAAACATATTGCTTAATTGTTTGTCACTATCAAATATTTCTTCCATCGTATATAGTTTTCCATCCTCGAATTTACTTGTGAGGCTCATTTTTTAACTCAAATATTTACGTAAATCAAAAAAAATAAATGTATATAAAAGTAAGTAAAACGCGCTTTTTATTCTTCGCCCAAGTGTCGCAACACTTCAAGACATGTTAGCCTTACAATAACACCCACCAATATTTTAGCTTTTTCTGAATCACTACAGTCAATGTTTATCACTTTAATTGCTTCATTAAATAGTTCACTATTATCTTTTATTATATTGTCTATATCATTCTCAAAACCAAATTCACTAAAATCAATGTTTAACAATTTCATTGTTTCGTCAAATAGTTCATTACAATTCTTTAAATCAGATTCACTGAGTTCGACAGTCATTTTTAAACCTAAAAATTTAAATAAATAAATAAATAAATAAAATTGAATCTGCAAAACATTCATTTTTTGTTAACTTAATCGTCCCCACACACGATCAATAACACCACTGCAGCGGACTCTCCAACACACACTGCAAGGCGCTAGTCGCAGAGGGTAAAAATCAATAACTACCTGCTGGCTTCTACGGAGAATATTGGTTCTGTAACGACAGCGCTATGCCCTTCACTGGGACTGTGATTGAGAATCGAACTCATTGTTAAATTTGTAACAAAGATATTTCTTAAGTAACGCAATCTATCTGCGTCTCTGTTGCTCATACTTCTTTTGTAAGATCCCGTAGTCCGTCCATTCACGTCTAGGATTCTAACAAGCTCGATTTTATTATTCTAATTTATATTACACATGCGCGCTCACAAATGTTGTTTTGATTTCATCATGTTATTGTATTCACTAAGGCTAGCACATGCGTACTTACAAATGTTGTTTCGATTTCATCATGTTAATGAGGCTAGCACATGTGCAGTGGGAAATTCTGTCACGCTTTTTCCGGTGAACAAAATTTTAGAAACGAATTTACTTCCGGTTAACTCACTTGCAAAAAATATTTTTACAGGAAGACCATGACAACTTTCCTCACTACGCATGTCTGAAGCAGACTACGGCTCTGGGCCTGCAATCAATATCAGCTGGGCGGACAAGTGAATCAGTGGCTCAGCTACCTGTGTAGGCCGCTGACAAGTGAATCAACGGTGGGGGATTGCAATCAATATTAGACGTGCTGGTGAGAACAGGCCAGTCATTCAGTCCAGGGCGGCTAAGTCTGTAAACCATTTTTTACCCTATTTTGGTTTTTAAACTGATCGTGTGTTTGTTTTTCAATGTTCTGTTTAATTGCATCAGCGTCTACCTGTCGTGAAGTAAAAGTCTTTCTCCACTCCTTTTGAAGTTCAATTTTCTGTCGCCTGTAATCCTCACCGTCAGCCATAAGCTTATCAAATTCTTCGTCCGTAATGTTTTCATCCTGTAATGATTTGCTTATTCTTAATCTTAATGAACAAAGGTTTGCCGATGCTAGGGCTACAATGGCGGTGTGCTTTTGTAATTTAGGAGTTAATTTTTTTTAAAACAGCACTTACAATCATAGACACGCACCTAACCTAACCCGAGACCCAGTAAAGAGCTGCGCTCTAATGCTAACAGAGCTGCCGCTCGTAATTGTTATAAACATTTCCTGGAAACCCTATTAGATCAACTCGGTTGTGTCTGCTAGGTCTTTTAACTCTACTGCAGTGCATTTAGGAGCTAGCTCCGCTTTTGATTCTGGCCCCCGAGACATTCTTTTTATAATAACAAATTGTTATAAGCAATCAATATAAACAAATTATAATAAACAAAATATTGAACTGGGGGGTCAGTCCGTAAGCATAGCTTAGCGTGCTTAGATTTTTCTAACTGCTCTTTTATTTTTTTTAGCTCCTCTTTGTCTCTTATTATATAGTTTTCACTTAAACATTCTTCAAAACTATCTTTGTCCTTAGTGTAAAATTATACAACCGATTTTAACTGCGATCTAAAGTCTTTAGACAGCATTGTATTTTTGGGTTAAGAGCCACACAGAAACTAAGGCGTGGCGGCCGCTAAAGGCTAGTTTTGACAGAGCTTTTCTTTTTTTAACAATGTCTCGTTTAGCTGAACAGTCATCAATAATAAACAGCGTTTCAGTTCCCTCAAATAGTCTATAGTAATGTTCTAAACAGTCGCTCCGTTGTCGCTAGGATCAACTAAAATATATTCTCGTCTGTCCAAATAAACTTCCTTTCTTTGTAAGACTTGTTGTGCTTAATGGTTGTGCAGAATATAACAATGTGCTCATAATGAAACCTGTATATTGTTTGTAACAAATCAAGTACGAAGACAGTTTTCCCACACCCAGTAATCCCGCAAATAAGAGAACAGTGCGGATCTTTAGAGAAGAAACTTCAAGCTATCCATCTGTTTTTATTAGAATATTTCTTCTGCATTTTAATAAGCCGCGTCTTTTAGCCTGTTTTCTTCAATGTTTAACTGAGCATCACAAACCATAAAAACATGCATTTTTATTGGACCGTTTCCGTCTGCTTTCTTGTGAATATTTATTTTTATTACCATCTTGCCCTACCCTTTCTCCACTTCCAAACAATCTGCTGTCAAATGTGGATCTAAAATCCAACCACAGCCCATATTTGGTTATTAAGTAGTCTTCGAGTCTTACATCATAAAGGCGAAGTTTTTTACATACACGATCAACTGCAGGATCCCTTTGCCTACCTCCAGCGAACAACTTTCTTATTTCATCAAAGTGTTGGTGAGGTAAAAGTCCGCGCCCCGAATACAACTGATCAGACTTGCCATTTATTGCACAGTCAACCTTCTCAATTTTTGGATTATAAAACGCTTCTGATTCTCTCTGAAAAGGAGTTGTTTCTTCAGTAAACAAGAACAAAATTCCTTTTAAAGACTTCAGAGACTGATTTAGATGTATGTTCCAGAGAGTGTCTCGCTTGTTTCTATTTTCTGTAGTGGGAGTGTATAACTCTTTCATAATAAATAACTGTTTTATTTTTATACTGGGTTAAGATTGTTCTCGCCAGTTCGGGGTTAGTAACAACATCAAACTCAAGAGAAATGTCGCTGACTGTGTATTTAGCTTCAGGGTCTTCAGACAGAACGACAGAATCGCTAGGATTAAATGTCAGTTCATAAGTAAGTTTTTCTTTTAGTGCGCCTTGGTAATATGGCATATGCGTCTTTAACAGTTCAAAATCTAGAGGGATGCAGAATCTGTTGCCAAATGCTTCTGCTACTGCCTCATCTTTAACATCATTCTTTGCATCCTCCACTTTAAGTCTGTGCTTAAGACCGTTTAGGTCTTGTATTCCTGATAAACTTTCTCTTTCCTTTCTTTTTTAGGCAGCCATAGATCAGAATAGAGGGTAAAAATATCTGCCTCGCTTAGTACAAATACTTCTCATGCCCTCCAGTTTAATTGCCATATGTTTAACGATTGCTCTGCCCAAATTAGCAACAACAGTAGCATTAGGATCTATCGATTTAATATCTATTTTGAATGATAGTTTAGCAGTGCCTGGCATTATAACATCGCCAGCGCCAAGATCAGGAAACTTAACTATTAAAGTTTGTCCAGGCTGAACTGTTGATGGAGTATTTACACTAATTACGGTCTGCCTTATACCTTTTACGCCATGGGGTTCCTTCTCTTTTCTGTATGGATCGAGGTCACAACCGTATGAGTTCATTTTTTATAAAACAAAAAAGAATATAAATAAAAAATATGGATGAGATTTTGACCCGATTGTCCTATTGAAGAAGAAGAAGATGAAGAATTAGGCCCCTCATTGCAAGAAAGAGCTTGAAGGAGCGGGTTCTTTACTCCCTAAACAACGTCAAGAACTATTGCGACAGCGAATTGAATCATTCTATAGAAGCATAGGACGAGAGCTACGGGCGTGCTTGATCCTAACGATTTTGAGGAAGATGGTGGGCATTTGTATATAAGAACTGGTGCGGGAGGTCGTGTAAGAGTTACTAAAAAGTCAGACACAACCAAGTTTTTAAGTCTAAAAACAATTAAACGAGACCTCCTGCTGCTAAGGCAGAACAATTAAGCCTTTTAGAGCTTAGGCCCAAAGCCGTTAGTCTTTTACAGAACTTGGAGCGGGGGTTGCCAACACAATCTGAAATACAAAACATACCTCTTCAAGATTTAACTCAAGAAGCAGATGATGCAATTAACAAAACAGATGAATCAATTAGAAGAGCAGAAGAACTAATAGCAGAAATTGAAACGAGTTTTAATGAGGAGACACACTTAAAAACAATTGAAGATTCCCCATTGCCTATGCGTGAAATCCTGGGGCTTAATGCTGCTTTACGGACAATAAGGGGTGAACTAACAAACAATTTAGCAAAACTTGGTGAGCTGGATAGAGAGATAGAAGAAGAAAAAAATAAACTAGCTGATGCAGATGATAACAATTTAGGGCGAGAAGAAAAGGCTAGAATACAGCAGAAAATACAGGATTTAAGGCTACAAAGGGCGGCCAGGTTAGAAGTGCGTCTACTAACAGAGCGCAGCTAGCATCACAAACAAGTAGAATAAGAGAAACTATAAACACAATGCTTTATGAAAACACTACGCTAGCAGAAAGAATAAGGACTCTGTTCAGGGAACAGGGGATTACAATAGTTAGCATATTAACGGCTGTTGGGTTTGCTATCTTACACTCGTTTATGCTTTAACGGGCAGTGCACCAACAGGGTCAGTAGCACCTCCAACACCTCAGCCTGGTAAAAGTTGGATTAGAAAACAATTGCATCATCTAGCAAACTTATTAAAGAAGTTAGCAGCCAAAGCGCTTGATGCTCTGCCTGGCATAATTGGCAGTGTTGTTAGTTGGGTTTTGTCTACTATAGGCAAAGTTGCTGGTTATATGGCCGACCATCTGTGGACATTAGGAGTGCTAGCTGCTGGATTAATTTTTAGTGAAATAAAGTATAGCTAATCCAGTAAAAGTTAAAAAACACAACGAGGGCTGTCTTTTCGCTAGTATGGCTGTCAGTGTGAGGCAGATTAACGGGTGGAGTGCTTTCTGGGCTGCTTTCTGGCTGTGGGGCGCTTATAACTGGTGGTGGATCGCTTTCTTCAGGGCTAGGTACTTTTTTTAAAATGGATGGTGCAGGCCTTGTGTTTAAGCCTTGATTGTGTCCTAAGTTTTGATCGTCTCCAGCTATGAGGATTTCATTGTTATAATTCTGTATCATGCCAATCTGTAGTCTAAGGTCAGAGGGCAGCATGTATAATCCATGGCCTACAACAAAGTCAACCTTTGACCTAGCATGTGCAAGAACGTCTTGATACCTTTGTATGCTGGCAGGCAAATCAACAGCAGAGTTAATAGCATCTTCTAAATTGGTTAGAAATTGTTTTCTGGCGTCAAAGCCTGTAGATTGATCCACTATGCTAGACTTAGTCTGTGCTTGTGCTCCTAATAGACACCAAACGTATGTCCGTATGGAGTCATTGAGCCTTTCCACTCCTGGCATTGTTAGGCCTTTACTTTCATCTAGATAAATGTTGTCCAGGTTTAGGATGTTTTTGTTCTATTGACATCAATCGAACTTGTTTGTCTGGTTGAAAAGAGGTGTGGCCAGGCCAGTAGTCATAATTATATTCTCTTTTTGCGCCCCACAAATACAATGTGCCCATCCCATGATTGTGGTCTAACTTTTGTCTAAAGTCAGTTGAAGGATTAATGTTAATTCGTTGCAGATTCTTTCATATGCATTATTGTCCATTGGGCTGTTAAATGGATTAAAAGCGTTGTCGTTAGGGAGGGGCACTTGTAGTTCAGTTAGTATTCGTCTGTACTGGTAATAAACATGAAAGTTATATACTGACCTTACTAAAAGATTAGGGTGGTTTAAATGGTTTGCATATGAAACACCGCAGCCAGTAGTTGCGCAGTAAATGGCAAAATTTAACTGATTCTGGAAAAAAGCCATAGGGCGGGATGACCATGCTGATGGCACTCTGTCACTCTTATTGGCGGATTTAAATATTTAGTTAGTGGATTTACAAGTCTGACTTGGAATCCCTATGATCCATCTACTGCATGGTTAAATTGCTGAAGTCCAAAGATTTAAGGTTATAAAACGCTCCTACATCGTAAGTGGCACTTTCGTTATATTTAAAAGTTCCATATTTTAAATAGTTTTTTTAAAATAGTTATAAAAAAGATGTACATCTATATAACCAAACAAAACAAGCGTGTTTCTTAACGTATCAATTGTCAATTGGCGCGGGAGTTGTAGGATTGCCCTTAAAGAAATTGGTTTTAAAGTTAAGTGGGTTAACATATCTGAAAAAGCTCAAATAATTGGATTAATATTAGTAACGAGGGGGGGCGGCCAAGTAACTCATGTAAAAATACCAGAAGGTTATTACAACTTTTGTTCTTTAAAAGAAGTACTTAGCGAATTTGGTATATTGTTAACAATCAACGAAGCAAACCTCAGAATTACTATAAATTTTCCACTAGAAGAAAGAAGAGAGTACACTTTCCCTAAAGACCTGGCTAAATCTTGGGCTTCCACAGTAGCGATAGAGCTTATAGATTTAGTACAAGAGAAGATGTTTATCAATTTGAAGGTAATAAACCTTCTGATTTTCTCATGAACCCAATGTTGTATGTCCATTTAGATGAGTTAAGAACAGATACTAATTTATTCGAGGGCTATCCATCTACAGTTCTAAGAGTGCTGCCATCAATTAAGGCAGGGTTTTGCGATTATCAGTTATATAGGTTTGACGGAAACAGCCAATTTAAAGAATTAATTGAGGGGCCTATAAATTCACTGGATGTAAAAATAACTAATCAAGATGGAAGGCCAGCTGATTGTTCTGATTTATTAATAGTGCTTGAGGTAGAAGAGAATATTAGAAAAGTAGGGAGGGCTCAGTCCCGCGGACGTTCTTAATTTTTATGTCACTGGAGAGAATGTCTTTATGCGGGTTCACGATCGCCAAATCTTATCTTGCACGTAAGCCCTATTTTAATGTGCTGATTAAGTCGATTTTTAGAGGTTTTGGGGTGTTAATTTTTTTGTGAAACGGGTGTTAATTTTGGCCAAAACTGATATGAGATGGACGTGACTTAGATGTGAAAAGGGGGGTTTTCGTGCGAAATAAGATGGGTGAGCTTGAACCCGTATAAAGACATTCTCTCACCTGCATTTTTTTACAACCCTCCAGTCATTCCATCCGGTCCAGCAGCTTTTCTAATCTTTATCTTTCTAAACAAATCTTAAATAAATGTTAGCGAACCGCAAGAGAAACGTGGACAAACGAGTCACAAGACAAAACACGACGCGCTTCGACCTCTTAGGTCTTCTTCGGGCAAGACAGAAACAAACAGGACAATGAAAATGAACGAGTTTATCACTTAGCTTGATCTCTATATGAAGTTAACAGAAGCATCTAAACATGGCAAAACATGTCACTCGACAGTAAAAAAAAATCGTTTACAATTCTGCCTGAATTTGAAATTATGTGTAGCAACCATAGCGGTCGTCATTACATGACCATTCAGAATACGTAAATCAAATGTGGTACATAAATTCAACTGGAGTTTACCATAGCTATTCAGCGTTGTCTGGAGATTTCCTATTTGTGTTGACCGAACTACTTGTTCTTTTTTTTTAACTTCACTGCAGAAATCATTAATGTTTATATCGGCAGTTCGACTGTTTAAATCTCCTGACAACACTAAATGTACATTATGAAATGCAACTGAACAATCTGACAAGCATTTTCCAAAAGACCAATGCCATTGTTTAATCTAATAAAGAAAAAAAAAAAGGTGACCTTCAGGCAGAACAAATACACACATATACAATTATATTTCATGACGCCTAACACAACTCTGTCTGACAATATATATATTATATATATATATATTATATATATGTATATGTATTATATATATATAAACAAAGCTTGCTCTTATGTCTTAGATTGAAGAAATAGGGGGAGATACGCATTCATATCTGCAGTGGTAGATGATTCTGCCTAACTAACAGTATGTGCATGAGTGGGTGAATGGGGAAAAATAAAATAAATGCTTCTCAAAATGAGCCTTCAGCAAGCATATATTCTCCAAGAGGGAGACATCCTCCAATAGGGAGGGAAACTCACTAACATATAACTCCTGGTCATACACGATATTTCGAAACTTGGTGGTTTCTCCTCAGTGACCGCGGAAAGTGGTAATTTGACTCCTCTGCCTTTTCAGTTTTAAGAAGATGCAATCCCAGAAAAGGTTGGTGTGCAATACCGTAGTATTTGTTGAGTTTTCAAAAAACCAACCAAAGGTGCCATCTAAGAAGCAAAAGAAAATCATAAAAGAGCAAAACAAACTACATTTTCTTATGAAAAATAGAAAATATAAAACGATATCCTCTAAGACACAAGTGCTGAGGGCTAGTTTTGGAATGAATCCCCAAGGGACTAAAATACAACAAACTAATAAATTCCAAGGATAAGTACCGCACCGTTCCAGCAACTTACAGAGCAGCTTGGTGTTGCAATGACTGCAAGAAATTTCTTGCAGTCATTGCAACACCAAGCTGCTCTGTAAGTTGCTGGAACGGTGCGGTACTTATCCTTGGAATTTATTAGTTGTTGTATTTTAGTCCCTTGGGGATTCATTCCAAGAACTAGCCTCAGCACTTGTGTCTTAGGGATATCGTTTTATATTTTCTATTTTTCATAAGAAAATGTAGTTTGTTTTGCTCTTTTATGATTTTCTTTTGCTTCTTAGATGGCACCTTTGGTTGGTTTTTTGAAAACTCAACAAACATACTACGGTATTGCACACCAACCTTTTCTGGGATTGCATTCTTCTTAAAACTGAAAAGGCAGAGGAGTCAAATTACCACTTTCCGCGGTCACTGAGAAGAAACCACCAAGTTTCGAAATATCGGTATATGACCAGGAGTTATATGTCAGTGAGTTTCCCTCCCTATTGGAGGATGTCTCTCTCTTGGAGAATATAAGCTTGCTGAAGGCTCATTTTGAGAAGCATTTATTTTATTTTTCCCCATTCACCCACTCATGCACATACTGTTAGTTAGGCAGAATCATCTGCCACTGCAGATATGAATGCGTATCTCCCCCTATTTCTTCAATCTAAGACATATTTCTTGCAGTCATTGCAACACGAAGCTGCTCTGTAAGTTGCTGGAACGGTGCGGTACTTATCCTTGGAATTTATTAGTTTGTTGTATATATATATATATATATATATATATATATATATATATATATATATTATTCTTGTAATCTACGTCAAGAGAACGAACAAATGGCGCATACATTCTCTCTCTCTAATAAGGCATACAACTCCACTGGTAAAACGACTACGTTTTGAAAACTTAATAGCGGTTTACAAAAAAATCATGTAATCAACAAATAAATCTGATTGAAATGTCTCTATAAAGGTTTCAGCAAAACCAGTGATATCAAAGAAGCGAACATAAGAAAGGAAATCTTTATGTCTTAATTTAGGGAACAGGCCGTTGACGTTCCATTGCAAGACTTTAAAATTCTTGACTGAAAACGCACGTCCGATACAATTGGAATTATGCTGACCCAATACAAAATGCGACTGTGAACGTTTTCGCACGGCTGCACGGCCTGTAATCTGTTCACACTTTCTTTTCTGCCTCTAACAACTTCACGAGTATTAAACATAGAGGCACGTGCAGTGTCAGCCACACAACTGCTTACAAATGGTTCCGCAACCGGTGTATTTTTTTATTTTTTTAAAATCAAATTAAATGCAGAAGAAACAAATAGTTACAAAACAAAATTTTGAAGAACACCTTCACAAGAAGAGCGGCCAATATCCTATTTCATTTCTTCACAAGAAGAGCGGCCAATATCCTATTTCATTTCCTCACAAGAAGAGCGGCCGATATCCTATTTCATTTCTTTCAGGTTGCCCTCCGAGTCCACACAAAAATTAGTGCCATCTGTGACAAGATGGTCGAAAACCATGGACGGCTTTTTGTTGTCTGCTCTGGCTTTCTTCAAATGGGGCAACAGTTTGCATCTTACTTCCCCTACCCTAACAAAAATCTCTGCCACAGGTGAAACAACAACAATGCCTATAACGCTTACTATTTGCTAATTTTGTCAGATGCGATCGGAAAGCCTGCTCACCGACTGACTTCCACTCTAGCCCCCCCCCCCCCCCCCTCCTCCCCACAGAGAGAGAGAGAGAGAGAGAGAGAGAGAGAGAGAGAGAGAGAGAGAGAGAGAGAGAGAGAGAGAGAGAGAGCATGGGTTGTTGGGGATAGACGACAGGAAGAAAGGGAACAGAAAGGGAGGGAATACTACTTGTATGGCTTTACAGGACTTATTATAATGAATGAGTGGTTAAGTAAAGTATGAATATTAGACACTTGAAAAATCAATACAACCAGATTTGCCGGTATTATTTACAGCGTATTCGTCGACATTATCCTCAACTTTCAATTCTTTTAGATCTAAGTTTATGAGAAAGCATGCCGTAATCTGCTACGATGCCCTCCGTCAGGACCCTCCCCAGACCCCCCCCCCCCCCCCCCCCCCCTCAATACTCCCGTTTTCTGTAAAAGCCAAGACCCTTAGCCCACGTAAATCGAAGACTCACGTCCTTGGTATCATTGGCCAGAGAGTATAAACTTAACAGTGAAAATATCAATCAATGAATGCTGTTCTGTGTAGTCTGTGGGGAAAAACAACAATGGTTGAACATTATCAGGAAAAATCCTTTTTGACCTCTTCCTCTAAAAGAGAAAAAAATGATTTTGTCTATATTGAATATGAAATGGA
>CM031618.1:23955793-24012872 GCA_018398815.1 Conus ventricosus
ACATTCTGTAACGTTGTAACGTTTCCCTTCAAGATTGTTGCTTTCTTCGGATTTTGCAAATAGATACCTGATGTAACCCAATGGATCTTTGAGACTTAAATCTGTTGCTGTTAGTGCGTAATGAATTATGTTAAGTCTTGTCACTATGTGTGGTCATCTGGACTCTTGTGTGATGACCATCTCTGGCTTACTTGTTATTGCTATTTTTGTTCTCCCTACCCACTCCCCTCCCCTCTTCCGAAGCATTGATGCCAGTATGATTTTTGGTCAGGTGGCTGTCCAACCAAGCAGCTAGCGTCTATCCTCTCCACCTCTCCACGCTGTTTTTGTTCTTCAATTCTCTGAAGCAGGAAGAGGGAGAATGTTGGATTCTTTGGTGCAGAAATGTGTTTGCGCGTCTTAATACTGAATCGCGTTCAGCAGTGATCGACCGATAAAACCGGAGGGAAAAAGCAGCGGTCTCGATGGAATACAACAATTGTTACATATCGAAGTAAAATCCAACAATATACCAGTCTCAGAAAAGGAACAACCTAGCAGCATGGACAAAAGGTCTAATAACTGACAATTTTTTCGTCCAGATTGCTCCATTGTTACATTCTTCGTGGAGACTGCTGCAGTGTTACATTTTTCGTGGAGACTGCTGCAGTGTTACATTTTTCGTGGAGACTGCTGCAGTGTTACTTTTTCGTGGAGACTGCTGCAGTGTTACATTTTTCGTGGAGACTGCTGCAGTGTTACATTTTTCGTGGTGTGTGCGTACGGCTCGGGATACATGGGCAAGCTTGAAACTGGATTAATTTTTTTCACGGAGGTTGATTATTTGCTCTCCTTGTGTGCGAGGGTGGTTGGGGAACGAGTACCGAAAGCAGCAATAATTGGAGGTGATGGGTGTGTGACTGTTGCATTACGGGAACAAAAGCTGAATAACATTTCGTTCATGGGAAAGAAAATTATTGAGCCTCGTGCTTGCAGATGTCAGAGGACAAAGACAGATGCCAGAGAGAATGAAACATGTCAATAGTGTCCGTGTCTATGGAAACTGTGCTGACAGTGGTTAAGAACTGTGTGAATTGGCCTTTTCTTTCTCCCTCTCTCAACATTTTGTTGTTGTTTACGTTATGTATTCTCTGCCCGATCATTGTTATCATGTAGTTGAAATTGTTGGCCCGCGCTTGTTTTCTCACATTAGATTGTCTTTCAAAGCGGCATATTTCCTTACATTACTTTTTCCACGTTTCTATTGTTTACTCTTTACAAGATGGTTTGGGGCTGCTGGGTTTGATTCCACACCACAGAATTATAGGTGGCATGCTTCCATTCCATACCACAGAATTATAGGTGGTATGCTTCCATTCCACACCACAGAATTATAGGTGGTATGCTTCCATTCCACACCACAGAATTATAGGTGGTATGCTTCCATTCCATGCCACAGAATTATAGGTGGTATGCTTCCATTCCACACCACAGAATTATAGGTGGTTGCTTCCATTCCCCCACAGATTATAGGTGGTATGCTTCCTTTCCCATACCACAGAATTATAGGTGGTATGCTTCCATTGCATACACAGAATTATAGGTGGCTTTGTTTCCCAAATTCCATACCACAGAATTATAGGTGGTATGCTTCCATTCCATGCCACAGAAATTATAGGTGGTTTGCTTCCATTCCACACCATAGAATTTTATAGGTGGTATGCTTCCATTTCATGCCACAGAATTTTAGGTGGTATGCTTCCATTCCATGCCCCCAGATATTATATGGTGGTTGCTTCCATTCCACCCCACAAAATTTTATAGGGGGTATGCTTCCTTCAACACCACAGAATTATAGGTGGTTTTGCTTCCATTCCACACCACAGAATTATAGGTGGTATGCTTCCATTCCTTACCACGAATTATAGGTGGTATGCTTCCATTCCACACCACAGAATTTTATAGGTGGTATGCTTCCATTCCATTACCACAAAATTTTATAGGTGTATGCTTCCATTCCATACCAAGCTCAATGAAAACAGCTGGCTGGACTCTGTGAGCCAGACGACGAAGTTTTTCCCGGACAGACGATAGCGGGGTGTCCACCAGTATGGAGGCACTTCGATGATCCCTTTATGCTGCAAGTGAGGGATTTCATAGTTACATTCGTGCCCTTTTTCTTCCATTTTCTTTCTCCTTCTCTGTTTTGTTTCATATAATCTTTGCCAATCGTGGCGGAAAAATATATGGTCTGCACATGTCACCCTGCCCTACCTTGTGTGTGGGGTGTTTTGTGGGGTGTGTGTGTGTGTGTGTGTGTGGTGTGTGTGTGTGTGTGTGTGTGTGTGTGTGTGTGTGTGCGTGTGTGTGTGAAGGGGGGGAGAGAGAGAGAGAGAAACAGACAGACAGGACAGACAGACAGACAGACAGAGAGGAGAGACAGAGAGGAGAGAGAGAGAGAGAAGAGAGAGAGAGAGAGGAGAGGGAGTGAAAGAGAGGGGAGAGAAAAAAGAGGAGAAAAGAGAGAGAGAGAAGAGAGGAGAGAGAGGAGAGAGAGAGAAGTGCGTGTGCGTGTGCGTGTGGGGTGTGTGTGTGTGGAGTGTGGTTGTTGTTGTTGTTGTCTTCAATTTAACGTCTATCCACATAGTGATATTAGAAAGGAGATGTGTGTGTGTGTGTGTGTGTGTGTGTGTGTTTTGTGTGTGTGTGTGTGTGTGTGTGTGGGGTGTGTGTGTGTGTGTGCCTTTTGTCTCATGATCCGTCACTTAAGAAGGATACCGATCATGCATATCTGTTCCTGAAAACCTAGTGGTGTCCCTGGTCTTTAATACGTATGTCGTGTGTGGAAGTGACTGGCTCTAAGGAAGTTCATCCAGTAAAACATGTGCAGTGTCTAGTTCGGCTGTTCGAGCTGTTCGTGCAGACCTTCACAGGAGCTTGTTTCTACCTGTGTTACCAACATGTTTGAACGTCTTCCAATGAAAACTTCTATCATCCGACTCCTACGCCATCACATCAGGTCCAGGAAACAAGGCCCTAGCTTTCCGCTGCCTGCCATTGTGAAGTTCCATTGCTTTTCTTCCCGAGAGTTTCAGAGTACGGGGAAATCCTATTCCAAATGTCAAGGAGTCACCTCACATCATTGTCCAAAGCTTTCACTTCGATCATATTGACCGCCAACAGAAAGAGCAGCGAAAAAATGTGGGCGGAATTGCCCTTTGCTCTTTGAACGAGGACATTGAGAACCAAACGCGAGTTTAAAAGAAACAGAAAAAAATCTCAGTAACCGCCCTCAAGATGTTTGCTTGTATTGATTTGGTGAGCTGTTCCTAGTTGTGGGTGTTTGTGTTGTTTTATTTTGTTTTTCGGAGAGGGGGAACACAGAGGAGAGGGGAAAAAGGAGGAGGGGGGTGCTTTGGATTGAAGCTCGTACGTAAAAAGTATGTGGCATTGTAATAACGCTCACGATGTCCCGACATTACAGAAAAATAAGATTACAAGGAAATAGATAGGATAGATACAAACGGTAAACTATAAATGTCAAAGAAGAGGAAGACGTCAACGACGACGACGACAATGACGACGACGACGACGACGACGACGACGCGACGAAGAAGAAGAAAGAAGAAGAAGAAGAAGAAGAAGAGAAGAAGAAGAAGAAGAAGAAGAAAATGATGATGATGATGATGATGATGATGATGATGATGATGATGATGATGATGATGATGTGATGATGAAGAAGTAGAAGATGAAGAAGAAGAAGGAAAAGAAAAAGAAGAAGAAGAAGAAGAAAAGAAGAAGAAGAAGAAGAAGAAGAAGAAAAGAAGAAGAGAGAGAGAGAGAGAGAGAAGAGAGAGAAGAGAGAGAGAGGAGAGAGAGAAAATACGGATACGAATATTTTTATTGGGGTTAAAATGGCTAAGCTAATAGCCTTTTTACACAATACACACAAACAATATCAAAACGAGCATATATATATATATATATATATATATATATATATATATATATATATATATATTATATAATATATATATATATATATATATATATATATATATATAACACAGGAAAGAAACAACGACGAAACATGACTAACATGAATAGTATCCAACAAACAAGATTAGATCAAAATGACAAATGATATAGATCCAAGCAAAGAAATGTACGTGCGCGCGCGCGCGCGCGCACACACACACACACCACACACACACCCCACACACACACACACACACACACACACACACACCCCCAAAACCCCACACACACACACACACACACACACGCCCGCAAACACACGTAAACATGCACGAATGCACACACACACACACACACACACACACACACACACACACACACACACACACCCCACACACACACCAAACACACCACACACACACACACTCAACACACACACACCCACAACACACACACACCACCACACACAATCACGCACGCAAACACACGTAAAACATGCACGAATGCAACACAACACACACACACACACACACTCACACACACACACACACCACACACCACCACACACACCCCACCACCACACACACCACACAACAACGTATTCTTGAGAATTTTTGTTTGTTTTTTTTGATTTTGCGAGTGTTTACTACGCAGTCCTATGGGCCCATTTGTTTTTTTGTTTTTTTTTGTTTTTTGGGGTTTTTTTGCTGTCCCAACCTCTGAGCTCCCTCAGAGGCAGTGCACCCACGCCGCACTTTCCGACACCCCGTCCACACCCCATAGCCAGGCGGGCCCCGCCGCAGCCCCGGCCACCAGCAATCCACAGGGGGCAGTCAATGTCAAGTCGTCATGAGGCAACCCACCGCCTATGGGACATTTGTTTTTAGTTTGTGTTATGATTCAAAATAGTTATTTTAAAAGTTGGCTTTCCCTTACCTTTTTTTATTTATTGCAAAGATTGTAAAGATTGCTTTTTTTTTGTATATGATTGCAAGATGACCCACCCACCTCTCCTCATGCTCCCCCTCTCCAAATCCTTTCCCCTTCGTCTAATATCACTTAATGTGGAAGGACGTTAAATTGAAGACAACAACAACAACAAACACACACACACACACACACACACACACACACACACACACAACACACACACACACACACACACACACACACACACACACACCATCAAATACCACCAAACGATTACAGCAAAGCACATAATAAATTCAAATCATATGAACATGCATAGTTGTGTAAAGGATCCATCAAGTTAAAGTTGTTATACAATAATGTCATTCCATATGTTTATACTTAAATCTGTTCTATTACATGCATGTAATATGCCTTCCTGATTGACAGTAAGCTTGGTTTGTGTTCAATGTGGTCATGTATTTCATTCCATAATTTCCTATCAGAATAAATTAAAGAGGACATAACGATTAGTTCTTGCGAGAGGAATCCGGATACTACGTTTGTTATGAACGTCTCTGATGGAAAATTTCTTGTTGAGATAGGCAGCCGTTAAATTGCTCATGACTTAATACACAAAATATCTCCTAGTTTCTAAAAACTGATTAGAAGCACTTTTTGTTGTTTTCTTTCAAGATTGTTTTCCGACTGAAAAATTATAATGCGCAGACAAATGTGAGGTTATCACGTCTAAAACTGTTTTCATTATAAAGAAATGCTTTGTGTATCTGTTGAAATGGATTTGTCCCCTCCCTCCCCCGCCAAAATAAAGATCAACTCGTCTGTTTTTTGCTGTTTTTGCTACACATTAGGCAGAAATACATTGCGCATGGCTGACTACATCTATTCATAGTGGTTCTTATATCAAGAAGTCGTTTGGTTTACAAGCAAAACCAACAGAAGAAATTGTTCTGATAACACATTCTAATGTCTAGACCAACAGGAAACATTCATTTAAAAGGTGAATACTTTTGTAGGGTACCGCACTGTCTTCATCTGTCCGTGGGCAGGGGTGGTTGGGTCTGTGGGGTGTGCTCGGCAGCTGGAGTGTGGTGTTTTTCGCCGGTGGGCTCTGCAGTCATGAAATACGGGCTGGTACACCCATGGGGATGCTACTTTAAGGCTGTTATGAGCTGCATCCTGTAGTCTAATTTACCTCTGTTCAGGAGCAGTTATGTCCCTTGATATCTTAATGGAGTGTCCTGCGCGTGCCTGTACCCATCGTCAACACAGCGCAGGCCTCCAAGGGTGGTACAGGACTGCTCTAAAGGCAGGTGAAGACAGTGCTTCTCTGGGTCCTCCCAGCACCTTCGGGTGTTTCTTTTTCTTCTTTGCCTTAACTAGGCTGACCCTGGAGAAAGGTCCAGTGACGGTGAGGAAAGACCACTGACCACAGGGAAAGTCCTGTTGACAGTGGGAAAGACTACAACTTTGGATTCTCTCTTGAGGGCACATAAGACCGTATGGCGAAAGCTTGGCTGTGTCTGGAGTGGCACTGTCTTCATCTGTCCGTGGGCAGGGGTGGTTGGGTCTGTGGGGTGTGCTCGGCAGCTGGAGTGTGGTGTTTTTCGCCGGTGGGCTCTGCAGTCATGAAATACGGGCTGGTACACCCATGGGGATGCTACTTTAAGGCTGTTATGAGCTGCATCCTGTAGTCTAATTTACCTCTGTTCAGGAGCAGTTATGTCCCTTGATATCTTAATGGAGTGTCCTGCGCGTGCCTGTACCCATCGTCAACACAACGCAGGCCTCCAAGGGTGGTACAGGACTGCTCTAAAGGCAGGTGAAGACAGTGCTTCTCTGGGTCCTCCCCAGCACCTTCGGGTGTTTCTTTTTCTTCTGAATACTTTTGTAGGGTACAGAAAAAAATGATTTTCCTTTTTTCCTGTATGTTTTTTTCTTAAACAGACAAGACTGCAAAAGGAGAGGTGACTTATGCATAGTCGAAAGAGGGATGATCTTATGGTGGCGGTATGGAGGCCGCCTACATCATTTGGAGAAATACTATCACAAAGTACCTCATCTTCTGTCGACTATGACATATGTATATTTTGGAGCCAACCAGAAAACAATTTCTCCATCTTCTATACAGACTGAATGATGTGTGTGCGTGGTGAATGATATGTGTGCGTGGTAAATGATGTGTGTGCGTGGTGAATGATATGTGTGCGTGGTGAATGATGTGTGTGCGTGGTGAATGATGTGTGTGCGTGGTGAATGATGTGTGTGCGTGGGTGTGTGTGTGTCCGAAGAGTGACGGTCTTTTCTTTATCTTTAAAATCTCTCTCTCTCTCTCTCTCTCTCTCTCTCTCTCTCTCTCTCTCTCCGCCCCGCCTCTCTCTCTCTCAACTTTTGTGTTCTTTCCTTCCCTATGAGTGAGAATGAATGCATTTTGTATTTTTGATGTTTAAATTGCTGTCTTTTTTCTGTTTGTCACTTCTCTTTAAAGACCTCGTCTTACTTACTTTTGGATCTTACTTATCACGGTGAAGAAGCTGTTAATCTCTCCCATTACCTTCAAATCATTGATCTTTCTCTCCCATTACCTTCAAAGCATTGATCTTTCTCTTCCATTACCTTCAAATCATTGATCTTTCTCTCCCATTACCTCCCATTACCTTCAAATCATTGATCTTTCTCTCCCATTACCTTCAAACCATTGATCTTTCTCTCCATTCTCTCATTTTCTCTCATTCTAAGCTTTGATTTTGAGTTTGCAAGTGCGTGTATGTGTGCAGGTATGCCGCGTGCGTGCATGAGTGAGATTGTAAATGCGCGTGAGGACATATATGAGGATGTGTAATTCGAGTTTCCAAAGCTAATACAGGAACATTACCAGGCTAGCACAAGTGTACATGAACAACGTGACACCATTAGAAAAAGTACGTGAAGGATGCATTGTTTTAATATAATCAGTAAACAGAGCGAAAGTGTGATGGAATGAAAAAAGAAGAAAAGGAACGACCCCCCTCCCCCCACACACACACACACACACACACAAAGACTAGAAGACCAGGGGAACGAAAAAAACGCCAATTAAAAAAACAGCATCACTTTATATTCAATCAAGTAAAATGATTTTAAGCAACAGTCTGTTCTTCTAAAATATTATTGCATTATATGAGAAATGGTAATATCTAAGAGAGAGTACAGATGTTTTAGCTCTGCTCTTAGAGACTGTGGATGGTATGCAGAGACAACTGAATAGTCTAAGGCTAGAGAATAAGCTAATACATTAGATTTAAAAGTCAATGTTGATAAAAGCAAAATCGTTGTTTTTAGGAAAGGAGGTTACTTGGCTGCAACGGAGAAATGGCTGTATGACAGTTCTGGTGTGCCCGTCGTAACGTTTATGAATGTCTCGGCACGATTTTCGCTACTCGCCCGAGTTTTGTTGCTTGCTACACGTAAAGATCTTTCTAGTAGACCAAGAAATGTGTGATTATGCGATATGAATAAATTGTTTCGATCAAGTAATAACTCCTTACAAGTTTGTCAAATTTTTCTATGCACCCATACAACCCATTGTGACATGGTTCGGAGCTATGGGATTTAGATAAGAAGGCTATCGTTCGTTGTGAATCTGTTCGTTTGAATTAGTTAAAACGTTTGGAGGTATTGAACTTTTAACGCTGAATGATTTTGTATAAGGGATATATATATATATATATATATATTGTGTGTGTGTGTGTGTGTGTGTGTGTGTGTGTGTGTGTGTGTGTGTGTGTGTGTGTGTGTGTGTGTGTGTGTGTGTGTGTTTGTGTGTGTATGTGCAATGTACATATAAATACAGTTAAACATAATGCTTTCTTGTTGTCCTGAGCTCCGCACCTTGTAGACTACACCGAAGTAAAAACCGGAGACGGTAAAATACAAACATAAAAAGAGCAGTCTTTTCATGTCTCAGGCTTGTATTTTTAACACATTGTCGCTGTTAACAGCTTCATCAGGCCAAGCTACCTATAGACACATATATACATGTATACATATATATATATATATATATATATATATATATATTATATATATATATATATATATTATATATATGTGTGTGTGTGTGTGTGTGTGTGTGTGTGTGTGTGTGTGGTGTGTGTGTGTGTGTGTGGAGAGAGAGAGAGAGAGAGAGAGAGAGAGAGAGAGAGAGAGAGAGAGAGAGAGAGAGAGAGAGAGAGAGAGAGAGAGAGAGAGTGAGAGAGATTAAATTATGCAGATAAAAGTATCGGCTACTGGTTAAAGTTGTTACGAATGTGTAACGATAGATTTCCACGAAAAGCATATAACACACCATTTGATCTCGACTGAAGGGCCAAAATTAACTGGGTCCCAAAGGTGCATACTTGTTTATGTGAGCTAAGGATTAGGGTATGCATAAATATATCAAGGAGTAAGAGAAGAAAGTAAATTCCACAAAGATTGATCGACAGTACCTTGCAAACTGGGAAAGTCACGTGCGATGAAGTAACAAGTTTTATGTGCACAAAGTTTATAGTTCCTCATATTCAATTTAAAACTACCCTGTGTTTCACACGAAAAAACACCAAGGATTTACTTTCAATAGATTTACATTCGGGCTCCTGAAATTAAGGTTTACGCTGATGGCTACAAAAACGTAAGTTATGATGAAATGCGCTGTCTCTTTTGTAAAGAATCAGATAATGTTAATTCTCTCTCTCTCTCTTCTCTCTCTCTCTCTCTCTCTCTCTCTCTCTCTCTGTCTCTCTCTCTCTCTCTGTCTCTCTCTCTCTCTCTCTCTCTCTCTCTCTCTCTCTCTCTCTCTCTCTCTCCACGGACAAAGTAAGGCTCCTTGAGAACTGGACTCCAATTGCGTGTTGTTTTTTTCGAAGAATTAGCCATGTCTTGAGTTACGTCTGCTGTTGGTTTGGAGGACGGTTAGGAGCTAAAGGAACGTGAAAGGTGGATAGGGATCAAAATGCGGCGGGAATGGAGAAGTTAAACGTGTGGTGGGGGGATGAGGGAAGAGGAAAGGGATAACAGGTTAATGCTGCGGGCTCTTCGACCAATCGCTCGAAATTTTACGGACTTCGACAACTCAAAGTGTGTGTGTGTGTGTGTGTGTGTGTGTGTGTGTGTGTGTGTGTGTGTGTGTGTGTGTGTGTGTGTGTGTGTGTACGTACTTACATACATACATACAAATATATATATATATATATATATATGTTTATAATTCAATATATATATATATATATATATATATATATATATTATATATATATATATATATATATATATATATATTGAATTATAAACAAAGCTTGCTCTTGTGTCTTAGATTGAAGAAATAGGGGGAGATACGCATTCATATCTGCAGTGGTAGATGATTCTGCCTAACTAACAGTATGTGCTTGAGTGGGTGAATGGGGAAAAATAAAATAAATGCTTCTCAAAATGAGCCTTCAGCAAGCTTATATTCTCAATCTAAGAATAAGAGCAAGCTTTGTTTATAATTCAATATTTCTTGCAGTCATTGCAACACCAAGCTGCTCTGTAAGTTGCTGGAACGGTGCTCGGTACTTATCCTTGGAATTTATTAGTTTGTTGTATTTTAGTCCCTTGCGGATTCATTCCAAGAACTGGCCCTCAGCACTTGTGTCTTAGAGGATATCTTTTTATATTTTCTACTTTTCACAAGAAAATGTAGCTTGTTTTGCTCTTTCATGATTTTCTTTTGCTTCTTAGATGGCACCTTTGGTTGGTTTTTTGAAAACTCAACAAACATACTACGGTATTGCACACCAGCCTTTTCTGGGATTGCATTCTTCTTAAAACTGAAAAGGCAGAGGAGTTAAGTTACCACTTTCCGCGGTCACTGAGGAGAAACAAACAAGTTTCGAAATATCGGTATATGACCAGGAGTTATATGTTAGTGAGTTTTCCTCCCTATTGGAGGATGTCTCCCCCTTGGAGAATATAAGCTTGTTGAAGGCTCGTTTTGAGAAGCATTTATTTTATTTTTCCCCATTCACCCACTCAAGCTTTAGGCAGAATCATCTACCACTGCAGATATGAATGCGTATCTCCCCCTATTTTTTTCAATCTAAGACATAAGAGCAAGCTTTGTTTATAATTCAATATTTCTTGCAGTCATTGGAACACCAAGCTGCTCTGTAAGTTGCTGGAACGGTGCTCGGTACTTATCCTTGGAATTCATTAGTTTGTTGTATATATATATATACACATACGTACTAACATAATATTAGAAGTAAAAGAGACATAGACTTTAAAGAAAAATAAAGTGTTAGCACAGTTTCGAATTCAGTTTCTATCCGTTTAAATTCGGTTTCATCTTCAGTGTCAAACGGATGAATGTTATTAGAAATGACAGGAGGTGAAAAAGGAAATCCGTTCGACTGAGACTCGGCCGTGATTTTGTCCTTATGTACAAACAATAGTAATATCCTTCGCTTGGCAGGGAGAACCATGGGCGTTGTGAATCTGGGAGGCAGGCAGGACGTGAGTGAAACAACATACATGATTTCTGTGCCAAGAAAGTGGGTTGGGTTAGGGGAGGGGGACATAGCGGGGAGAGGGCATAGAGATTCAGAGTCAGATGGGGGGTTTTCACGTGTAGGCCGTTGCCAATTATGAAGGAGAAAAAGTGACCAATCATACGCCAGTGGCGGGGTAACATCCGCCGTTGGATTCCAGAATATGTGTGTGTGTGTGTGTATGCGTGCGTGCGCGTGCGCGCGCGTGTATGTGTGTGTGTGTGTGTGGGGGGGGGGGGGGGGGGGGGTATTAGTGAGTTCAGTTTCCATTAGCGACAGGACAGTTATTTTGGGGAATCGGGGGAGGGGGGTGGGGGTGCACGGCTGGTCCATAGCGAGGACTCAGTGTGCTATGGGTTCCAGTGGAAAGCGTGATCGAATTTCATCCACTTAATGAATGCGTCTCTAGGAATCGCCCGATGTTCTGACGAACAAAGCATGTGTCTGTATCTCTCGGAGCTGGCTAAGGCCACGTTGTTATTATGAAAGAAAGCTTTGCTATGGTGTCTCAAAGCAGAACCAGATTTCGAGGCATCATCTGCATCATTTGATCCGCCTCTCTCGCTCTCGCTTTCTCTCTCTCTCTCTCTCTCTCTGTTTTAAAGAAGATCGGATATGCTGTAGTCCGTGATGCTCTGTTCTTACCGTGACCTCAGGACAACGGAAAGGGAGGAAGAGTGGGGGGGGGGGGGGGAGGGGGAGCAATAATTTTAAACCAGAGGTTTTACTAAATCAGTTTCCACGTTAACAGTTAATACAAAATATCACAAGGTAGTATTGTGTCACAATCATGCTCTCTCGTTTAAACAAGTTAATAGATTTGGTACGATAATGTTCATTGAAACTGGTTTCGGAATTCACGAGAAAAAAAATCTTATGAATGTATTGCTGCCCTAAATCACCCATTTCAAGCCTGCATTAAAGGTCGTGAACCTCATCTTTATAGAGTGGGCAAATTAAAACTTGTTCATTGTGACATACATAGTAATAACAATCATGAGCAACCTCAGAAACACCGACTTTAAACCTTGTCATGTAACAATCTAAATGTGAAGTTTCAAAATGGAGTGACTAAGGGCAGGAAATGAACCAACATTTAGAAAGAGAGGGGTTAGTTACCGCCAAGGACATAGACAAACAGAATACAGGACAAGAACAATGCATTTCGACCTCTTGGGTCTTCTTCAGGCAAAAACAAATGACATTTAGGACAGTGAAAACGAGCAATGAGAAACCACTTATCTTCTTATATTCGCGCACGATAAAAAAAAAATCGTGCGCGAATTTGAGAAGATAAGTGGTGTGTGATCGTGCGCGAATTTGAGAAGATAAGTGGCTTCTCGTTCTTCGTTTTCAGAGTCCTAAATGCTATTTGTTTTTGCCTGAAGAAGACCCAAGAGGTCGAAATGCATTGTGTTTTGTCCTGCACTTTGTTTTTCAATGGCCTTGGAGGTAGCTAACCCCCTATCTTTCTAAAACAAATTCCAATCTCAATGTGTATCTTAGCTAGAAGTAAATTTGCTTTAGTGTTAAATACAGTACAGAAAGTGCTATACATATTAAACCTATCGCTTTTCATGAGAGAGAGAGAGAGAGAGAGAGAGAAAGAGAGGAGAGAGAGAGAGGAGAGAGAGAGAGAGAGAGAGAGAGAGAGAGAGAGAGAGAGAACTCAGAACTCAGAACTCAGAAAACGTTTATTCGATCAAGGATTGAAATTTTAGGCACAACCTATTCTACCAAACTGTCCTTGCTAAGCTAAAGTATGCAATGAGATTAAAGACCAGACAATGAAAAGAAATATAAAATAAAATAAAAAAGAGAAAAATACCGCACACAGGATTACAGAGCACATGATTCACACACAACACACACACACACACACCACACACACACACAACACACACACACACACACACACACACAACACACACACACAAATGCGCGCGCGCGCACAGTAAGCAATGGTTTGACAAAAGCATGCATATATAAGCAATCATAAGATGCAGACAAAAACAACAAAGTGGGGGTGGGGGTGGGGACGTGGGACAGGGGAGGATGATGGTGGGTGTGTAGTGTGGGGCAGCGGTTGGGAATGGAAGATAAAAGGGTGGTTAGATAAACATTACAATATGCCAATGTTTGCTGTGTGTTTGTGATTGTTGGTGGAGTTCGCGACCAGGCGAGGATGATGATGGTGATTTCACTGGCATGAAACAAAATACAGTACTCTAAGAGAACCAATTTTCCTCTCTGAGGAAGGACAGTTAGTGGTATCATTTATTGACAAAACTAGTACGGTAACAACGTACACATCTGCAATTGTTGATGATATAAGTGATAGCTGCAAAACACTTCTATGGGACAGTGTAATCTACATCAAAGAGTCTGTGAAATATTTTCGAAGGTCTTCACTGAAGGTGCGCAGTGAACGGCACAATTTCAGGTTTGAGGGAAGAGAGTTCCAAACGGCTGAACCTGAAATGCAAAACTAGCTTTGAACGTGTCGATCCGAGTACGTGGTAGAATATAATTGTTGAACCCATATAGACATGAGGCCTTAGTAAGTAAATATCTGAGGAATTGTGGGGCAAGATAATTGTGTACTCTATACATAAGTACAGCTTTGTTGAAATCTGGTTGTGTTTGAAGCGGCAGTGTGTTTAATTCAGCCTGCTTTCCGGAGGTTGGTGAGGAAGAATCGGCAGAACTATCTTTGCGGATCTTCTGTACATTGAATCTAATTTTCTATGGTGAATGTTTGCTGCACAGTCCCAGACTACAGATGTATAGCTGATGTGAGAGAGACAGTGAGTCTGGAAAAACATTTTTCGAGCGTTTGTATCTATGTAAGGCTTCAGTTGTTTAAGCATGAAGAGGCTGCGAGCCAGCTTGTTAACGACAGATTCAATGTGGGACTGCCACTTTAGTTCCTCGTCCACCATCACTCCCATGACTCGGTGCTTATGCATTTGTTCTATGACGATGCCATCTAAAGTCAGAGTAAGACTTAGAGTTTCTGTCTGGTGTTTCTGTCTAGAAACAATTGCCATGCTTTTTGGTCTACGTAGGATGGACTATCATCAGGAACAAGATAGATATATAAATAAACTAACTGAAAATGAACATGGCCAAGCGAAGTTATTATTGATAAAGAGTAATTTATTTCGTGCAGTTTGATAGGACACAGAAATTTCGACATAATGCCAACGTTTATTTGACTGAAAAGTTCACATGTAATACCTGCACAACTCTTCATGTTCTGCGAAAAAGCTACAATGTATCTATGTTCAGCGGAAAAGTTCCACACAGTTCATGTTCAGCGGAAAAGTTCCACACAGTTCATGTTCAGCGGAAAAGTTGTATAATTTGTTTGTTTTGTGTTAAGCGGATGAGTCTATCATAATCCTGCTAAATGAATCCACCACCATACCCCGTTTGACCTAAATGTTTACCATGCACCAACCTCTGCAAAGTTTGCTTCGGTTTTTTTTTAAAACCCATTCCGTCTCTCTAACCAGTGTGTTTACACGGATTTGATAGTTGTTTGAGGAAGCCCGTAGAGGAGCCTGTGGTCAAACGGTCAGAACATTTGTCTGCGGTTTTGATGGAGCTGAGTTCCAGCCACTTGCATGGTGGGATTTTTCAGCTTGAAAACCAGTTCTGTCTCCTCAGCAGTACATGGATACCTGATTCTGTTCAGGGGAGATTAAAGGCGGAGGAGGAGTGGGGTGGGCTCCCCCTTTCCCTCATGCCAAGCCCTTTGTGTTAACCCTTCTTCTTCTTCTTCTTTAAGTTTATTTGCGTTATCACATTTTTCGTAATCTTGCTAACAAATCTCGGATCTGCACGTTGGATCCGGACAAGCACCGCGGATCCATAATAGATTCGTCATCGGCCACCTTCCATCTTTCTAACATAGGTACAACACTTTTTTGCGTAATCTTTATGACGAAAATAAACACACACACACACACACACACACACACACACACACACACACACACAACACACAAAACAAGAGAGAGAGAGAGAGAGAGAGAGGAAGAGAGAGAGAGAGAAGGAGAGAGAGAGGAGAGAGAGAGAGAGGAGAGAGAGAGAGAGGAGAGAGAGAGAGAGAGAAACGGACATGAGGGGGTTAAACAGACGTGCATGACAAGAAAAACTTTTCGGAAATCAGAAGACTGATCTTGGAGGCAGTAAACATACGCACACCGGTACTTGCGGTTTATTCAATAAAGACTATGGCATCTTGTGAAGGGGGTTTGTTGTGAACAAACGTCTCTAGTGACGGGACACAAAGACGTGAGTCACAGATTACAATGTACTTTTTTTATCAGACGTCCTAAGCATGTTACACAACAAATGTCACTTAATAAATATGTATTACAAACACAACGGATCTTAAGATCCCTCTATAAATCAAAAGGACAACACACACACAACACACACACACACACACACACACACACACACCACACACACACACACACACACACACATACACATTTCTTGTGTATATGCCACAGCAAATGTACGTCGCTACAATGAAGCGGGCCACATTTTCATTATTTGTTTTGTTTATTCAATAGTTTAACTATTTATTTGTTTATTTATTTGTTTACTTATTTATTTATTTGTTTATTTATTGATGTATTTGTTTATTTATTTATTTACTTATTGATGTATTTGTTTATTTATTGATGTATTTATTCCACAGATCACTCAAGGGGGAGCAGCAGCAGACCAAAAAGTGACCTTTCTTTTCTCCGTTGTTTTTACACTGGTGGGAAAGGTTCTGGCAGAAGGAGCAATGGTAGAGAAGGGGAGGGAAGGGGTCGCCGACAAGATTACACTCATTATGTTTCCAATGATGGTAGTCACAGAGAAAAGATCAAAGCCGTCAGAGGGGGAGACAACTTGCACAGTGTTCTCATTATAGTGCTCCCCACACCCCTCTCATCCCCCCCCCCCCCCCCCCCCCCCCCCCCCCCCCCCCCCCCCCCCCCCCCCCCCCCCCCCCTCCACCCCCTCCCCACGGCCCTGCTGGGCTCTGGAGCCAATGTAATCTCAGAGTACACTTCATCAAATCCTCTTGCTATCAAGAAACGACAGTGGCACCCTGAAGAGCGCGAAAATCCCCACGGCAAAAATGATTTCTGCCCTGGGAAGAGTGGTAGTGAAGACTGAAAAAAGTCACTTCCTTTATGTTTTTCTTTCACTAAAGGGGGGATGGAAAAAAACACAACGTCGTGTTCACATCAACAGAAATCGTAATTACTCTGTAAAACTATACAGCTCCAAGGGTAAAAACTCATTCATGGCGGTAAATCTACACTGTTCACGTTCATAGGAAATGTTGTTCTAAAAAAGCTGAACGAATTTTTTGTGTCCGCATCCACATCACAAATGGCGATCAACACATTCCTTTTTCTATCAACGTTCGTTAAAATAGGTTTCACCCGTTTTTGCCTAAGTTTGCCAAGTAAAGAAAACGAGGCGGATGTAAACATAAGCTCTAGAGGGGGTTAACAACAACAACAACAACAACAACAACAACAACAGCAACAGCAACAACAACAACAACACAACAGCAACAACAACATAAAACCACCCAAGAGGTTGAAGGAATGTACTGCTCTAAAGATGTTATTTTTATTTGAAGCCAAACAGCAAGCAAAAATTTGTGAATCGGGTTGTCTGGAACAGTTAGTTCCATCCCGAAAATTGAAACATATATAGTAACGTGTTTATTTATTTGCTTGCATGTCTATTTATTAACTCGTGATTTACCTATTCGTTTTATTTTGTATGTTTATACTTGTCATTTACTCTGTGTTTCTCAATTACATTTCTGTTTGCATGTTTAATCGCATGTAACGTCCTTTCCTTTAGTTTGTATGTTATTCGAAAAAGGTCAGTGAGTAACTTTGGCCAATGAATTGTAATGTTTGCCTGAATGAAAAATTATTGGAAAAAAGAGTATGGTTCAGGCAGTGCTAAATAACATGCTGAATGTCAACAATTCAAACAGTGTGGGTCAGGCAGCGCTAAATAACATGCTGAATGTCAACAATTCAAAGAGTGTGGGTCAGGCAGCGCTAAATAACATGCTGAATGTCAACAATTCAAAGAGTGTGGGTCAGGCAGCGCTAAATAACATGCTGAATGTCAACAATTCAAACAGTGTGGGTCAGGCAGCGCTAAATAACATGCTGAATGTCAACAATTCAAAGAGTGTAGGTCAGGCAGCGCTAAATAACATGCTGAATGTCAACAATTCAAAGAGTGTGGGTCAGGCAGCGCTAAATAACATGCTGAATGTCAACAATTCAAAGAGTGTGGGTCAGGCAGCGCTAAATAACATGCTGAATGTCAACAATTCAAAGAGTGTGGGTCAGGCAGCGCTAAATAACATGCTGAATGTCAACAATTCAAAGAGTGTGGGTCAGGCAGCGCTAAATAACATGCTGAATGTCAACAATTCAAAGAGTGTGGGTCAGGCAGCGCTAAATAACATGCTGAATGTCAACAATTCAAAGAGTGTGGGTCAGGCAGCGCTAAATAACATGCTGAATGTCAACAATTCAAAGCGTGTGGGTCAGGCAGCGCTAAATAACATGCTGAATGTCAACAATTCAAAGAGTGTGGGTCAGGCAGCGCTAAATAACATGCTGAATGTCAACAATTCAAAGAGTGTGGGTCAGGCAGCGCTAAATAACATGCTGAATGTCAACAATTCAAAGAGTGTGGGTCAGGCAGCGCTAAATAACATGCTGAATGTCAACAATTCAAAGAGTGTGGGTCAGGCAGCGCTAAATAACATGCTGAATGTCAACAATTCAAAGAGTGTGGGTCAGGCAGCGCTAAATAACATGCTGAATGTCAACAATTCAAAGAGGTCGGCAGGGCGAGGGGAGAGAAAGGGATAGGGAGAGAGAGAGGGTAGGAAGAGCGACTGTGAGAGTTAAGCGAAGGGAGAGAGCGAGGGAGTGGAGGAAACACACACACACACACACACACACACACACACACACACACACACACACACACACACACACACACACACACACACACAGAGAAAGAGAGAGAGAGAGAGAGAGAGAGAGAGAGAGAGAGAGAGAGGAGAGAGAGAGAGAGAGAGAGAGAGAGAGAGAGAGAGGTAAAGACGAGGAGAGAAAAACGGAAGCAGAGAGAGAGAGAGAGAGAGAGAGAGAGATGAGGAGAGAGGAGAGAGAGAGAGAGAGAGAGAGAGAGAGAGAGAGAGAGAGAGAGAGCTCAACATTTTTAATATTATTAGATGTACAGCCTTGATGACATGGGGGACGCAAAACAAAAAGCAAATAACAAACAGTAAATCCACAACAAACATGATTTTTAAAATGCGACTATTCCAAACACCACAAGCCTGCCTACCGACCCCAGAATAATGCACCTTCAAGAATTCGCAATGCATTAACAATCAACACTAACATGTCTTGCCGTCTCCTTTAGAATTCGGTTTATCGTTTATAGTTGGTATTCCTCATTTTAAAATATTTTTCAGGCTGAAAATATATTTCAGTAATAAGAAATAAGTGGCATCTTAGTCTTCTGGCCAGACTGGGAATGAGAACTATCGGATTAAATGCTAAGAAAAGATGGTTTATTGACGAACAAGAAATAGATTGTTTGTGTCTAATGTGTTGTAAAGAAGCTAAAGATGAACGAAACTTTATAATTTCATTGCCTTGTGTATGATCCAATACGAAGTAAATATAATTTGTTTTCTTTACCGGTTTCGGAAAGACATAATTTAGAAGCGATTCTTGCATATGGAACTGATGAGATCACAACATCGCTGGCGAATTTTATAGCGGAAGCAAACAACACAAGGAACAAAAGAATGTCATCTGACCAACATTGATAAAGGAAAAAAAATGAATTAACAAAAACCTATAAACCAATTGGGTGACAAAAACATAAACTGGAAAGATAAATTAGTTTATCAGAAATTTAAACAATTGATGAACGCATACATTTAATATAGTTTAAGATTGATGGCAGAGTGTGACATTTGTTACTGCTTTCGGTGTGTGAGTGCATCTATGGATGTTGAATGTTACCTCGAAAAATGTTTATCTTAAAAGTAGTTCTTAAATAAATGTTAGCGAACCGCCCAGAGAACGTGGACAAACGAGTCACAAGACAAAACACAACGCGTTTCGACCTCTTAGGTCTTCGTCAGGTGATATATAAACGAATAAAACAACGAAAATTCACTTAGCTTTGATCGCTTCAGATCGCTTAGGGTTCAGCGCAAGGAAGAAGGCGTTGAATGTAGTTGTTTGAATGTGTGTGTGTGTGTGTGTGTGTGTGTGTGTGTGTGTGTGTGTGTGTGTGTGTGTGTGTGTGTGTGTATGTGTGTGTGTGTGTGTGTGTGTGTGTGTGTGTGTGTGTGTGTGTGTGTGTGTGTATTTGCGTTCACGAAACTATATCTATGGAGAAATAATTTCTTACTTTTTACTCGCCGCTACATGTTGTGAATTGTCCCCCTTGGTACTAGAGCTCTGTAAAAAGCTAATGCCAATAAAAATGTGTCAGTGCCAGTGTCAATCTCTCTCTCTCTCTCTCTCTCTCTCTCTCTCTCTCTCTCTCTCTCTCTCTCTCTCTCTCTCTCTCTCAGCTTTTTCTCTTGATTTGAAAGTGAATTTAAGTAAGAGCAATATAATTGTGTTCAGAAAAGGTGGTTATTTAGCAGCAAGAGAGCATTGGACGTATAACCATGCTGTGATGCCTGTGGTAAATGCTTATAAATACTTGGGTATATTGTTTTCAACAAAACTCAGCTTCACATTAGCATGCAATGACCTGGTAAGTAAAGCAAAGAAAGCTCTGCTCTGCATTATGAGAAAACTTCATGTTTTGAAGAATTCTAGTTTAGATTTGTTGTTGAAGTTATTTGATTCCAGGTTCAGCCCATTGCTCAGTACGGTGCAGAACTTTGGGGACTAGACGTTGCAGCCCGTCAATGCGAAAAAGTACATCTTTTTGCCTTAAAGAAGTTTTTAGGAGTCGAAATGCGAACACCCAATGACCTTGTCTATGGAGAGACCAATAGATATCCTATTTACATAAATTCTGTATTAAGCTGTATTCGATACTGGTTAAAATTAACTAAAATGAATGATTATAGATTACCACGGAAAGCTTATGTGATGTTATATGACCTAGATGTAAGAGATAAAAGAAACTGGGTGTCAAATATCCGTAGTCAGTTATACAAATTTGGATTTGGTTATGTTTGGATGAACCAAGGTGTGCAGAATGATAGATTATTTCTTTGTGAATTTAAAGAAAGATTGATTGCGTGCAGGTGGCAAGAATGGGACGCTCACGTCAAAAATAGCGATAGATTTACCATGTATCGGACATTTTGTACAGTTCACGATGTCAAACTTTATCTGCAAATGGATTTAGGCAAACACTTGAAGTTAATTATGACCAAATTTCGACTTGGAATTTCAGATATTACACAGCACAGGTATCGCTACTGTAAACATGCTGGAATGGATCTGACTTGTCCACTTTGCAATGATGGAAAAGAAGACGAGTTGCATTTTGTTTTATGCTGCTGCAAGTTATCTAGTCTAAGAGCGCAATATATACCAGTTAAGTTTTTCAGGGATCCTTGTCAATTTCGGTTAAGTCTGCTTATGGCATCTCAAAATGAAAGTGTAGTCAGAAATCTCTCAATTTACTTGTTCAAGGCATTTCAATTTCGATCAGTTTATGACTTCGTGAATGAGAATTTTATCCAGTCTTTGATGTGTTATGTAATGTTCATACATTGTTGTTACTTTCTCCATACCCCCTTCATAAGGGGCAATGGCCTTTATATGAAGTAAACCATCTGAGTTCTGAGTTCTGAGTTCTCTCTCTCTCTCTCTCTCTCTCTCTCTCTCTCTCTCTCTCTCTCTCTCTCTCTCTCTCTCTCTCTCTCTCTCCACAGTGAACCATCCTCATCGTTGCCTTGCCATCATTTGGTTTCTGTAGGGAGGATGAGTCGCACATTTTGTACGATTGTAAAGAATACAATACTATTCATGGGAAAACCATAATTTAAAAAAAAAGATATATATATATATATATATACATATATATATATATATATATATATATATATATATATATATATATATATTTATATATATATATATATATATATTGCTACAAATGACACAGAGCGCTAGAATTAAACTACGACGATGACCAGGTGAAATCTCTTGCAAGTGATACTGCAGAGACGTTGAACATTCGAAATATGAAGAAAAACTCAGAGAGAGAGAGAGAGAGAGAGAGAGAGAGAGAGAGAGAGAGAGAGAGAGAGGAGAGAGAGAGAGAGAGAGAGAGAGACGCTTCAGACATACTTTTATTGGCATTGACCGATACAGTCTTTGTGTCAAGGGGGAACAAGATCATATTTGCAACGCCAGGAAAGAGAAAAAAAAGTGGAATGAAAGAGGCAAACTGAATAGCTCAGTAAATGTGGACAATCAAAGCATTTCGAAATAATGTAATAGGAAAATCAAAAAGGGATTCGTCTTGATAACAAATCAAATATATAGTAGAAGAGAAAGGAAAGAGAACATTTTATACAAACAGACGCGCGCGCGCGCACAAAGAGAGAGATAGAGGGTGAAGACAGGAGAGAAAAACGGGAGAGAGAGAGAGAGAGGAGAGAGAGAGAGAGAGGAGAGAGAGAGAGAGAGAGAGAGAGAGAGAGAGAGAGAGAGGTTAAGCTGTCATTCAGTGGAGACAGTTTAAACTTGGAAAGATATAACTGAAAGTTTCGAATAAAATAGAGGAAAAAACACCACCAATAAATGAGCAAAAATTAAAAAAAAATTAAAAAAAACCACATCAGGCAACGGGTTTACCAGTCAAGCGAAGACAATGCTTTACAGTGCGGCATTTGGAACGAAACATAAGGTGTTCTTTTTACCTCTGTTGTGTATGAAACTATATTCTTGATACTGCAGGGACACCGAAAAAAGAAACAAACTAAAGTAAGAAACAAGGAAGGAACTAAAGAAAGACAGATAGAATCTCATTAATAATATCGTAATATTGAAAAGTGAAAGGAACAAACGAAGACCAATTAAAATGTTCAAATACCTGATTTGATACGAATGTAATCTATTGGTGGAAATTCCCATATCCCAAAGAAATCGAAAAAAGACAAACAAACAAACAAAATAACAATAACAACTACTACTACTACAACAGTAAAACTTCGGCAAAACAAACAGGATAACAATGAATTGTGAATGACAGAGCCTCCGACGAACGACAAGAAGAGGTTTTTTTCGTAAATGACCATGTTACTTTAAATAAACTGCAAAACACACAAACAAACAAAACAACGTGTCCCATTGCACTTTGAAGCACAATATGCTTCTTACCAATTCTTAACTATTGTTTACAGTAGTAATGCCTTAGTGTATTGATTTACTTTCAATTCTCAGTGTGTCTTTAAATGCTGGTATAAATAAACGAATAACTCTAAAGGTTAATAGCTTATTTTCATTCTCTCTACTACAGTTTCCATAAGCAACGCAGTACAAGACTCATCCATCCGAAATATGAAACAACACATCAGAGAAACACATCCGCTTGCAGAGGAAAAATTAGACGACTGAAAGCAAGGCAACAAACAAACAAAGTCAGAAGAAAACAAGTCAGAGAGAAAATGGAGACTCTAAGAGCTCAGCACTACGTTACTGAAAGTTTCAAGTAAAAGTGGGGGGGAACACCAGCAAGAAATGAGCAAACAAACAAAACAATGAATCAAGCCCAGTGATGAAGAGTTTCCCTTTGCCATTCGTACCTGAGCACCACCAGGAAGCCACACCCGCGTCCGTGGACAGCAGACTGCCAACTTGCATGGGGGAGACGAGCTTCAAGTGCAAAAATTGGGATGAAGATTTGTTGTCTTTTTCTCTGTCCCTCTTTCTGTCTTTTCTTGCCTTATCAGCCAAGTCGTCGCCCAGTGGTCACCACCAAATCCGGCTTTGGATCAGAGGAGGCTGGGTGGATAGGTGGGCTGGGTTAGTGGCTAGCTGGTGTACTGGGTTCAACTCTTGTGGACAGCACCACAGACATGCACGAACTGACGGCCTGGTTCTCTCTCCCTACCACCACAACACGTTAAAGGCTCAGGGCAAGTTGCCGTGCCGAGTATTACCCCCCCCCCCACCCCCCCCCCCACCCACAACCTCACCCTTCCCCCACCATCCACCACCGTCCATCAATCCGCCATCCCACCCACCCCTCCTATTCTTCTCTGGGCGGGCCTTCTTCCTCTTTTTCCCCACCCCCGCAAAACTCATCCTTTTCCTTTATGGAAACATGCTTGCTTCAAAAGGTATTCTTCTGTGAAAATAGTTACTTCTGATCAAAACAACTTATTATCCCTAGAAACAGTTAACTTTTTGCGTAAATATCTAACCATCCTTTCAAAACTTCACTTCCCAGTGAAAACACTTACATATTCTGGAAAACCCTTTCCCAGTGAGAATACCTACATATTCGGGAAAACCCTTTCCCAGTGAAAACACCTACATATTCGGGAAAACCCTTTCCCAGTGAAAACACTTACATATTCTGGAAAACCCTTTCCCAGTGAGAATACCTACATATTCGGGAAAACCCTTTCCCAGTGAAAACAACTGATGTTCCCGGTAGAGCCAATTCCGTCGAAAAACAGCTGTTCATCTGGAAAACCAGCTAGCTTTTTCCATGAGAAACTTTAACTTCCAAGCAAAACAGCTATTGTTGCACCCCTGAAGACTTCTAACATCACGGAGAAACAATCGTATCCAGTATCGAATTATTACATGAACACAGCTCATCATTCCGTGAAAATAACTAGCTGTCCGTACTACCTGGCCCTTTACACGGGAAAATAACTTCCCCAACTCGATAAATAGCTGTTCTGATAGGAAAATTACTTGTTCTCTGTTAAAACACTTTTTTTTTGGAACAAGCATGTTCTCATACCTCCTACCCACCCTGATCCTCCACCTCCCCCTCCTCCTGACGCATCACCATCCAGCCCCCTCCCCCGCATCAACGGAATAAAGAGGGAATCCAAGCGACAGCGAGTCAACAAAGCCTGAGCCAAGCTTGACACACGGCGGGAGGTCTATTTCTGTGACGTGGGGGAGGAGGCAGTGAGCGAGCTGGCTCCGTGGACTCCACTCTGTCGCCTTTCAACGGTGCCAATGCGGCTGTGATCGTTTACGGATAAGGAGGAAGGGGGGGGGGGGGGGGGGGGGGAGAGGCGCTAGTGTGGTGATGGTCGGTGGGGTGGTGGTGGTCGGTGGTGGAGGTGGTGGTGATGGTGGTGGTGGCTGTGGTGGGAGAGTTCGATGGTGACAGTGGTCTGTGCGTGTGTCCGGTCACGTGTGTGAAATATGGTGGGGGGTAGTGGTGGTGAGGGGGGGGGGGGAGGGCAGGGGAAAAGGGGGGATTGCAGGTTTTCAAATTCCACTGGTCAGTTGAGTGATGTTGGGGAGCTTTTTTTCCTGTGAGAATAACAGAGAAAGGGAGGAAACTGTAAACCAGGGAGCACTGAACTCTGAATTGTTTGTCGTATTTGACCATGGCCAGGTGCAATGCAAATTCACTAAGAAGAACATCGAGCCTCGTTTTCTACAAGAATCTATGAATACAAGAAGCACAAAGCCTCATTGTGTCATCACAATTCCTTTTCACGATGTTTGTTTCGACGCAGTATCGACAAATTTCCTACCGCATTTCATCTTGTTTTAACCAGCATGATTTTTCACGTTTCTGTGTCGTGGACAAATACTGTAGGATTTATAGCAGGATAGACTGGTGATATCAAAAGATAATACTAAGCCTTTCAATGCGGGGCAACTTTAACTGGACACTGTCTTCACACACACACACACACACACACACACACACACAGAGAGAGAGAGAGAGAGAGAGAGAGAGAGAGAGAGAGAGAGAGAGAGAGAGAGAGAGGAGAGAGAGAGAGAGAGAGAGAGAGAGAGAGAGAGAGAGAGAAGGGTTGCCACTTTGAAATTATATTGTCATTGTCAAAAGGTCCCGTGACAAAAAAAGGGGGGGGGGGGGGGAGATGACCGCAATTAATATCAAAGCGAACAAAAATGTATAAAGAAGTTAAATTATAGAAAAGAAAAATCATAAGGGTAGTCATACACAAATGAAATAAGAAAACGTATCCAAATAAATCCAAACAAATCCAGATCAGCACGAGATGGCATACCTAGAACATGCTCACTTCACTCTGGAGAAAAAAACGCAGCAATCAATTTAATCCAGAGTAGCTCCAAACTGTGGAGAAAACTTAGTCTTCCCTTTCGATATGACTCACAGTTATAACTCTTTTTTTTAACACTCCATGCCTCTGTGAAAAAGTTTGCAGTAGACTGTACAGTGTCTTCATCTTTTGGTGACAATATGCCATAGATGTCTTTTTTCAGCAATATCTAATAAACAAAAGCCAACACTGTGCTCTGATATCTTCAAAAACTCTAGAGCGAAAAAAAGAAAATGGTTTCATCGTTAACAGGATTTCCACACATTGGGCGAGGCAATTCCGTAATCTAATATCACTAAATGTGGAAAGACGTTAAATTGAAGAAGAAGAATTCCGTAATGTACCAGGGTAAACCCACCTTTTATTTGCATTAAATCCAAAGGTTCTCGGTCTGAATTTTGCGAAGTGTAACCTATGCCATTTATGTTAATCACTACAATGTATTTATTTGCTTGAAAAATATCTCAAACGAGTAAAACCAGTTACAGCTTCCTTGCTTTCCACGTCAGAATGCCAGTTCTGTTTATAACACGCGATCAAATGGTCTTTGAATCCTGAAATACAACTCCATCATACTCTGCTCCCTGGGCCAACTACACTAGCCCAAAACCATTCTCAGATAATACTTTTCTACACAACATGCCCAGTTTTCTTTACCACGTTCCATCTGCCCTAGCATCATGTCAGATGCTTGATTACAAAGTCTAGTTGGAGAAAGTGGCGAAAGCTTCAGCCAGAATCTTATACACTTAACATTATGTTCTTAGAAATAGATGATACCTGCCGGTCTCACCGTGAAAGACTTTGGTGGATGCTTGGATGGGAACATTTAGAAAACGCTACATGGAAAAACAGTGTACTTTTTCCATCTGCTTAAGATTATGGAGTGCATGCCCAAACAAAAGCAAGGTCAGCACCATTCAGGATGAAGACGGCAACAGAGTCACACAGGTAGAAGATATCATTTAAAGCTAAACTTAATATTGCTCTGAACTCGACAACAGGACTCAGGCGATCCAAATGTGCTAAAAGCTCAGGATTTATCAAATGAGCATGGCTTTCAAGTACTCAATGAAGATGTCATAGCTAGCCTCAGTGAAATCGCTGAAGATGTCATAGCTAGCCTCAGTGAAGTCGCTGAAGTGTAGCCAGGCTGCAGGCATCTTGCAGAACTCTTGAAACATGGTGGTGATGCGGTAACAGATATCCAGACTGCTATCTGCAACAAAACCTGGCACACCGGGGCGTGGCCTACGCCATGGACTCAACCACAATAATCATCCTTCCAAATAAAGGAAATCTCCAACACCACAAAACTAGCCGCACTCAAAATCACTGTACATAGATTGTAACTGCAAGCACATACAATCTTTGCTAAAGAATCGGCTGGATTCCGCAAAGGCAGAAGTACCGTCAAGCATATTTTCACCTATGTACCCTTTGCAAAAACATGCCCAGCATCAGAGTTAATTCTCACACGTCTTCATAGACTTCAAGAAAGCGTTCAACAGGGTCTGGCAGGAGGCATTTTTGGCCACAATGAGGAAATGTTATATTTGGCAGAAGCTTATCAACACCGTCCAACAACTGTCCTCTAAAACACTAGTACGATGCTCATCCAGGATGCAGATGGAGAATGGTTTCATACTTCAGTTGGAATTCATCAGGGCTGCCTTCTCTCGCCACTATTTTTTCAGCATATTCGTGAAATGCATCCTGCTGATGCACTTAAAGATCATATTATCAACAGTCACAACTAAAGAAAAACAAACATCACAAAACTTCGATTTGTAGACCACATCCATAGCCTGGCGGGCATAAGAGCATCCAAAACTTGTTGAACGACTGGATAAAACATCAACAGGATGTGACATGGAAATCAGCGCCAAAAGGACCAAATTGATGGCCAGCCACAACACCACCATCAGTTCTGAGATATTTGCCGATGGTCAGAAGCTAGAATCAGTTCAACATTTTACTTAGTACCAGCCGCCGTGGCGAAGGGGTTAGCGTCGCGAATTCCCGGCTTGGAGGTCGTGGGCTCGATTCCCTTCAGAGTCATGTGTAATTTTTCTGCCCCGACCGGCTCCTATCCAGAGTTGAGTTTGCCACGGGCTCAGTTGGGAAGACTGGGACCACACAGTCGAGTTTCATCCACTTAATGGATGCGTCTCTGAGAGTGTTGCTCAAATTTCCTGACCAACACTTCAGATGTCTGTATCTCTCGGGCCTGGTTGACGCCGGGATATATTATGAAAGGAAGCATGGAGTACAGCTCTCTCATGCAGTCTCAGACAGGAATGGAAATGCGTAGCATCATTTTCATCATCCTCATTCTCATCGATCAGCATAAAAAAAATTCTCAAATTCTGTGGCCCTCCATGCCCTGCTCTCCTGGTGACCTTAGTTTCGATGTCCTCTCCACGTCTGTGGCCTTGGTTTGACTCCGTCTGGGTCACCGGTATCGGCGGGTCCATGGGGGCTGTCGTTGGACGGACGTGGCGACTCACTCACGCCGGCTCCACAACTAAGCAATTATTGTCGTCATTAGGGGGCTTAGTAGGTAGTGTCATGCATAATTATGTTGGATCAGAACAGACGCAGCTGAACACCACTGAAGTGACTCGGCAGCAGTGCAGTGTCACCTACGGTGGGTTGCCTCTTGACGACATGACATTGACTGCTCCCTGTGGATTGCCGGTACTGGGGCTGCAGCGTGACTGACCAGGCTGTGGCTGTGGACGGGGTGTCGGAATGAGCGGTGTGGGTGCACTGCCACTGAGGTGGGACAGAAGATGGGGGGAAAACATGTTACTTAGCTAGGATTTATCATTAGCAGTGATAGATTAAAACCAGAAATCATTTCAAAGGCAGCACAACTACAATACTGTTCAGATCAAAATCTATATGGAACATTTCCAAGGAATACAATATTAGACTCCTGCATGCACTGATATTTCCATCTTCCTGTGCGCTTGCAGGACATAGACCCTCACAGCGGATGCAGAAAGAAGAATCCCTGCCATGGAAATGAAGTTACCGCAAGAGACTGAATATCAGACACACTGATCACATCACCAACGAACAAGTGCGCCATGCTATCATGCAGCGCTTAGGATTATACGATCTACTGAAATTTGTCAGGAAAAAGAGCTAAGTTGGAATGGCCCTGTACCAAGATCTTATGGCCTTGCTAAAACCATCCCTTAGTGAACTAATGTAAAAGGGAGACGCAGGAGAAAGAGAAGAAAGGCTGACAACTGTACAGAGAGAAGAAAGGCTGACAACTGTACAGAGAGAAGAAAGGCTGACAACTGTACAGAGAGAATAAAAAGGCTGACAACTGTACAGAGAGAAGAAAGGCTGACAACTGTACAGAGAGAAAAGGCTGACAACTGTACAGAGAGAAAAGGCTGACAACTGTACAGAGAGAAGAAAGGCTGACAACTGTACAGAGAGAAAAGGCTGACAACTGTACAGAGAGAAGAAAGGCTGACAACTGTACAGAGAGAAGAAAGGCTGACAACTGTACAGAGAGAAGAAAGGCTGACAACTGTACAGAGAGAAGAAAGGCTGACAACTGTACAGAGAGAAAAGGCTGACAACTGTACAGAGAGAAAAGGCTGACAACTGTACAGAGAGAAAAGGCTGACAACTGTACAGAGAGAAGAAAGGCTGACAACTGTACAGAGAGAAGAAAGGCTGACAACTGTACAGAGAGAAAAGGCTGACAACTGTACAGAGAGAAAAGGCTGACAACTGTACAGAGAGAAGAAAGGCTGACAACTGTACAGAGAGAAGAAAGGCTGACAACTGTACAGAGAGAAAAGGCTGACAACTGTACAGAGAGGAAACATATCTTTCCAGGCCCAGGCCTTGGCACACAATCCACAGAACTGGAGGAACCTGGTGAACTGTTTTCGACTGTGGTGCCCCAGTTACTTTTCACAGAGAGAAGAAGAAGGAGAAGAAGAAGAAGAAGAAGAAGAAGAAGAAGAAGAAGAAGAAGAAGAAGAAGAAGAAGAAGAACAAGAACAAGAACAAGAACAAGAACAACAAGAAGAACAAGAACAAAAAGAACAAGAAAAATTTTAAAAAGAGGGGGTTAGTTACCGCTAATGACACAAAGAAAGTACTTCGACCTCTTGGGTCTTCTTCAGGCAAAAACAAATAACATTTAGGACAGTGAAAACGAAGAACGAGAAACCACTTACCAAGAAGACCAAGTTCATTCTCATTATCAGCTGCCTCCCTGCACCGGGAATCTGAAGCACACAAGCTGCAGAGCGGCGAGAAGAGTGTAAAAAAACTGACTTTATTCATTAAAACTGAATTGATGAAGATGTTATTGCATTAGGCTTCAGACCAAGTGAACGAATCAGACAGGCACAGCTATGAGCAAAACCGGTTTATGTAAGGTATTGTTGGAGAGTGACACTTTCGTTGTATCCAGTATCAGTGCTGTTACCCCCAAATTGACTATGTCTATGTTGGGGTAAGTCGACCCTTTTGCCGTGGAGGCAAGGTGATTCCAGACACAAATTTGCTCCGTAGTGGTGGGCCAGGATTCGCCACACAAAGCATGCACATTTTCCCCTGATGGTCTTCCTATTTGCCGTAATGACGATGACTATTTGTTTTGTTCAAACTACAGCACCAGTGTTCTGATTACATTCCAGTAGGTTGTGTGTATTCCAGTATGGCAAAATAAAGATCATAAGAGAGTGCATTCTGGTTGTAATCTATACAGCAGTAAAGCACTACCAGACAGTAGAAACTGGGCTGAAGCCAACTTTTGACGGACAACCTAGTGAAGTGAGTCAAGAATAGTAAATGTTCAAGTAAAGTCTGCGTCAGGAGGCAAAAGAAACAAACAAACAAAACCCCACAAATATATTGAACCACAGGTCATCATCATTAGCATCATCATCTTCATCATCATTATCATCGTCGTCGTCGTCGTCGTCGTCATCGTCGTCATCGTCGTCGTCGTCATTGTCAACATCATCATCATCATCATCATCATCATCGTCATCATTATTAGCAGCAGCAGCAGCGGCAGCAGCATCGTCATTGTCATCATCATCACCATCATCATCATCATTATCAGCATCAGCATCATGAGATGTCTGCATTGTCGTTTGTCCACCTGGTCACCAAGGAAAAAGACTGAAGAATGGATTCAGCACACACAGTGTACAAACGGGTGAACAAGTTTTGCCGTGGGCAAAACCCTGTCTATATTTATTACCATGCGGCTATCATACAGTCTATTTATATATGCTGGTGACCCCATAAACTCTGAAAGAATTTTGATTTGTTTTCCTGTCAGTATGTGCCAACGTACATTTGCTGGTAATTGAAAGAGCTGTTCCTTTGAATTGTAATGGGGAGTTTTGCTTTTCCTTTCGACTGTTGTTGTACTCAGACATTGCCAAGGTAAAGCAGAAGTGCTACTTTCTTTTCTGGCTATTTATTTTAGCAAGTATCCCAGTCACAAAGAAAGGATGCAGATCTCTTATTCTATTGTCACAGTTCGTTTCAGGTTCAGTTTCAGTTTCACCAAAGCATCACTGCGTGCAGACTAGTCCTTATACGCAAACCTGCATCTGCTATGCTACGAGACAACAGTGTGTATGTACCTGAGTCGCACCACTTTCTTTCTTTCATCTGGCACCACTTTCTTTCTTTCATCTGGCACTACTTTCTTTTATCTAGCACCGCTCTCTTTCTTTTATCTGACACCACTCTCTTTCTTTCATCTGGCACCACTCACTTTCTTTTATCTGACACCACTCTCTTTCTTTTATCTAGCACCACTTTCTTTCTTTTATCTGACACCACTCTCTTTCTTTTATCTAGCACCACTCTCTTTCTTTTATCTGACACCACTCTCTTTCTTTAATCTAGAACCACTCTCTTTCTTTTATCTGACACCACTCTCTTTCTTTTATCTGACACCACTCTCTTTCTTTTATCTAGCACCACTCTCTTTCTTTTATCTGACACCACTCTCTTTCTTTTATCTGACACCACTCTCTTTCTTTATCTGACACCACTCTCTTTCTTTTATCTAGCACCACTCTCTTTCTTTTATCTAGCACCACTCTCTTTCTTTTATCTGACACCACTCACTTTCTTTTATCTGGCACCAATTTCTTTCTTTTATCTGACACCACTCACTTTCTTTTATCTGGCACCACTTTCTTTCTTTTATCTGACACCACTCTCTTTCTTTTATCTGACACCACTCTCTTTCTTTTATCTGACACCACTGTCTTTCTTTTATCTGGCACCACTTTCTTTCTTTTGTTTGGCATCACTTTCTTTCTTTTATCTGGCACCACTTTCTTTCTTTTGTCTGGAACCACTTTGTTTATACTGGCACCATTTTCTTTCTTTTTTTTTGCCACTATTTTCCTTTTTTTTTTTTAAATCTTGCTGCACTTTCTTTTCTTTTCTTTTTTTAGCCAGCAATACTTTCGTTTTTCTACCCGACACAACTGTCGTTCTTTTATCGGGCACCACTTTCTTTCTTTTGTCTGGCAACAATTTCTCTATGTGGCACCACTTTCTTTTATCTGGCAAGAGTTTTTTTTTAACTGGCACCTCTTTCTTTCTTTTATCTGGCACCACTCTCTTTCTTTTATCTGACACCACTTTCTTTCTTTTATCTGGCACCACTCTCTTTCTTTTATCTGACACCACTTTCTTTCTTTCATCTGGCCCCACTCTCTTTCTTTTATCTGGCACCACTCTCTTTTATCTGGTATCACTTTCTTTCTTTTATCTGGTATCACTTTCTTTTATCTGGCACCACTTTCTTTCTTTTGTCTGGAGCCACTTTCTTTCTTTTCATCTGGTATCACTTTCTTTATCTGGCACCACTTTCTTTCTTTCATCTGGTATCACTTTCTTTTATCTGGCACCACTTTCTTTCTTTTGTCTGGAGCCACTTTCTTTCTTTCATCTGCCACCATTTTCCTTTTTTATCTTGCTGCACTTTCTTTGTTTTAACCAGGACCACTGTCTTTTTCTATCCGACACTACTTTCGTTCTTTTATCTGGCACAACTTTCTTTCTTTCATCCGGCACAGCTTTCTTTCTTTCATCCGGCACAACTTTCTTTCTTTTTATCTGGCACCACTGTCTTTCTCGTGTCTGGCACCACCTTCCTTTTTATGTGGCGCCACTCTCTTTCTTTTATGTGGCGCCACTCTCTTTCTTTTATCTGGCACCACTCTCTTTCTTTTATCTGGCACCACTCTTTCTTTTATCTGGCCCCACTTTCTTTCTTTTATCTGGCCCCACTTTCTTTCTTTTATCTGGCACCACTTTCTTTCTTTTATCTGGCCCCACTTTCTTTCTCTTGTCTTCCACCACTTTCTTTCTTTTATCTGGCACCACTTTCTTTCTTTTATCTGTCACAACTTTCTTTCTTTCATCTGGCCCCACTTTCTTTCTTTCATCTGGCCCCACTTTCTTTCTCTTGTCTTCCACCACTCTCTTTCTTTTATCTGCCACCACTCTCTTTCTTTTATCTGCCACCACTTTCTTTCTTTTATCTGCCACCACTCTCTTTCTTTTATCTGCCACCACTTTCTTTCTTTTATCTGCCACCACTTTCTTTCTTTTATCTGCCACCACTTTCTTTCTTTTATCTGCCACCACTTTCTTTCTTTTATCTGGCCCCACTTTCTTTCTTTTATCTGCCACCACTTTCTTTCTTTTATCTGCCACCACTTTCTTTCTTTTATCTGCCACCACTTTCTTTCTTTTATCTGCCACCACTTTCTTTCTTTCATCTGGCCCCACTTTCTTTCTTTCATCTGCCACCACTTTCTTTCTTTTATCTGCCACCACTTTCTTTCTTTTATCTGTCACAACTTTCTTTCTTTTATATGGCGCCACTTTCTTTCTTTTGTCTGGCGCAACTTTCTTTCTTTCATCCACCACCACTTTCGTTCTTTTATCAGGCATCACTTTCTTTCTTTTATATGGCGCCACTTTCTTTCTTTCATCCGGTACAACTTTCTTTCTTTCATCCACCACCACTTTCGTTCTTTTATCAGGCATCACTTTCTTTCTTTTATATGGCGCCACTTTCTTTCTTTTGTCTGGCGCCACTTCTTTCTTTTATCTGGCACAACTTTCTTTTTTTATCCGGCACAACTTTCTTTTTTTATCCGGCACAACTTTCTTTTTTTTATCCGGCACAACTTTCTTTTTTTTTATCCGGCACAACTTTCTTTTTTTTATCTGGCACAACTTTTCTTTTTTTTACTTTCTTTCATCCGGCACAACTTTCTTTTTTTTATCCGGAACAACTTTCTTTCTTTTATCCGGCACAACTTTCTTTCTTTTTATCCGGAACAACTTTCTTTCTGTTTATCTGGCACCACGGTCTATCTCGTGTCTGGCACCACTGTCATTTATTTTCTTCTGGCACCACTTTTTTCGGACCACTTTTGTCGGACACCACTTTCTTTCTTTCATCTGGTACCACTTTCCTTCTTTCATCTGGCCCCACTTTTCTTTCTTTCATCTGGCACCACTTTCTTTCTTTCATCTGGCACCACTTTTCTTTCATCTGGCACCACTTTTCTTTCATCTGGCACCACTTTTCTTTCTTTCATCTGGCACCACTTTCTTTCTTTCATCTGGCACCACTTTTCTTTCATCTGGCACCACTTTTCTTTCTTTCATCTGGCACCACTTTTCTTTCATCTGGCACCACTTTTCTTTCTTTCATCTGGCACCACTTTTCTTTCATCTGGCACCACTTTTCTTTCTTTCATCTGGCACCACTTTTCTTTCTTTCATCTGGCACCACTTTCTTTCTTTCATCTGGCACCACTTTTCTTTCTTTCATCTGGCACCACTTTCTTTCTTTCATCTGGCACCACTTTCTTTCTTTCATCTGGCACCACTTTTCTTTCATCTGGCACCACTTTTCTTTCTTTCATCTGGCACCACTTTTCTTTCTTTCATCTGGCACCACTTTTCTTTCTTTCATCTGGCACCACTTTTCTTTCTTTCATCTGGCACCACTTTCTTTCTTTCATCTGGCACCACTTTCTTTCTTTCATCTGGCACCACTTTTCTTTCTTTCATCTGGCACCACTTTCTTTCTTTCATCTGGCACCACTTTCTTTCTTTCATCTGGCACCACTTTCTTTCTTTCATCTGGCACCACTTTTCTTTCTTTTATCTGGCACCACTTTTCTTTCATCTGGCACCACTTTCTTTCTTTCATCTGGCACCACTTTCTTTCTTTCTCTGGCACCACTTTCTTTCATCTGGCACCACTTTTTCTTTCATCTGGCACCACTTTTCTTTCTTTCATCTGGCACCACTTTTCTTTCATCTGGCACCACTTTTCTTTCATCTGGCACTTCCGGTGATGATGGCGACCATTGAAAGCAACTGAATGCGAGCTCACACATACACAAAGAACAAAAACTATGTCAAATGACGATATACAATATTTACTTGCAACAGTGAGAAACCGAAAAGAAAAGGTAAGAAAATATACGCCGTAAGTTGTGGACGAACAATCGGAATATTCAAAAATTGGAATCTTGCCTCTGCCTCAGTAAACGGCTATCCAAAAGCCAGCCACAAAGGATACCCCACGATGGCTGAGGCCCTGGACGCGATGAAGCAAGCCGGAATCAACGACCCGCCAGTCTACGGAAGCGACGACGAAAGTCCAGTCGAGAATCGACCAGAAATAGAGGTAGGCAAACCAACAAAAAGCAAATTGAAACATCAAACAGATACAGAGACAGGCGGAACATCATATGACGTAAAAAATTCCGAAAATGACGCAAAAGCATATGACGCTACCTTCAGTCAAAATGACGTAGAGTGTCTGTGCAAAAGGAAGAACGCAGAGAAGTCTTTAAAATGTACAGACTGTAACAGAAAGATACACTATTCCTGCTCTAAATTGCCTACATATCAAGTATGCATTTTCGCAAAACTCAACGAAAATTCACCTGCGAACAATGCGCACAACAGATGTACGATGAAATCATCGAAGAGGAGATGATAGCGGCAGGACAGAATGACAACGTCCCAGACTGTGAGCATGCAACATCTACAAACAATGAACATTTGTCCGAGCTCATCGAACTACACAACCAAAAAACCGAAAGGATCCTGACAAATCTCGAACAATCGGTCATAAAATTAACAGAACAGCTACAACATCTGACGAAATAAGAGGCGACACACTTGCCCTGCTGATAAACACCATGCAAGAGAAACATGAGAACCAAACACCCATTAAAGAACAACCACCAATCATAGAACAAACTTACGTCTTTGAAGCAACACCACCAGCTGATAAGACATTTGAAAAAAAGGCACCAGAACCACAGGCATCGTCCAAACCCCTCTTTCATTTGAAAGCGACAGCTCTCTGGAGTCAGACAGTGACGTCAAAAGTACGGATTCTGAAGACGAAAGATATAATGACGAAGATCAAGTCCAGAATCTACCCAGCCTCCACATCATCCACGATTCGACCTTACGCGGAATTGATCCAGAACGACTGGGAGAGTCATATGGATTAAAAGTGACAATGACAAAGACACCAACACTTGAAGAATGTAACAAACTGAAAATACATAACAAAGACTCGGATGTAATCCTCGTTCATATTGGAATAAACAACCTCAAAAAAGCATCGCCCAACAAAACCTGCAAAAAATGACGAAGTGCTTTACCAACCTCAGGAAGCAATGTCCCAAATCAAAAATGATCATCAGCAACGTCATCCCCACACTTGACGAGAAGTTGGATGGAAAGAAAGAAATTTTCAACGCTATGGTTTATGCCAAACTTAAATCAAAAGAAGATGTTACGTTTCTCAGACATGAGAACCTAAAAAACAAACCAAACTCAATGCAAGATGAAGTCCATCCCAACCAAAGAGGTTCAGGTCTGTTAGCTGGCAACATTGGACGTCATGCTCATTCCCTTGTATGGAAAAAACAAAACACAAGAAACAAGCCAAACGAACATTCAATGACGTGAAACGTCAAAACTCGGCCAAAAAGACGCCAAGGAGGGAATCGCCAAAAAAACCCGAAACGTACAGCACAGAGGATGAAAAAGAACAAATGAACCAAAGCGGGCATAAACTTAGCAGACAACAGAATGGAAAATATACTGCAGGGTTATATGACACACAAACGCATAAACGACAGGAATTGAATGAAACTAGACATTGGAATTTTTACAAATCTACAAACTATCATGAAGACAGGGGGGGAAGCCGCTACAGACAAAAAGATCACCAGAATCCAGACCTCTACAAACCTCTCCTACATGAAAGCTATAATGAAAATGGGAGAAGAAAGCATCGACTCGACAGTGGAAAATCTCCAAGTACACCAAGACGAAATCAACAAACGTTGACAATTTCTTTGGATGGCACCTCTGGTGATATAAGAAGCAACACATTGAGGAACAACCAGGAACCCAGAACGGTTCAGAATTTAAGCTACAACAGAAGTACCTCCAAGCTCTACAAAGGGAGCGAGTACGAAGAAAATAGTCCATCTCGTGGTTATGGACTACACTCAAACCGCTTTGATCATCACTTTCGCACTGAAGACGACAGAACCATGAAATACGTGGGTCGAAGAAGAGACAGATTTGAATTCAAAGAGACTGAACCATACTACAGGCAAGGACATCATGAAATACGTATCAGTGCTGGACACCAGAATGAAGGAAGAAAACCTGCAGACCTCAGTAACAGAAGAAACGAGAGACCCGACTTCAGACGCAGGAACGACCACCACCATGGGTACAAACTTCAAGAAGACGGATACAACTCGCAGTACTACCATGAAGGGAAGACACTTGGAGATTTCAACAAAAGAAGTAGAGAAGTGTACGACCACCATCACAAAACTAGACCACACCATGGTTTTCACCGTCATGACACTCGTTATACACAGTTCTACAACAAAGGATGGGAAAACCAAGCAGACAATGGCAACAGATACTAAGAATGAAAATAATAAAACTTTCACATAAACACTCCAATTAAAATACAATGAGACTTGAAGATATAAGAATTGTTTCATGGAACATAAAAGGATTTAAGGAGACAATTAATGGTGAAAAAATTAATAAATTTGAAGAGAATAATGCTATCGAAATGATATCAAAATACGATATCATATTTATACAAGAAACTCACTTAGACAAAGATTCGTGTAGCAAAGCACAATTACCAAATTTTGCCCCTGCGATACATTATTGCCGTCCCAAAAGAGCAAAGGCCCAGAAGGCTTCAGGGGGCATTTCAATTTTTATCAAGGAGCATTTACGGAGATTTGTTAATATATTACCTCAAAATAATAGTGACATAGTCTGGTTAAAAATTAAGATAAAAACTAGAGCTATTTATATCGGCAGTGTATATATACCGCCAGAAAATTCATCTTTTGGAAAAGATCACACAGTTAAAATATGGACAATATTGAAGCTGATCTCAAAATTTTCGTATAGTAATGAACAGGTAATTTTATGTGGAGACTTTAATGCGAGATCAGGGACAATTTCTGATTATATTACAATGGAAAGAGAAAATAATATGTATTCTTTACCCGAAGATTATCCTTTCAATAATATAGCACATAGATGCTCCATGGATAAACACGTTCATAAACATGGGAAAAGACTCTCATCCCTATGTATTGACTGTAATATGTGTATTCTAAATGGCAGAACACTGGGTGATCTACAAGGACGATATACTTGCTTTACATCAAACGGATGTAGTGTAGTAGATTATTTCCTATGTTCCCAGAATCTATTGAAGGACATAAGTGACATGAAAGTGCATGATCTAACAGATTATTCAGACCACTGCCCAATATCGATAAGAATTAATCAAGGTATCCCAAATGATACGGAGTTGCAACTAACCCCCAAAACAGGTGCAGACATCAAATCTCATCAAATTAAGGATGAAAATGTTATTTTCTTTTGGGATGAGAAATCCGATATAAAACTTCAACGAGCACTAATATCTCCAGAAATGAAAATGCGTTTGAATTCTATAAACAATAATATCGCATTAGACGATAAAAAACCTATCAATTCTTCCAAAACTGTCAATAATTAGTTAAAGAATCACAACAAAAAAAAAAAACAAAAAAAAAATAAAAAATGGTACATGCTATGCGAGTAAACAAATATTAAAACCTACAAAATTAACAAATACAGAAACATGAAGAAAGGAAAAAGAAAGAATAAAAAATGGAATTTAACAAGAATGCAATACATCGTCTGAAAACCAAAATTTTAATTAAAAACAGCCTTTAAGAACAGAAACCCATTTTAAAAAATATCACCAGAAAAATTAATGGAGAAGTGAAAGAGACCAAAAAATGTACAAAGATACAAAAGAAGAATATTAAGCAGTTTAATTATTATTAATAAAATTGTCCGTGAAAATCCTATAAAGTTTGGAAAGATTAAAGAATACAAACCAGGAAAAATAGGAATAAGAAATACTGAATTCTAAAAAGGATTTCAGCCATCTACCAAATGAAAAAATAAGTTTAATCTTTCAAACGGCCAAAAATGTTGACAAAAATGGCATTCATCCAAAATATAGGAAGAATATCGAACCCAGCAATTTACAGATGAATAATTAATGTAGTTATAAGTAATTCCGTTATGCAAATTATAAAACTGATAAAAGTAATTAAAGAATAAACAAATCACTCAGGAATAGATAGAAGGCCATAAAAAACGAATTCTAAAAGAGTATATCAGACTAATTAAATCCTACTGAAATTATATCATTTTGTCGAATTTAAAACTTACAAACTACAAATAGATTTATGAAAACAAAGCTTTCAGTTCATATTTTAAAGGAGAAAAATGAACACCAAACAAATTACAGAGGAATCACACTTACATTTGTTCAGTAAAGTAATTTATGCAAATACTAAACAATAATAAACATGTACTTAGAATAAACAATTCTTATTAGGATACAACAGTTTTAAAAGGCATAAATACGGAAATATCTTATTTTAAAGAGTATATAACTCTCACATTAAACGCGTACAAGATTAATATGATTTTTTCGATTTCAGAAGCATTGAATAATATTTTCACAAAATTAATAATAAATTAAAAGATTCCAAAACGAGTAATGTTTAATTTGGTAAAAACATTGAAACACAAATACACAAAATCTAATCTGATGGAAAAAATGAAGTTGCATTCATTTAGTAAGAAGAGAACTTTTGCAAGAAACTCGTTAAGCAACATTATTCAACAGTTTATACCCGATTTAAAAACCTGATTCAAATGAATGATTCACCAACATTAGATCTTAAAGTAATAGTGTATATACTTGTTAACGCAGATGATCTAATTACTGTCGCAAATCTAGCAAGGTTTACAAATAAAATTAGATAAATTTACATTTATATTGTAAGAGTGCGGCTTCGAAAATTAACATTGAAAAAACAAAGTAATAATTTGTTCTAAAAAGAACTACAAACTGGTATTTTTTGAAATGTGGTACACAATTCATTGAAACTAGCAGATCAATACAAATATCTGGTAATAATTTTCTAAGTCAGGAAAACTTGAACATGGACAAGAACATCTTAGTAAGCAAGGCACAAAGAAACTTAATACCCTAAAAGAACGTTTCGAAATGAAAATATTAATTTACAAATTGTTTTAAAATTTATGATAGTCTTGTGCACCAATATTAATGTCGGCGCAGATGATGTTACATTATGCATAAAATTAAGTGAAAATTTCACTTAGAAAACATATTATAGATGGAACTCGATATAGATACCTCATGAGCATACCAAACATAATTTTAAAGCAAGTCTTGGGGTCCACAAAAAAGCTTACAAACTGGCTGTTGTTGGGGAGCTTGGGAAGTGTCAACAATTAGTTTAACAATAATTCATCAATTTAATAAAGTTTGGTAACCATATTTTGGATTTGAAGACAACACTCTTATCAAAATGATTCCACCAGCATGTTAAACAATGAAATCTTACCATCAAACACTTGTTTAAATTTGTTAAACAATCATTCACCTAATTTGATGGAAACATGTTGGAATACACAACGCATACTTTTTGTTTTTAATAAATTGTGCATGTATGCGTAACTAAATTGGAAAACTGAATACATTTTTTGGAAGAAAGAAAGTCACAAACAGAATCAAAGCTAAAATTTTACACTAGCATCACTAGCAGATTATAGAAATGGAACCATACCTACAAATCCTATCATACGATTTCACCAAAAACATCATTATGTAAACAAGAATCACTTGTCATGACCTACAAAATCGAAAAAGGCAATATACTAAAACGATGAGAAAGAATTATGTATGAAGTGTAATATAGTTGAGGATAAATCCATTTCTTTAGTTAATTGTATTAAATATATCATTTAAGAAAAACACTTTTTAAAACGTTGTTGAGACAATACAAAATACTAAATGCGTTGCCACCCATTTAATATCGACATGACATATGTTATCAGGAGGTTGCAAATAGTGTATGGTGTCAGCAGTTCAGCCAGTTGTTAATAGACAGAAACAAACCAATCAAGAACAAGATGTTTAAAAGTTAAAATAAAAATTTTAAAAAATTAGTAATTATGCTATCGAGTTTCATACATCTAACGCTTCGTTAATTGTTGTTCATGATAATATTCAAATACTACTAACTACTATCATTTTAATAAACTGTTCTCATTTTTTTAACAGACATAAATGTCACGTAACCTGCTGAATCCTGAGATCTGAATCTGAATCGAATCTGCACACCAGCTTTTTTTCAGAATCTGCACCACTTTCTTCTCGGACCACTTGTTTCAAATTCCTATGCTTCTCTATCTACACTTATAGCTACGAGTATTCCTCCGAACTAAGCCTCAAATAACACAAAATTCCTTTACAGTCAGCCCTTAAGACGTACAGTTGCTGACTTTGAAGATAGCCCAATGGTTATTCACTTCATGTACAGCCGATCACACGATCCCTTTTCCCGTCATCTTAAAGGGCGACCCTAAATCCAAAAGCGTAGTATGCAGGTCCGAATGCATATTCAATATCCTGTTGACATTGACATGAATTATTCATTCAGTAAGACAAAGTTCTTTCACACTAAATCTTTACAACAGGCCATTTTGTGTTTAATGCGTTGTTACACATGCTATCTGTACCCACTGCTGTACAATAAAGGATGCCAAGATCAAAGCTGCGTCCATCTATACACCAAATAAAGATAAGAGCAGTATCCGTATCACCATTCAATTCAAATGACATAATCAAGTAAGTACAGAACGAATGTTGACAGATGTCACAAGTAACAAGTTATGTGCCGTCACTATCGCATATGACATAGCTGTTAAACAGAAACTGTTTCCATGATAATACACACGTACGCTCACTACACATGACAAATTAAATGAAATTCAGCTGTTCAAAACTTCGACCAGATAGAAACAAAACTGTTCGAGACCACGCTGCTGTTAATGACATGAAACATTGAGCGAAATCATCTCGCACACGGTTTGTATTCTCCATTGGAAGTCATCAACTCTTCTCGGAACTCTTGCTTGTCTCAAATTCACTTTCAATGCCTAACACGTTCTACAGTATTCACCACACTCTTGGGAGGCTAAGAAAACCAAAGACGCTTTAAGTAACTGAAGTTCTACTTTACTGGCCGAAAGCCAATTATGGTTTCGTTGACCAAGACTGCAAAACATGCGCGTGACACCACATTCAGGGGGATCCCACTCTTAGACAATTTCGGACATGGCAACATGGCCGAGCCCTTGTGGTTGAAAAGTTAGCGCAATATAGCTGATTTACGACAAATCGTACAAACCAATTTTTTTCTGTTGCGTGAAAAAAAACGTTTCTGGGATTTTTTTTAAATTTTAACTCAGTCTCTCCTTTGAAGAGCTTGTCACTCACCAGTACTATTTTATTCATTCCTCCTGCTGAAGAAGCAGCATGCTCCATAGTGCACATTATACGATGGACCATTCATTAAGAAATGTACGTTTTGTAGAGTGTTCAATTGTAAACAAACATTCAAACGTTTTACCGATAATTTCATGGAGACCTTATTCTGACATGTTTCATCTGTTGTGATGTTTAACATTGAAACTGAAAGAGTATTTTACAATTGGAATGACTTAGACGTGGTCGTTGATATACCTAGTTTTTATTATTTTAAGATAAGTTTCAGATGTTTCACCTCTGAAGGAAATTAATCTTTCTCATTTGGTCAGAAATATTTGGTTACATCCTTTGGTGTAATATCAGTGATTTAGTTTCCGCAGCTGACTTGGATTGGATCGTTAATCTTCGCGTTTTAACTTGAATACAGTTCTTTTTTTCTCTCTTTTTTTTTCCTTTTCCCTTTTTCTTCCCTCCCCCTAACATATTGGTAGTACATGGCATCTTGTACATACATGAAATACACGTGACATATATACTCTCTCTCCCCCTCCGCCCTGTCCCCTCTCCTCCCCCCACCCACACACACACACACACTCATTACACTTTTCTGATATTACTTCCATGGGTATGCAGGAGAAGTTTGATTACCTTGACATTGAATACAGTTCTGTTTTTAACTTGGTTGTAGTCCTTTTATGGCGTCCGTGGTGGGCTAGACCGTGAACATTGTGATTTGATTTGTGTATCTGGGGTCAGACAAATAATGCTCAAGAAAGATTCAAGGCAAAAGAGACAGAACAGATACAGCGTCAGTGTCAGCCTCTCTCTCTCTCTCTCTCTCTCTCTCTCTCTCTCTCTCTCTCTCTCTCTCTCTCTCTCTCTCTCTCTCTCTCTCTCTCCCACCACCGCCTAGTTCCACATCTCCTGAAATTGCGTGCGTTCTGGCAAAGGGCCGGTAACGCAATCCTGCATCATAGACAAGCAAACAATGATGATAATCATAATGATGTCAATCCTCTTACCTCCCCTCCCGGACGAATGGCCATGTCTCCAGTGTCACGTCGGACAGCCGGTGAAACATAAAGGAATGACCCCACCCCTCTCTCCTCCCTTTTCCATTTTATCGCCCACGCATGGTCGGTGAGCCTCTCCCTGAAAATGACTCTGACGTCACTACTCTGCAGTTTTTCTTTCCTTTTTTTTCCCTTTCACCTTCTTGCATAAACGAAGTTCAAATGCCCCCTCCCCTCCCCTCCCCTTCCCACAGTGGTTGATGTTTTGAACTGTGATTTAGGACGTCTTGGGTTCGAATCACGCTCATTTATATCTGGGAGTTTTAGGATACGAGGGATCAAATGTCGGCCCCAGTGGTTGAATGCTGGCAGTTGGCAGTCATCGTCATCCTGATAACTACAGACAGCGAGAACAGCAGCAGCAAACGGTCAGTTGGGTCACAGCATAATGTATATGTCCAAAAGTGACAGTGATTATACTTGATATACGTATACTGAAGTGGGCATTTCAGCGGGCCCAGTTCTAAATGCACATTGAAGGCTGATTTGTCACAACCCGCTGATATGTCACATGTGCGACAAATCGGCGGACAGTAGACCGCCGCTATATGGCAATCCCTCTTGATGCCCGCGGATTTGTTGTGACAAATCGGTGGGTTGCGACAAATGGGCGGTCTCCACCTCTCCTTCCCCTGACTCTCTGTTTCTCTCTCTCTTCCTTTGTCTTACAAACGGCAATTAAGATTACTAATCTACATCAAATTTTCAGTATCTACCCCTCACCCCTCTAACCCCACCCCTCCCCCCTCGGCCGCCTCATCCGTCATGCTCCCCACCATCTGTTGAATGTTTCCTTTGAAGGAAGCTGAAATCATGCAGGGCACTGACAATGCACGGCATGGAGACAACAGGGCAGTGAGATTTGGTATAACACCTACTGCTAGTCATCAAGCCCCCTGTCTTTTCCACCCTTGTCTTGTAGTGCAGTGGCCGATCACTGAGTGGGCTCCCCTCTCTCCCCTCTCCTCATCACCCCACTCCCTTACTACAGTCACGGGAAAGACAGCAACTCATGCACGTATTTCACACAAGTGCAGACTAGGTTAGCGTTGTTAATTCACACACAGGATAAAAATATCACCAACATCTAAAAGATAGTGTTCTCTAATCTTCTACATATTTCCTCACACTGTACGTGGTGAGGAATGATCCCCCTTCCCCCCCTCCTCTTTGTTTATAGTGACACAATCGGCTGTCATGTGTCTGTAAAAGGAGAAACCATGTCTCCTCACTTCACTGCTCCACAGAAGACTGTAAGACTGATCACCAACAGTGAAACAACAAAGAATTGTACAACAAAGAAAACAGTCAGAAAGGGGAAAGCTCATATCTCCAACTTTTAGAACCCTGTGTACGGTTTCACTGATTATCCCAGAAGAACTGTAAGTTAAAAGTAAGTTTCTAAGTTTCCAGACTATGCACTGCTTGTATGTATACCATATGTTTTAACAGTATAACTTTATGCCAATACATGGTGACATCTAGCAAGATGATGTGAGCAGGCTCCCCTCTCTCCCCTCTCCTCAAGACTATTGTAACAGTTTGTTTGCCACAACTTGGTGAAAACCATTAAGATGCTTGATTAGCATTCGATGTTAACAATATAACTATTTGCCAGTACCCAATATTATCTGTTAATATGATCATTGAATGTTACCTTCTGACACGAAAAACAGTATGGTGAAAACTGTAAAATTGATTTGCGAATACTATTGATTATCTTAATGCTTTGCAATAGGTGACTGCAGGTCTAATCAACATGTGTACTTTGGTTAAGCGTATTCCAAGTTACTTCAACTTAATCTATAAGAACAATAATTTTATTGAAGAGTTGTTTGACTTCAATTGTTTAGCATTCTATTACTGTCTCCTACCCTTTGTTAAAATCCACTCAAGATCTGGGTGAAATTGGAGACTGTTCATTATGGCAGATTTTTTTTTTAATGCTAGTTTAGTCTTTTGTCAGCTGAGATCTGACACATTCACTGAAAGCCAGACAGCAGGTGTTTGAACTCGAAAGGCTGGACCCACAGCTACTTAACCACAAACCAGGTTCTGTCTTATGACCAGATTCTGGGACCCCAGGTGTGCCTGCTATCAGCCCAGCAGGGACAACCAGCATTCAGATCAGCCTGCCTAAAGAGAAGGTGGACCCGTCACCAGCAACTGGAGAGAGACTAACAATCCTGTCCAACATCAGATAAGTTCTAATATACCAAGTGGGTTCAAGTCAACTCATTCAGAACGTTCCCTCTCTTAATGATGAGAGAACATGGAAAAAGTCAGACCGAACTGAAGTTATTCATGTTTATATTTTACACTTGTATAAACAAGTGAAATTTATGTGTACACTTAATTTATGGTCAGTTCTTTGTTGTTCATACAGTGTTGAATGTTTGAACACCTATCTAATTCTGTCTCTCAGAGCTAGAAGCACTTTTAAAGTGCACAAGCCTCAGAAGAATTATCCCTGAGCCACTCTTGAGTATCTATGAGAGTCCTGAGAAAATAAAAATGTCTTTGGATGATTGGTACCGAAAGCTGCTCCTTCCATAACTAGTATGAGAGAGGGAGGAGGTAAACTTTTAATATCACTCTAATAGAGAAAACACTATAAGTCCTTCCCTAGAGGACAGCACCGACCCACCCCCAATTCTAATTACAGAGACAAAATAAATATTCCTGAAACTTTTTACAGTATTGTAGGAAAACGAAACAAACTATGGCGTTATTGAAAACAAGGCGAAATACGAATGAACAATACACAGTATAAAGTAACGCTTACTGAAAACTAAAAAAACGAAACAAAGAAGAATTTATCAACAAGCATGTCTTTTAAGACGTTACGAATAATGGACACAAACATTTCACAAGGTAGTACTCACAAGAGAACGGTCAGCACGTCTTTACTTATGTAAAGTGTGCTTTTTCTTTACATTACAGCTGAGCATGTATAGCCGTAACCAGTGCTCTTTCGTCAGAAAATCATAAAACGTTTCCTTTAAAAAATCTTCTCTCTGACAATACCAAAACGTTTCTCAAACGAAGATGAAACAGACTGCAGCGCTTTTGGAATTCAGGTTTAAAAAATTAAACAGACAAAACTAAGTGTAAAATAAAGCGGATTTCATGTACAATATAAAAAAGACAAATACATTTCGACGAATATGTCTTCCTCAGACGTTACAAACGGTAAAACAAAACACAAAACAATGCTCCCAGATAGCAGTCAGTGTACAGAACAATGCTCCCCAGATAGCAGTCAGTGTACAAAACAATGCTCCCCTATAGCAGTCAGTGTACAGAACAATGCTCCCCTGATAGCAGTCAGTGTACAAAACAATGCTCCCCTATAGCAGTCAGTGCACGAGACAATACTCCCCTGATAGCAGTCAGTGCACAAAACAATGCTCCCCTGATAGCAGTCAGTGCACAAAACAATGCTCCCCTGAAAGCAGTCAGTGTACAGAACAATACTAACCTGATAGCAGTCAGTGTACAAAGCAATGCTCCCCTGATAGCAGTCAGTGCACGAGACAATACTCCCCTAATAGCAGTCAGTGCACAGAACAATGCTCCCCTGATAGCAGTCAGTGTACAAAACAATGCTCCCCTGATAGCAGTCAGTGCACGAGACAATACTCCCCTGATAGCAGTCAGTGCACAGAACAATGCTCCCCTGATAGCAGTCAGTGCACGAGACAATACTCCCCTAATAGCAGTCAGTGTACAGAACAATACTCCCCTGATAGCAGTCAGTGTACAAAACAATGCTCCCCTGATAGCAGTCAGTGTACAGAACAATGCTCCCCTGATAGCAGTCAGTGTACAGAACAATGCTCCCCTGATAGCAGTCAGTGTACAGAACAATGCCCCCCTGATAGCAGTCAGTGTACAGAACAATGCTCCCCTGATAGCAGTCAGTGTACAGAACAATGCTCCCCTGATAGCAGTCCGTGCACGAGACAATACTCCCCTAATAGCAGTCAGTGCACAGAACAATGCTCCCCTGATAGCAGTCAGTGTACAAAACAATGCTCCCCTGATAGCAGTCAGTGCACGAGACAATACTCCCCTGATAGCAGTCAGTGCACAGAGCAATGCTCCCCTGATAGCAGTCAGTGCACGAGACAATACTCCTCTAATAGCAGTCAGTGTACAGAACAATACTCCCTGATAGCAGTCAGTGTACAAAACAATGCTCCCCTAATAGCAGTCAGTGTACAGAACAATGCTCCCCTGATAGCAGTCAGTGTACAGAACAATGCTCCCCTGATAGCAGTCAGTGTACAGAACAATGCTCCCCTGATAGCAGTCAGTGTACAGAACAATGCTCCCCTGATAGCAGTCAGTGTACAGAACAATGCTCCCCTGATAGCAGTCAGTGTACGAGACAATACTCCCCTGAGAGCAGTCAGTGTACAGAACATTGCTCCCCTGATAGCAGTCAGTGTACAGAACAATGCTCCCCTGATAGCAGTCAGTGTACAGAACAATGCTCCCGTGATAGCAGTCAGTGTACAGAACAATGCTCCCCTGATAGCAGTCAGTGTACAGAACAATGCTCCCCTGATAGCAGTCAGTGTACAGAACAATGCTCCCCTGATAGCAGTCCGTGCACGAGACAATACTCCCCTAATAGCAGTCAGTGCACAGAACAATGCTCCCCTGATAGCAGTCAGTGTACAGAACAATGCTCCCCTGATAGCAGTCAGTGCACGAGACAATACTCCCCTGTTAGCAGTCCTTCTACAAAACAATACTCCCCTGATAGCACCTACTGCAGAAAACAATACTCCTATGATAGCACTACTGCAGAAAACAATACTCCTGTGATAGCACCTACTGCAGAAAACAACACTCCTATGATAGCACCTACTGCAGAGAACAATACTCCCCTGATAGCAGTCCTTCCACAAAACAATACTCCTCTGATAGCACCTAATACAGAAGACAATACTCCCCTGATAGCTGTCATTCCAGAAGACAATACTCCCCTGATAGCACGTACTGCAGAAAACAATACTCCCTGATAGCACCTACTGCAGAAAACAATACTCCCCTGATAGCACTACTGCAGAAAACAATACTCCCTGATAGCTGTCATTTCAGAAGACAATACTCCCCTGATAGCACCTACTGCAGAAAAGAATACTCCCCCGATAGCTGTCATTCCAGAAGACAATACTCCCCTGATAGCACCTACTGCAGAAAACAATACTCCCCTGATAGCTGTCATTCCATGAGACAATACTCCCCTGATAGCACCTACTGCAGAAAACAATACTCCCTGATAGCACCTACTACAGAAAACAATACTCCCCTGATAGCACTACTGCAGAAAACAATACTCCCCTGATAGCACCTACTGCAGAAAACAATACTCCCCTGATAGCACCTACCGTAGAAAACAATACTCCCCTGATAGCACCTACTGCAGAAAACAATACTCCCCTGATAGCACCTACTGCAGAAAACCATACTCCCCTAATAGCTGACATTCCACAAGACAATACTCCCCTGATAGCACCTACTGAAGAAAACACTACTCCCCTGATAGCTGTCATTCCACAAGACAATGCTCCCTGACAGGCAGTCAGTGCACAAAACAATACTCCCTGGGAACAGTCAATGCACGAGACAATACTCCCCTGATAGCAGTCGGTGCACAAATTAATACTCCTCTGACAGACAGTCAGTGCACAAAATAATAGTCCCCTGATAGCACCTACTAGACAATATTCCCCTGGTAGCAGTCAGTACACAATACTTCCCTGATAGTCTGTCCACTATACCCTACTCCCGTGATAGCAGTCAGTACACAATACTTCCCTGATAGTCTGTCCACTATACCCTACTCCCGTGATAGCAGTCAGTACACAATACTTCCCTGATAGTCTGTCCACTATACCATACTCCCGTGATAGCAGTCAGTACACAATACTTCCCTGATAGAGTCTGTCCACTATACCCTACTCCCGTGATAGCAGTCAGCGTTATCATGTGACTGCCATCAGGGAAGTGACGTTTTTGCATTTGAATTTGCTGTTTCTAACCAAGAAGACAATTTGTCAAATCTTCGCCTGCCTGTTTTGTACATGCACTTAAACCCTGCATTACTTTGCACTCTGTTTCACCTGTCAAGATGCATTTTAGCGCGTTTCACTAGTGACTTCATAATTATCTCCTTTGAAGCACAATGTTTTGTTTGTTTGTTTTAAACAGTTATGAAACATGGTAAATGTAAATAAGCATTTCATGATTAGAGTCATATAAAGACAAACACATTTCTGAAAATGCTGTGAAAATATAGGAGAGAGACAGACACAGAGGCAGTGTGTGTGTGTGTGTGTGTGTGTGTGTGTGTGTGTGTGTGTGTGTGTGTGTGTGTGTGTGTGTGTGTGTGTGTGTGTGTGTGTGTGTGTGTGTGTGTGTGTGTGTGTGTGCGTGCGTGTGTGTGTGTGTGTGTGTGTGCGTGCGTGCGTGTGTGTGTGTGTGTGGTGTGTGTGTGTAATATGTTATAATGAGATTGCTTTGACACACACACACACACACACACACACACACACACACACACACACACACACACACACCACGCAAAACTAAACATATGTAAACATCGCACAGGCATACATAAACATTTCCTAAGTCAATCATATCATATGGCTATAGCCCAGCCGACCACGAAGGCCATTTATGTCAAGGAATATCAAGAGGAGGAGAGAGAAGAGAGAGGGAGAGAGAGAGAGAGGGGAAGGGAGAGAGAGAAAAGAGAGGGGGGGGGGAGAGAGAGAGGAGGGGGGGGGGAGAGAGAAAAGGGGGAGAGAGAGAGAGAAGAGAGAGAGAGAGAGAGAGAGGGGGAGAGAGAGAGAATACGACTACGTACTAATATTTTATTGAGGGTAAACGATAAGCTGACAAGCTTCTTTTACCCCATGCCCTCAAAAAAACAAACAACAGACAAACAAAAAAACAACTTACAACCATGTTTTATTGAGGGAAAATGGCCATTAGACTTGGACTGGGGGAAAAGGTCCTTTGAAATCGAACCATGCCGGCATTTTAAAGATGTTTCCATAACTATTGTGGTAAGCCTCTTTGAAAGATATCAAACTACAGCTGTTCTTAAGATGATCGGACAATTCATTCCAAAGTCTGGCACCCGAGTAAGTAAGGGAGGTCATGAAGAGATTAGTCCTAGGTCGTGGGGTGAAAATAGACGTTTGCTACGAATATCGTTTACGATGAATTTTCTATGGAGATAAGACGGCGTTAAATTATTAAAATTTTTTGTACATAAAATTAGCTTTATTGAAGCGGCATTTAAACCCAAGGGAAGAATACCCAAGTATTTGTAATCACTGGGTAGGAGGGACGATGATTTGAGCAGAATAAGTTTGAGGGGGAACGTCTGTATAAGCTCTCAAGAGGTCTTAAGGAGTTTTTACTTGCCAAATCCCAGCAAGTTGAAGCATAGTCTATGTCCGGTTGAATGTATGCATGGAAAAATATCTTTCGAGTATGCTCATCAAGAAAATGCTTAATTCTATTTAGCTGAAACACTTTCTTGGACAGTTTTTCCCAAAAAAAAGATATGTGGCTAGACCAAGATATGTTTTATAAGTGTAAGACCTAGCAATTTGTGCGATTCGACTTCTTCCAATGCTTTGTCATAATATTAAGGCTTGGCAAGCTGGTTTTAATGTTTTGTCTTTTCTGTCTGGTGGTAACTAACATGAACTTTGACTTAAGAGGGTGAAGAGCCATATGATTTGCTTCTGTCCAGCTAACTAATTTTATCTAAATCTTTCTGCATGTTGCAGCACACTTTTTCCCGGGAAAGTTTTATCTTTATTATAAAGGGGTTTCATCAGCAAACAGTTCAGTAGACGACCGTACATGAAGTGGTAGATCGTTAACATAAATAGAAAAAAAAATAGGACCTAAATAGATCCTTGGGGAAATTTCCATATTTTACCGTCATAAGAGGTGACATAATGGAATTTTGAAATACTGCTTGTCTTCTATTATTCAAAAAGATAAAAGGAGATTTACTGAGTCTAAGGTAAGTCCATATAAAATACATTTTTAGATAAAAGATCATGATCAATAGTATCAAATGCTTTTGCAAAATCAACAAAAGACAGCAGCAGTAAAAAAATCATTGTTTATGTTCATATGCCTTCTTCTATTAAGTTAGTGAGCATGGTTGGTGGCAGGAATGACTGGCTCTAAATCCACTCTGTTTGGGGTGAAATAGATCATATTTGGTGAAATGGCCTGAGATTACATTTAATGTGTTTTTCCAAAGGTTTGGACAGAGCAGTAAAATAGAAATCGGTCTAAAATTTGGATGGGTCCGAACGATCACCGCCTTTTTGAATCGGCAGCATTTTGGGACATCCTTAAAACACTCGTGGATAACAACAATTTTCAAGACATAGATTGTAAAACTAATGTAATGTTTCCGAAATAATGGGTGCAGTTTATTTTCAAGATTTTGCTGTCAAGTCCATCCAAACCTCGTGAACGAGACTTTTTTAACGATGATAGTTTCTTTGAAAACTTCGTGCACACTAATGAATGGGAACTGAAGTTTTGTGTATATGCTTTTTGAATCACAAAATGTTTTAACAACAACAGATCGTTTGACTGTGAGTTGTCTGTCGTAACAATCTTTGGGCAACGGTTGTGAAATGTTTGTTCAGCTTTTCGCAGAGAGATTATCCTTCAAGGGGCTGTTAATGATTTTTTCCCCTGATAGTTGGTTTATAACTTTCCAAATTGATTTGTATCACTTTAGATTTAATCAAGTCATTAAAATACTTTTTTTGAGCGCGTCGTTTCATTGCGGTTATTTTGTTTCGTTGTTTCTTGAGTTTATCGTCTTTGCCGTGTCTTGCAATAGTTTCTCCCGGTCTGGATTTCGACTTTTAATTTCTGCATTCAACCATGGTGGTTTTTCTATGTATTTGACCCGCTTGGTTCTTAGGGGGGATGTTTATCAAAAATGGACATGAAAATTTTTATACCATATTTGATAATGCTTTACCCGGGGTTTTGTATGTTGGTAAACCTCTGTAAAGTTAGCCATACTTAAGTCAGACAAGAACTCTTCCTCAGTAAAGTTTCTATAGGAGCGAAAAAGATATACATTTATGACCACATCTGGGAATTTTTATGCCTTTCTTTGACCAGGTTAAGCATACTGGGAATGGTCGCTTAGGCCAAGGACGGAACAGACGTTTCTATTATGTTATGGGGCAAGTGACGTAAATGGGGGTCTATTATTGTTTCAGACTGTGGCGTTTTCCTAGTAGGGGTTTTTTATAATTGCTTCAGGTTAAATAATCCATAACATCTTTTCATGTTTCGGGGGGCTTCAGTAAGTCAATATTAAAATCGCTAGCAGGCAACTTCCGTAGAATAACTCAAAACATCTTCCATCATGAGTTCGAAAACGCTGTGACCACTCTACCCTCTCTTCTGGGTTTTGTATATGAAGCCAGCTAAAAAACGGTTTGGTCCCTTTTGGGCCCGAAATTCAACCCAAATACTTTCAATATTGAATCTTTTTAAACATATTTAAGACCCTATAATTTACAGATGATGAACATACGTTACCAAACCAGTTTCGAAAATTTTACGGCAGCATCTCTTCGGATTATATTGTAACCAGGAATCGAGAGAGTACACTGTCAGATTTACATTTTCTTAGTCGCGATTCAGAAAACCCCAAAACATGAAAAAAAATCATTAGAATTAGACAAAATAGAAGGTAAACTCTGATATTTTGTTTATCAAAAGGCAAGCATTAAGATATCCTATCTTTAAAACCAGGTTTACTTAGCCATTTGGTGGCATGATATTGTCCATAATTAACAGCAGGACAATAGCAATTATAAATAAAAGAGTGGGAATCAAAATGACGCACAAACAACATGCACTAGAAATCTCAGCAAAAAATAGTGAACTTAACTACGAAGGAAAAGTAATCTAAAGTTCAATAATCAAAATAATGCAAATATTTTAAAGAAAAACTTTCACACCAACAAGGCCACACAATTTCTAAGGAGAAGCACCACGATCCAATATCATCACTGCCCCACCCGTGTAAGCAGGACCGTTCATACAAAAAAACTTCAAATCTACTGACAACTTGAGTCCCTGTAACGTTCGGAGACTACATAACAATAATGAATACTAAAGAACAAAAGGTCAAACGAAATGAAAAAAACTTTAATTCACACATTACCAGCAAATTCCATTATGGGTAGATCATAAGAGCATTAGGCTTGATAAATGGGGTATTTGTCTACAGGCTGGCATAGATTTGCTGAAGACCTGCGGTTGGCCATCCGTGGTGCCATGTTTAAATGGTTGGCATACTGGTATTGTGGATTCCTGGGTTTGGGGACCTATTTCGGGTGTCATAGTATACACCCTGTTGTGTGGATGAGGAGTTAGAACCACCCGAAAACCCAAAATACTGTCTTGGCAAAGGGGGCTCCCCCAGGCACATAGGGCAAGTATGGGTGTGGAGCTGGGTTTCTGGGATAGGCGGAGTTGGGAGCTGTGTAATTTTGTCTGGGGGGAAGGGGAGTGGGGGAATGGGGGAATACTGAAGAAGCATCGTTAGAAACTTAATAGGTCTACTATCTTTACACTGATTAACTAGGAGGGAAAAGTCATTTCATCAGTGTCACATTCCAACCTCTCTAAAGGGACCTGATCACGTGGATATCCAGTCTGTATTGGGGTAGGTCCTGCCACAGTTGACCTGCCATTATGGGAGGGGGGAACTGGGGAAGTGGGAAGAGGGGAAACTAGTGGGGGAACTCGCTATTCACCGAAGGGTAGGGTAGTGAGCGGTACTGGTTTTTGTTGTAAATGGGACTCTCCCCCTACTGTGGTCTAAGGAAGAAACCGAGGGACGTTGGGATGGGCCACGAGAGAAGACAGGCCACGGAAGGGTCTTGGATCTAGGTTGCACAAACTGGGGAAGAACTTTTTTGAAATTTACTGCCAGACATGCAGTGCCCCTCGCGCTAGGATGGGGAACATCTCTATACAGAGCAAGACGTGGTGCACCCCCGTGGGGTGACAAAGGCACTGTGGTTGTCAATTAAGTCTATTTCATACTGGGACAGGCTGAATAAAGGTTCCTATAGATGGTGCAATGCTGTTGTTTAAGTTATCCGGCCACGAGCTGGGACGATGGAACTAAAGGCTACATAAGCTGAGGGGAAAACAGGTCTGGCATAATCCAATCAGTTTCACACCAGACTTGGGTTGGGATAGGACCAGCTGGGCAGTCATTGACACCTCGTGTATAATAACAGTTTGTATCTGTTCTTGTTTTTCTAAGCCATTTAACCATTGAATGATGTCAACTGCGGTTAGACCGGGAAGGGATATTTTAAAGAGATGGTCATTTTACGTCTGAGCCTTAGGGGATTTAAGTTCCCCAAAGACCGAGTCACCTATGAGCAGTGATGAAGTTGATTGGGGATGGTGATTTTTACTCAATATCTCTTTCGGGGGCTTTTTTGGTGCGTTGGGTTAACGCTATTGGTAGAGTCCAGGTGCTGGAGGTAGTTTACTGTAGAAAATCTGGCATTGGGGGAAGTGTTTAAAAAGTGCAGTGTTGTCAGGTCCCTGCTGTTTCTCATGGAGACTGGATAAAGGATCAAAAACGGTTTTGGACTGGGGACGTCCATGTTGACTATGTCGGCATGCTGATCCTGAGGATCAGACTGACATTTGTTTGCCTGACACTCCTCACTCGCCTCATCTTCTGAGGGTGTCAGGTCTTGTGGGGGTATTATAATCTAAAATGCCATGAACGGGGGATGGGGAAGACCGCATCTTCTGTGGGGGGGGATTATAACTAAATTTCCATGAACGGGGGATGGGGGAAGACACCCCATTTCTGTGGGGGTATTATAATCTAAAATGCCATGAACGGGGGATGGGGAAGACACCGCATCTTCAGAGAGAGACAAAGCACTCTGTTGTACGTCAACAGCATTTACATTGACGTCAGCAACAGTAAGGTCACATTGGGTGGAAACACTGAGAGCCCTAGGTCGGTTTTTGATCACTTGGATGTGGGACTGGAGAGTTCCAACCTGTGTTTTTAAGGAGTGTTTTGTTTGACTAAGTAACAAAAGTGTTGCCATTTTGAGATAGAAGATGTAAGGTGATCTATATGTGACTGCAAACATTCTGTTTTGTGGGCAGTATAATGTTTAAGCTCCCCCTTCAGAGCAACTTTAAAATCTTCCAGTTTGGACCCTAACTCAAGGTGTCTTTCAGTTTGGCTATTCACCAAGATATCAAGGGTCGTTTCCATAATTAAAATTTTATCACTGACCGACCTGTAGAGAACTGATAAATGCCAATCCTAGCCAGCTGCTCCTCAACCAGTTTCGGAGCAGCTGACCCTAGGAATTGGCATTTATCAGTTCTCTCATACTCAGTGGACTTGATTTCAGTTTTGCTTAATCCTAGTTTTTCCTGATATTTTCTTCGATCTAGCCACATTACTGATCACCCATGGGTTAACTTGAGACCCTATGGCCCCTAGGGCCCAAGCCAGATCCAGAGGATCACAGATAATGTGGCAGATGCGAAGAGTTTTGGGAATATGCTTCTAATGTGGTATTTCTACACTTGGTTGTCTACTTTCAGTTGGGCTAATTGTGGGCATTCTCTCACCCATTTCAGTGGCCCTTTTCCCAGGACCACACATTGTGGGTTTGCGGGCGTTATAGCCACGCCAGTGACCCAGACATCACATGTGGGGTTTTCGGGCGTTTATAGCCGCGCCAGTGACCTAGACGAAAACACGAAAATGGGAAGGGTCACTATAGGGCAGAGAAGAGAGCCAAGTTAAGACTTCCTAACCACACAAACAAACACAAAACCACCGCAGGGATATTCCCAACTTTACCTTTTTGGATTAATATATATACTGTACAAACTGAAAGCTTTTTTAATTTTATGGTGTTTATGCATAATTTGGGGGGTGTTTTTAAAATTGTTTTTTATTCAAGCGAATAGTTTTAAAGGTTAAACAACAACTGTGCTTTAAGTACTTTTTAGTAGCTACTTTGTACAATATTTATATTAAAAACTTTAGCAATTAAACACAAAAAAAACAACTTTTAATAATCAATTCTCTCTCACTGATCTATAAATAGATAATTTTTCAGGGGAGGGAATT
>CM031618.1:24012972-24030472 GCA_018398815.1 Conus ventricosus
CCCCCCCCACCGCCCCCCCCTGGGGTTTCCCTGGCAGGACGGTGGTGCCACGGGCTGGTTGAGCCACGCTTTGGGGGAACCATGGCGAGGGCCAGGGCTGGTGGACCCCCCCCCCCCCCCCTTTTCAGGGACGGTAAGGGGCCCGCCGTCTTGATGGCCCCCCGGCCCCCGCCCAGGACCCCCAGTAACAGCGCCACTTTCCCCCCCCCCCCCCCCCCCCCCCCCCCCCCGGGACACGCTTTCACTGCCCGTTTGGGAGCGAGGGTGTCGGTTTTTGAGCATCCTGCGAGAACCGACCCGTTCGGAGCCCCTAGTGCGACAGGGTGTCCCATGGGCCCGACAGGGCAGGGGTGTGGACGAAAGGCAGGGTGCTAGAAGGGTCGCTGCTGGAAAAATTTTTCTTTATAAATGTAAATTTACAGTGCTGGAATCTGTAATTGTGATTGTTACGTCGTATGGTGAAATGTTTATTTTAATCGGCATGTTGTGGGGGGGGGGGTTTGATTGTGTTTGGATGTGTGCTTTGGAGTGCTTGTTTGTGGCGTGCGATGTGTGTTTGGAATGTTTTTTTTGTGGGTGAATAAAGGGGTGTTGTATCGTAATCTTTCTTGTGTGGGCTTTTGCGGGGGGGTTGGGGCGCACCCCTTACCCCCACCTAACCGACCCGCAGGGCAGACCCCCAGGGGTCGGTGTGAAAATTGGGGGGGCTCGCCCGGGATGTGAAGGGTCTGGCTGTCCTCCCTCTTTTTTTCGAGAGTATTTTTGTTTTGTCTTTTTTGTATTTTTTTAGGCTTTTGTCGGTTTGTTGTGGGGGGTTGGGCTGGGTGCCCTCAGCGTGAAGGATCTTTTTGGGCCTGGGAACATCCGGCGTGACTGGGGGGGTCGAGGGGAGCCCGGGGGGAGTTGAGGGGTCCAGACCTCCTTCCGCCGGGTACCCCCGCAGGGGGCCCTAAGTTTGCCCTTCGTTCCGTCAGTTTCCACCCTTTTGTATTTAGCCTTTTCTTGTTTTTTTTCTCTACGGGTTTTTGAGTACGGGGTTTTTGTATCGGCGCTAGTGTTTTTTTTTCCTCCTGGGGATTCCGCTGCTAGTTGTTTTTTTTTTTTTTTTTGGCCAGCCCCCCCGGGCACTGTGCCGTGCGTAGAGCGCGGTGTTGCCAGAGTGGGGGCACCCGGGGCATAGTTTTTTTTTTTTTTTTTTTTTCGGTGAGCCCCCCCGCACTTTGCCGTGTTGTAGAGCGCGGTGTTCCCAGAGTGGGCACCGGGAACTTGCCCGCACACCGCACACACAACATACCACTTAAAACCCCCCCCCTAAAATATTTGTTTTTTTTTTCTGTAAAAATTGTTTTTCCCCTGTTTTGGAAATGTGGATATTTTGTCAGGGGACGTCCGGGCTGGTGGTATGGCACCGGGCGTGAAGAAGGGGGGTATTCAAAATGTTATTAGTCCCTACAATTAGCCGTATTCGACTACGGAATTTACCTTTTCCCATGCTTAGAGTAGCCCAGGGAGTATTTACCCCTCTTCGGGGGGGTCCCCCTGTCGAGCCCCCGACGGCACTTCCCGCTCGAAGCCAGAGTATAGGAAGCAACTGGGGCTTTGTTGAGTCCAGAGACCAAAACCTTCTCCCCCCAGGTTCCCCTCGTAAGGGGCATCCCCCAGAAGACTTTTTTATTGGAAGTCAAACCCCAAGGGGACGGCCGAGGTCACCCCCCGGCGGGAGTGGTGAACCCCCCCCCCAAAATCACCTCCTCCGATGTTTCTGGAGCGGCAGGTAGGAAAGGTGCTAGCGGAAGTTTGTAGGGAAAAAGGGAAGGGTCCGTAGGGAAAGTAGAAAAGGGTGGAGGCCTGCCCGGAAGACTGACAGAAGGAATTTTCCCTAGGGAAGAGGCATTTTCGTAGGGAAGGGCGTCACGCAGGGGAAAAGGGGTGCCAGGCAGAAGCCCTCCCAGGGAAGAACAACAGGAGGAGGTCTGCGAGGAGGAATGGGAAAAACTTCTTTCGCGGCCCCCCGCTTCTGTAAAAACCCGGGGGGTTTAAACACCCGCAGGGGGAAGAGTAAAGGCCCCAAAATTAAAACTTCCAGAGTTCAGTAGGAGGGCATTGACATGTTCTTAAGATTTTGACAAGGTTGCTTTTCTCCAATGTTAGGAAAAAAAGGCTAAAGCAACCTTTTTTTTTGGATTATCTGGTGCTGCAAGGGGGTGTGGGTTTACCAAAAAGAAGGGGTCTTATGCGACTGAGTTGGCTCTGGAAGCTTTTCCACCTTTCCCCGAGAGTACGAAAGTTCAGGTCCCTGAAAAAAGAAAAAAAAAATGACGGCCTTCTGCTTTGGTGATAGGCGCGCAAAAAAGCAGGGTACTGGCGTCAGTTTGCTAAGTTGGACTGGAGGGTCTGACTCATTGAAAGCTCACCCAAAACCGTGCCCCAGATTTTTAGGATCCGGGAAGGCGAACAGCACCTGGATTTCGCGGCTGCGATTCACACCGGGAGGGTTTTTCTGAAGCCGCAGGCTTTGGGCATCGCCCAAAACGGAGAGGAAGCCCCCCACAGGGTTTAGTGTAAGGCGCCGACAATGTAGTGGGGGGAAAAAGGGCAGTTATCGGGGGCCTCAGCCCTCGATTTTTTTTTTCTTTGTGGTCGTCCTGGCCACTAAGGAAAGATTTCCCCAGAGCCGTGGGAAATCAGGGGCTAGTTTTTTCCGCATCCTTCCGCCTCGGTAACGTGGGGGCCCTCCCCAAACTTTGGTGGGACAGAGTCCCCGTGTTTTTTTCTTTGTTGGTTCATCGTTGGTCGACACCCTCGGGGTTTGGGGCCAAAACCTTTTTGGATAAGGATTTAGTTTCCCCCAAGGCCCGGGGGGGCGCCCGTTAAGTGTGGGGGGTTGGAGGCGGGGTTTACCTCCCCCCGCCTTAGTACTCGTTTCTATCTCCCCCCCCCCTCTGTGGGGAAGTGTGGGCCACGGGTGGAGGACCCTTTTATTCCCCATCATAGGGAAAAACTATCACCCGCGACGGACCCGTCAGTCCGGTCTAGGGCCCCACGGCGGTGTGGGGGTCACCCCACGCGCCAAAAGAGGAAGAGGAAGGGGAAATTTCCTCCCGTTTTCAGCCCATCTTAACGAGGTTCTGGCAAGGGGAACCCGCAGCATTACGTTTCACCCGGGGGTTGGAGTCCCCCCCCTGCGCAAATGGTGGTCGTCCCCCCTCAGTCTGCCCACAGCCAATTTTATTCAAATCCCCAGGGGGTCCCTTTGGGGGTTTCCCCTCGGAATCGTGGTGCCCAACATTTTTCGTTCCCCCAAAGCTTTGGGGGATCTTTTCCGGCAGGCCCACGATTCCCCATGGGGGGGGATATGGGTCAAAGCGGATCTCGAGGGGGAAGACAAGATTCTTTGCAGGATGAATACAGGGTTTGGCAGTACTGCCCCAGTTGCGTGGGCGCCCCGGACAAAGCCTAGGGGTCGCTTAAGCGTGTTCCCCAGGGTCAGTGATGGTTGGGGAGGCATTCAGCAAGGGTTGGGGGTTTACCTGGTGGGACCATTAATCCCCCATCCATCGCGGGCCCCCTAATCGGAGGGGAGAATCCGCAGTCGATACCCCCGGGTGTCCCCCTTTGGACTATCGAGCCCCACTGTTGCTGAATCTTCGGGAGATTTGACCGCCCTGGGTGCCCAAAAAAAAGTACGGGGGAATTTGTGTGGAAGGGGGATATCATCCTCCCAAATAACCCGGACCCGGGTCCGCCATCGTCGTCGACTCATGGGTTGGGCAGTGGAGCTGCAGAGTCATGCTTTTCACTTTCCGCCCTATCAAGGGTTCCTGTAATACGGATGCTGACTATCTTAGCCGAGCTCCGTAGTTAGCATATTGGAAAATCCGTCAGGGGACACCTCCCCTCAACCAGGGTTATATCCCTTTTTGGTCTCTGTATCAGGTGTAAGTGACAGTTGTCACTTCAGTGAGGTTAACGGTGGGTGAATCACCAATGGTTCGGATTGGTTACTTCATGGTTGGAAGGGTTTGCTTAGTTGTTTGATAAATGTAGTATTATGTTTTTTCCCCCGTGATTCTATCGTGGAATGTTTGTATTGGATTCATCGTACTCTGTCGATCACAGAGGTTGGGTTCGGTCCCATTGTTGTGAAGTTGCACATGCGACGAGGTTCAAAGGAGCACTGTATCTCAAAAAAAACCCCGATGCTTTTAGAAGGGGGGTTTGTCACGAGTTTGTCACGAGGCCTACGACGTTCGACCCCCCTAGGGTGGCGGAATTACTTATTTGGTTTATTGTCGTTGCTGTTGTCGTGGTATCCGCCTTAGGGGGGGCTTGTGGTGCGGTTGCACCTTGGTGTAGTTCAGCTCAACTTCGGTTTGCTTTCTCTCTCTCTCTCTCTAATTCCACCGCCCGTGCTATTTATCCTGCAAGTTCACGGGTGGCCGGTACCTTTCTCTCGAACTTTCTGTCTATGGGCCCCTCTCGCCTGTCTTTTTACCTGTCGCACGTGCTTCGTTTCTTTTAGTTTGAAGTATGCTCACTCTGTGACGCAGCATGGCATGTTGGCCGCCATTGCTGAGGGAGGTTAGCTCTTCACTCGAGCGGAAGGGTGTCTCTGGGGGGGCCGCTCCAGTCCTGGTTCTTTACCTTATCATCGAGAGGTACAGTCAGTACTTTCAAATTTCCCGCAGTCGGCCTGTAGGAGAGGGACATCATTTCTTCTGTTTCCGCATTTCGCCTCGTCCTCTCGACTGGACGAGGGTAGAGGGGAGTCCTTTGACCCCGCCTCTTCGGGTCACCCACGGGTAGCTGGTAAGCTCAGTTTCGTGGTCTGTTTGTTTTGATTTGTTGTTGTTAGCCGGCTTAGTCTTCTCTTTTGCGAAATTTTCTTTTGTTTTCGAATTGTAAAAGAAATATTGTGTGAGACCTTTTCTCTGGTTAATTCAATCTTTAACCTGGCCATTCTAAATTATTCCAAAATTCTTTCTCCTGTTTAGTATCTGGTGAGCGGTGGTCCCGGGGGGGAAGGGAGAGAACCTGGCGATTCAGGGTTGGAACTGCTTGGTCTCGCTCGTCCGCCCCGTCACATTCGCCGGACTTTTTTCCTTCGGCCCCCGTCTGTTTGTGTGTGCAAAGGGGAACGAGTTTATGTTCACGAGCGTGCGTACGCATGATTTGTCGTTCGGATCCGTGGTTGGAGATTTGTGTTATTTTGAAATGTGTTTATAAAATGTGACAGTTATGCCATTGAATTACTATTTGCAAATGTGGTGGCAGTTATTAAGCGATGGTCGCTGTGTTGATTTATTTCCTAAGGAAGGGAAATGTTAAGCGTGAGTGAGAGAAGGGTGAAGATAATTCATATTTGTTTTATAACCTGTTGATTTAATGCAGTCTTTTACCTGCATCGTGTGAGAAGACTTGATTCAATGGGTTTACTGTGTGCGTTTAATACACTTCCCCTCGCCCATCATGCGAGTGGCTGTTAAGACTTGACAGCAATGGTCAGACGGTACTGACGGCAGGGTTCCAGTACCCTTCTTCCTTCCTCCTTCCTTCTTCTTTCCCTCCTTTTCGACTCTCCTCCCAGCTACGTCCTCCCCCCTCCCGGGGGCTTCACCTGGACCACGGACTGGATGGTGCCACGTGCTGGTTGAGGCCACGCTCTGGCTGAGACCACGGACTGGATGGTGCCACGTGCTGGCTGAGACCACGGACTGGATGGTGCCACGCGCTGGTCGAGGCGACGCCTTGGTCGGGACCGTGGACTGGTAGAGGAGCCCGCCGTCTTGACTGGCCGGCCCGGACCCCCGTCCAGGACCTCCAGTAACAGCGCCACGTTTCCCCCCCCCCCCCCCCCCCCGGGACACGCTCTTCACTGCCCGCTTGGGAGTCGAGGGTGTCGGCTTTGAGCGACTCCCTGCGAGAACCGACCCGGTTCGGAGCACCTAGTGCGACAGGGTGCTCCCAGTAGGCCCGACAGAGGCAGGGGTGTGGACGCACGGCAGGGTGCTAGAAGGGATCGCTGCTGGAAATGTTTCTTTATAATTATGTATATGTTACATGTGCTGGAATGCTGTAATTGTGATTGTGTACGTCGTATGGTGAAATGTTTATTTATAATCGTGCATGTTGTGGGTGTTGGGGTGTTTGATTGTGATTGTGCATGTGTGCGTTGGAGTGCTTGATTGTGGTCGTGCATGATGTGTGTGTTGGAATGTTTATTTTGCTGGTGTGAATAAATGGGGTGTTGTATCGTAATCTTTCTTGTGTGGGCTCTTGCGAGGCGTGTGAGGTCAGTCACTCCCTTCACTCCCACCTAGACCGATCCTGTCAGGGCAGACCTCCAGGGGTCGGTCGTGACAACAGCATTAAAAACAATTAATGATTCCCCGCTACCCATGCGAGAAATAGCGGCCCTTGATCATGCTTTGAGAAGCATCAGAGGCGAATTAACAAACAATTTAGCAAAACTGGGTGAAATAGATGAGCATATAAAAAGAGAAAAAGAAAAACTCGTTGAGGCTGATGACGCCAACTTAGGGTCTGATATTAAAGAAAGAATAACCCAAAGACTAAAAGATCTTGAACAAGAAAGATCAGCAAGACTAGAAGCGTTGTCTACTAACCGAGAACAATTACGAACTCAAGTGAGCAGAATAAGAGAAACTATCCAAAGAATTTTATATGAAGACACAACGCTAGCAGAAAGAATAAGAACACTGTTTAGAGAGCAAGGAGTCACATTAGCAAGCGTTATAACGGCCTTAGGATTTGCAATAAGTACACTGGTGTTGGCTATTACAGGCGGCGGTGGTCAAAGTCCAGTGCCTCCACCACCATCGCCTCCATCGCCGCCTGATAAATCATGGGTAAAAAAACAGCTTGATCATCTTGCGGATTTATTAAAAAAAATAGCCAGTAAAGCTATAGACTCTTTACCGGGTATATTAGGGGGTGTTGTTAGCTGGCTTTTGTCTACTGCAAGCAAAGTAGTTGGCTTTATGGCCGAGCACTTATGGACATTAGTTCTCTTAATAGTTGGGTTAATTTTTAGTAAGATAAAGACCAAGTAATCCTAGGCCAGTTAATCCAAGAACAAGCGCTGTCTTTTCATATTCATGGTCATCGCGAACAGAGTCCGCGAGCTTTGCTGAGTCTTCAACGGTCTTCGGGCTTTGGGCCATGGGGATTGGATGACTTATTCTTGGGGGGTCATCTTGTTTTTTTACTGCTTGCAATATTACTGGCTCAGAATTTATGTCGTTTTGTCCAACTTTCTGTTCATTTCTGCAACAAGAATTTCATTGTTGTAGTTCATTATTGTTCCTACCTGGAGTCTGAGGTCAGAAGGTAGCATGTATAAACCGTGCCAACAGCAAAGTCTACTTTTGATCTTGCGTATTGTAAAACATCTTGGTACCTTTTTATACTTGAAGGTAAATCAACTGTAGAATTAATGGCATCCTCTAAATTTGCTAAGTATTGTTTTTGTGCATCAAAGCCAGTAGAAGGATCAGTTATGCTCGATCTTGCCTGTGCTTGTGAACCTAGCAAACACCAAACGTAAGTACGAATAGAGTCATTTATTCGTTCTATTCCTGCTTTAGTTAGGCCCTTAGAAGTGTCTAAGATAAATGTTGTCCATGCTGTTTTATGCTCTTGCTCTATGGACCGAGGTGAACAGCTGTGCCTGAAGAGAAAGATGTGTAAGGAGGATTCCAATCATACTTATACTTTCTGTGCACGCCCCAATAATAAGGGGTGCCTAAGCCATGATTAAGATCCGACTTTTGTCTAAAGTCTGTCTTGATGTTAATATTGAATTCGTTACAAATTCTTTCAGAAGCCTTCATGTCTATTCTGTTGCTGAATGGATTAAACGGTTTGTCATTTGGTAATGGTGCTTGCAGTTCAGTCAAAATACGTCTGAAGGTGTAATAGAAATGAAATCTGTACACTGACCTAACCAAAGGATCAGGATGACTCAAATGATTAGCATACGATACTCCACACCCAGTTGATGCACAAAACACAGCAAAGTTTAACTGGTTCTGATAAAACTGCATCGGATGACTGAACCACACTTTTGCGATGTAGTCTTTTTTAACAGGGGGGTTAAGATATCTGCTTAATGGAAGTACTTACCTTTTTATGAAAGGTGTCAGTCTGGGTCACAGAAATGTCGAGGGTGTCAGTTGTTATATTTTTAAGATTGTAGTGCGGCCCAACAGAATATTTTGCATCAGTATATTTGAATGCACTCATTTTTAATTTGTTTTAAAAATGTTTGTAACAATAACAACTCAAGACCGCCCTTCATTTTTAGAACATGCTATTAATAACGAATGCGGAACCAGAACGGTCGCGCTCCATGAAATATTCTACAAAGTCGTATGGTTTAATATAGTAAATCCAAGAAGAATAATAAGATTAAAAAAGTTAATAATTAGAGACCAATTAGTTAGCCAGTTAACCATACTGATGGTTATTACGGGTTTTGCTCGCTAAAAGAAGCAATGAGTAACTTTGACATTGCTCTCAAACTTAACAATGCGAATCTGAAAACAATGTTAACGTTCAAGCCTGAAAAAGAAGAAGTAGGTTACTATTTTGATAAAGAGCTAGCTAAAATGTTAGGCTTTACAACTAACAATCGAGACTTTCATAGTTTTAGTGTTACACCAAACAAAACTACTTATGAGGGAGAAAATCCGCTCGATCTTGCATTACATTCATTACTTTATGTTCATTTGGACGAGCTGAGCACTGATGAAAACTTATATGATGGAAGGCCCTCAACTGTTTTAAGAGCTCTTCCATCAGGAAAAGCTGCATATTGCGATTATGAAATTATACAATTCCCTAATTTACAGTTTAAAAGATTAGTTTGTGGAGGGTCGGATCATTTAATATAAAAATTGCAGACAAGCAGGGAAAGTTGTAAAATGTGATAACCTGCACATTGTTTTGGAAATAAAATAATTAGTTGTACTAAAACATGTCGCGTGGACCAGAAGAACCGGGAGTTACATTAGCGCCTGTAAGGTGTATAACCTTAGAATTAAAAGACCTTGCAGACGTTGCGGACTTTGAACAGAACGGTGAGATAGGCGCTTTGTATGGTTTTGAGTACACTAACGATGGTGATTATAAACGCAAAAGAGGTTGGCGACAGCAAAAAGTTTCCTAAACTAGAACAACTGCGCAATCTAGAGGCAAATAATGTTGGCCAGTATGAATATAAATAGTTCGAAAACCTGACCTCAAATGGCACTTAGAACCATATTTAGAATGGGAAATAAAATTTGAATTCATAAGCCCATTTACATATTTTAGCCGTCAAAAAAGTTTCAGAAAGCATTCAACTCTGGCCCTTTACATGTAAGTCTTATGCCGGACGACAATAGTCGGAAAGAAATTGAAATAACGCCGTATGGGAAAAAACCAGTACATCCTCCACAGAAAAGAAACAGTTGTAAAAAAAGCTTCTACAAAATTACAGTTCTTTCCAAGCAGAAAATTAGGAGACACGTTCACAATAATATTTGAAATTTCTGTCTTTAAGGATGTAGAGAGGGACGGGGTTGTGGGCGTTAGTGACGACCTTATAAAAGGAATTAATATTAGCTGGCAAAACTTAGACGTTAAACGTCTTAACGTTACCATCGTCGTTCTTCACAATGGCGAGGATATTAAGATCATAACAACAAGCAACAAAATCAATGTTGACTTAAATTAGAAACAATCTTACAGAACTGAATTGGATTAATCTTACACATTTAGGCCTCGTAGGGTTTTATTATACTGAACAAATTTTGACGGAGAGTATGATAAAAATAATAAACTGGATTAGATTAAATTCTGTTATAAAAACTATGGAGCAGTTAAACTTTATGATAAAATCCCCTCATTGTTCAATGATTTGTGGGCAGACTGGTTGTGGAAAAACAATATTTGTCCTAGACTTATTACAAACAGTTTATCGCTATAATTTTGATCATATTGTGATTTTCTGTCCAACACTTAAAAGGAACAAAGCATATCATGATAGAAGGTTTATATGGACAGACAATGACGTATATTTAGTTAATCCTAGCACTAAACTGAGTGAGTGTTTAGAATACTTTTATAAAGTGTTTGAAGGAACGCAGACACTCTTTATTATAGATGACTGTTCGGCAGAAAAAGATATAGTTAAAAAGAGAAACACTTTGTCAAAGCTGGCTTTCAGCGGAAGACATGATGGGATAAGTGTGTGGATTTTATGCCAGAAATATAACTCGGTTTTTAAAAGACTTTAGAGAACAGTTAAAGACTGTAGTGTTATTTCACATGAAAGACAAAGACTCATTTGATGAATGTTTGCGTGAAAATGATGTTATTGAAATGACCAGGAAAAACATAGGATTAAACAAAAACTAAAATCTGAAAAGTTTTGTAATTAGTATTAAAAACGGATAACCCTACACAGTATGTCTGTTTGTAGGGTCGTTATTTTTTGGTTATTGAAGTCTTACTTGTCAGAGAACAGGAAAAGGGGCATTCTGGCTCCCCCGGTCAAACTGGTTGAACTGTGTAATGCAGGTTGGTTTTACCTCGTTAATGCGCATGCCCAGTGGAATCAAGTCCACTGAGTATGAGAGAACTGATAAATGCCAATTCCTAGGCCAGCTGCTCCGAAACTGGTTGAGGAGCAGCTGGCCTAGGATTGGCATTTATCAGTTCTCTCTGTCAACATGCTGAATAGGACACAGGGTTCGTCTACGATTGCGCTTTGAGCGTTTGGCAAGTTTCGGGGAAGATTTCACCCCAATCTGTCTTCGAACTCTTGCTGAGCTGTTTGTGGAACAAAAACTATCAACTAAGTTAGAAGTATGTTGTTGCGCTCGTGAATGCTCGTCATTATCATCACCAGCTACTTGAGTCAGCTTAATCTCAGAGAATGGCGTCCGTAGCGGAAAGATCACACACAGAATCCAGCAAAAGACTTTTATCAACAGGTGCAAGGGCAGGCGATGTGGGAGGGGGAGGCGAGAACGCATCCTGGGCACACACAGGTGAAAATAAGCAAATGCTGTCATCAAGGGTAAGAAATGTTAAGGGAATAGAAGTCAGCACTTTTTTCAATGAATGTGAATCATCATTATTACAGTATTTGGGAACAGTGTCTTTCAAGATCTCACATTCGTCGTGTCCCATTTTTCGCAGTCTGCTCCCTGACACAATAAGGTTCCTGTCATTTTCCTGGTAAAATATAATGTCACAGTAAGACGTTTGGACACACCGCAGAAGATCCGTATGACCGACTTGGCGAGGCTGAAGGGCACAGGCTCATTGATCCACATCGGAAAGGAAAGATGTTGCCATCACAGTCGTAGTCATTCTTTTCAATCACAACAGTATCATTGGTAATTGAAGCATACCGATAAAACAGGCAATTCCTCCAAACAAGCAGTTCATTTTCTGAGCAGGAAAATGTTTTTTGAATGTCATCGTTTGTAGGTTGTAACTTGTTTCCTGCTAACTTTGGAGTGCCATCCATTTTGCCAACACGACGCTCCCATGAATGTCACAAAAAAACCCAAACAAAATAATTTAAAATAAAAAAAAAATATAAAAAAAAGAAAACCCTACTGTTTACATCAGTACCGGCCAACACGGGTGGGGGCCATGAGGGGAGAGAATTCAGCGCTGCATGACACAAATGAAGAAGCACACAGTTGCAGAGAGAGAGAGAGAGAGGAGAGAGAGAGAGAGAGAGAGAGAGAGAGAGAGAGAGAGAGAGAGAGAGAGAGAGAGAGAGAGAGAGACAGAGAGAGTAACAATGGCAATGAGGGGAAAGACAAGGCGGAGGAGAGAAAGCAGCGATGGGGGGTGAGGTGTAAGAGGGGCTGGGAGGAGAAGAGAGGACTGAAGGGAGAGCTAGGGTCCGGATTCATAATTTCCATCCATCCTCACCAACCAGGGGTTCTCCAGCTTACATCGCGAGGATCCTGCAAATGTACATCGTCATCACCTTTCGACTGACATTAATAACAGTCTCATCGACATCCTAAAGACTTCATCCGATTGTTTGTCGTCGGAAAGGATTGAAAGAGGACGCCATGTTTCGCTCCATGACGTTGATGACTTTCATTGAACTACGCCTGCATGTAGTGGGTTGAATGAGCTATCGTCAGTCAACGTCCTTGTTTATCGACTTCCAGATATATGCAGTCCTGTGTTTCACACCACAACAGTCTTTTGACGTCATCAATGACCTATTCTGGATTTTGGATCCTCAGCAATTTGAAACCCACTGGGCGACCAACGTCACTGTGACGTTCAAAACGAGATCACATATTGAAGTTACAGCGTCTGGCTGACTTTTTTTTTAAAGCGTTGGAGGAAATCATTACTGGACAACCTGATTTGATAAACGATTTTTTTTTTTTTTTTTTTTTTTTTTGGTAACCATAGCCGTGTTTAAGTCTGAACAGATTCCATTCAGAACTGGCTTAGTCGTGGATGAAAACATGCTGAAAATACACCGTGTTGCTGTTTTGTATTGTAGATAACTTGTAAATTATCTGACAATTTGACAGTGTTTTTAAACGTGTAAATTAGCTGACAATTTGACATTTTTATTCGATTGATATTTTGTTCAGATGTAATATGTTGCACAGTAAGTCTTTGATTCTCACTTAAATTTCACTGAAACATTATTCCCTGAATTTGGAGTATGGCGCTGCCTTAATGGCGGGATAAACAACGGTCATACACACAAACTCCACTCCCTTTGTTGGGTAGATGAGATTAATCCTTGCCTGTCTACACAGGGAGTGTCCCGCAGGAGTATCAGCCTGCGAACGCAGAAAGAAAGAAAACTAAAACATTAAAATGCTCGGGAAAATTAGGTAATATTTGACAGACGGAGTTAAACAATAATTCCACTTCCAGTAGTTTCCATGGGAACTCCAGACTCTACGAGATGCGCATGCGCATAGCTGGCCATATCACGCGTGTTAATGGCGGCCATAGCACGTTGAAACTTCGCATTCTCAAAATCCATTTGCATTTGTACGTTTCCAACACCATCGGCGCTCCTAAACCAGTCCCAGTTGTTTTCTGATCTATTTTTCCACTTGTTTTGGTAACTTTGTTTCATGATTTTTTTTTGCTGGTCGAATTTCGAACAAAAAGGCGACCGCCGCGAGACTGGTCGTGCATGATTCTGAATTGGTTGACGGAGATGTGCGACTTAAAGACTCTTCAAGTTCGCATAACACTGGCAACGTGCCAGACCATGTTTCCTTTTCTGTCAAAGATTTCAATGACATGAAATAGCAGAATATGAAGAGTCTGGCCACGATAAATGCGCTTTTTTGCTGAGAAGGCGCCAAACGCGAAACAACGAGCCAAAAAGCAACCACGTGTCGCAGAGAAAGAACCGGATTCAGCTGAATTGGAATGGAGTCCGTTACCAGTGCTGAAGATCAATGTGATCACAGTCACTCCAAGAAAAAAATGTCCTGATCACGATGACGAACTTGCTATCGACCAAGAGGTCGATGTGCTCATAAATGGGGGGCTGAACAAGTGTGACGCACACGAAGAAGAGCAAAATTTACCAGAAGAGTTCAATTTGGAGGATATTGTTCAGCTCCAGGACTATGCAGAGGAAGAGGATCTGGGTCCTAACTTGGATGAGAAGGTGGCTCAAGTGATTTTAGTCATGGCTAAAAGCATCACATCCTGTGAGTTTTATCATTCAAGTATGACTGTCAAGGAATGGTTCAAGTAAATAATGTCTTTAAAAGAACGGAATGATCAACAAGATCAAACACCTTTCTGAAGTCAAGAAAGAAAACTGTCATTCCTTAAATGGATCCTCAAGCATAGGCTCAAAGATTGTCCCCCTACATCTTACGCTGTTTGCATAGTTTTTAGTTTTTCAGCAACTTTTTCCACTCTACACTGTCATTTTGTTTTATTCTACTACCTTTCGCTGGCTGCTTTGGGGGTGCTGTTGGATTCTTTTTTGAACCCTTGGTGATGAGAACGCCACAGAATTACGGACTGTGGTGTGTCTCTATTTGACGCCAAGAGAACAGACACAATCAGCCGTGTCTCCCTGATGAGTCCGATCCAGCGGACGAAAGGCCTAGGAGCAGGCGATACATAAAGATCTGCCTTTGAGAGGAATTGCGATGGTTCCCTTGTGCAGCTAGTGAAAGGTTTTCCTATTTACAGTACACATTTTCCCATTTTCTTCTTTTTCTTTCTTCTTCTTCTTCTTCTTCTTCTTCTTCTTCTTCTTCTTCTTCTTCTTCTTCTTCAACAACCCCTCCCCTCCCCCTTTTGATTTTTTCCCCTCTCCAAATCTTGGCCAAGTCATTATTATAATGATGGAAGAATTGTTAACCTGCACTTGTTTTCCCCCACTACTTAATTGTTCAGCACAGAAAACTGTCATCGGTGATTGGTTCATATTTGAAAACCATGAGTCACACATTTGTTGCGTTAATGCTGTGTGGCAGGAGTGATTAGTTGGAATCCAGATTGTAGTGGATGAAATAGCTTGTTTTTCTCCATGAACTGAGATACGTGTGCGTGTATGTGTCTTTCGAGGCTTTGGAAAGAATTGATAGTAAGGATGTAGGTCTGAAATTATTTGGATCCAACGAATCATTTGATTTTGGAATGGGCACTTTGGCATTTTTGAACGGTTGAGGGAAGACATAAGTTCAATAGATAAATTATAATGTATGTAAGAGACTCAACTATATAAGGTAGAGCAAGTCTGAGACGAAATGCAGATTTTTTTTTAATTCTTTAACTGTGCTGTGTGCACTCCTACTTCCTACTTAAAAATCTTTGTTTGCGAAATATTAGGGAAGTCGGACATGTATATTCATTAGATACTCTTACAGTTATAGTCTGTGAAGCTTAAGTAAGGATATCTGATAATGACAGACAGTGTATATCAGATGTGTCCGGAGTGATGTTTGTATTTGAATTTTGTGAATCTGTACGCCTGTTATGTACAATGGTGTTTGTTGCCCAGATGGGCGCTGTGGTTTTTGCATCCGTAATCATTTGAACGAGGCACTCACTTTTGGCTCTGCTCTTTGTGTTTGTCTTTGCTGCCTTGGGTTGGTCACGTAAAACCATTTCTTGCAGCAATTCTGGCGTTAACCAGACAGACAGACAGACAGATAGATAGATAGATAGATAGATAGATAGATAGATAGATAGATAGATAGATAGATAGATAGATAGATAGATAGATAGATAGATAGATAGGTAGACAGGTAGGGAGAGAGAGAGAGAGAGAGAGAGAGAGAGAGAGAGAGAGAGAGAGAGAGAGAGAGAGAGAGAGAGAGTTATAGATTTAGGCGAGATTACAAGCTTCCTTCAGAAAGTTTTAACTAAGAAAATCAAATAAAACAAGTACGGTGAGCATCATTATCAAAGAGGTTTTGTAAAATCTAAGAAGACAGTAACAAATCAAGAGGAGAGAGAGAGAGAGAGAGAGAGAGAGAGAGAGGAGAGAGAGGAGAGAGAGAGAGAGAGAGAGAGAGATTTGTGTAGGTATTGTAGAAAGATAGGTTTAGTGGAGAATCGCGTGCGGCCTGCAGATGTGTGCCGTGATCATTAAAAAGGAAAGGTGCAGATATTAATTTTTCACTCGTGCTTCAGGGACGGTCTTTAACAGACAGACAAACCAGCAGTTCGTCAACATGGGTGATACGCCACATCAAATGGTCCTATGCTCAGAAAAAACAACAACAAACTTTTCATTGAATACAGATTTACAAAAATACATAAGAAGTAAGTACATTCAAGTTGCTTGAAGACTCTCTCTCTCTCTCTCTCTCTCTCTCTCTCTCTCTCTCTCTCTCTCTCTCTCTCTCTCTCTCTCTCTCTCCTCTCTCTCTCTCTCCCTCTCTCTCTCTCTCTCTCTCTCTCTCTCTCTCTCTCTCTCTCTCGGGCTTCCCTTGTCTGGCTCCCAGCAAGACGTGTATCAAGCTGCTCCGGTAAATTTCTGCCTAAATCACTTGTAAATCGTTCAACATGCCTGTTGAAGGTCTGCCATGTACTTTGGAAGCCACACTCAATGCTTCGCTACAGGAGATGACATTGTCTCCGTTTAAGACGGAGGGCTGTGGTAAACAAACTGTCATCATACTCCGGTTGACAGCGATTACCGACCAGCCCCCTGCGACTCGAACGGACAACCACAGTGCGGTGTATCGACGGAAATGTCCGTCACAGGTGAACAGGGACAGACACAGAGCTGAGGCCCACAGAGCGAGACAGCGGGAAAAGATAAGTGAACATTCAACTTCTCCGTCGGATTTGTTTTTGCCGACGCCACCGAGCTTGCTGTATGTTGATCAAACTGACAACAGCCATACTGCCAGTGGTGACATTTTTCTGTTTGATAACCGTCCCTCTCCCCCCGTGTCCCGGCCTTCGCGAAATACACAGCACAGTGACATCCAACAGGAAATGGACATGGGACGTTGTGACAAACAGTCTGTGACAACGGCACACCATGAAGCCTCCGTGATGGACATCGGGCCTGTCCAGCCTTGTGTCGGACATCGGGCCTGTCCAGCCTTGTGTCGGTCAAGACTGTGTTCAGTTCTGTGACGTGGTATGTGAGCCTTGTGTCGGTCAAGACTGTGTTCAGTTCTGTGACGTGGTATGTGAGCCTTCTATTGGTCAAGACTGTGTGGAGTTCTGTGACGTGGTATGTGAGCAAGACCCAACACTTGTTACAACAGAGACAAATACACAACGCAAAACTGGAGATGCCGAAGAAAATGGGAGCGGTTGTGATTTTCAGTGTACACATGATCCGGAAGACATTTCTCAACTGCAGCAGCCACAAAGTGATTCTTCCGACAATGTTAAATCAGTGGCATATGGGCATACCTACAGGAGATGAAAAGAAACATAGACAATTCTCACTGTTCTCACAGTGACCATGTGAAAGTGACTTCCAGCGACAGCGCAGCTGTCACACACCGAAATCGTGATGACTGTGGATGAACATGTTGCCAGTTGCATTGACAGTCGTATTGGTGTTACATTTCTTCCATGATTTCGTTTCCTTATTACGATGGGTTTTTTTTTCCTGACATGTATTGTTTGTAATTATTCCTTGACAGTTATTTCGTGAACAACCCCTTCCCAAATCCCCTTGAGAACGGGCTTTGTAAGCTATCTCAATAAACGTTTCATTCTCTCTCTCTCTCTCTCTCTCTCTCTCTCTCTCTCTCTCTCTCTCTCTCTCTCTCTCTCTCTCTCTCCCTCCTAATTTGTTGCAATTTCATTAGATTTTACAAACGTTTGTCTTTAATAATGATGCTAAACCGTTCTTGTTTTATATGATTTTCCTAGTACCAGCTGTATTGGATTCTCTTAACTTTGTGCATGACTGAAAATAATGAAGAGTTAGACATAGAAAGTTAACACAGAAGAAGACGAAGTATCCAACGCTCGCAGCGAA
>CM031618.1:24037972-24042972 GCA_018398815.1 Conus ventricosus
TATGTGTGAGCGTTTGTATGTGTTTGTGTATGTGTGTGCGCTTGAGAGACACAGACAGACAGACAGACAGACAGACAGACAGACACTCAGGCAGACAGACATAAAGAGAACAGGGGATGTAGGAGGGGGAGGAGGAGGGAGAGGTACCCGAAGGACTGCATGAAGGGGAAAACATCAGAGTATAGCTTTAATGCACTAATGCAGTAAAAGGTTTCAGTCATTACAGACAAATGAAACACTTTGAAGACGGAGCAAGGCAGAAGCAGTCACAATGTTTTTATCGACTGGCGATTCATTCTGTCCTGCCGGCGTTCTTCTGACCATATTTAAGTGGTCGTCCCTTCCTTGCTGGAAGACGGCTTGAGTGCTGTCTTCATGCCCGTCTTGGTCAATGGAAGAAAACAGCTGTCTGATTTTCTTCCCGGATATTCTGGCAAACAGTCTGGTAGAGAGACGGGGTAGTCTAAAACAGTCGCTTTCTATGGGTATTTACTGGCATCAAAAGGTCATGTTCCTTTGATGAAAACAGTTATGGTCGTTCGGATAAACAACAATTGTCGTTGTTTATGGCTGAACGGTAATTATCACAGAAATAAAAGGGTAATTATAACGTCTTCACAGACATTTTCACATGAAATATACCTTCACTTGTTTGTTAGATCAGGAGAGAAAAGAAAGAAATTTTAATCCCCTGACATTAGAAATAATTATGATGACGATGATGATATTGATTAATAACATGATTATGATAACTATCATCAGAAAAATTATGATAATAACCATGATAATAGTGATGCACATTCGTTGAGCGCTTTCGACCGTAATTGAGAACTCAAAGAGCTATGTAATAAGGTAACACGCATCAATAATAATAATAATAATGAATACTTATATAGCGCCTATTCTCGGCTAGAGGCCAAGGCTCTAAGCGCTTTACAATCAACACTCGTTTACACAACGGGCTGCCTACCTGGGTAGTGCCGACCGAAGAGCTGCCAGCTGGCGCTTCATTCAGTCGTTTCCCGTGTCATCCAGTCAGTATCGTTCAATATCGATCACTCATTTTCCTTACTTCCTTTATTCTTTCCATTTCTCACGCAGGGTGCATGTTATGTGTAACGTGTCATCCATACCAACGGCCAAACTGGCCTTCTCTTCCGAAAGTTGGTGATGGGCTTTTACGTGGGTGCAAGATGTTATGCGTGCGTTCACACACGGAACCTCGGTTTATAGTCTCATTCGAAGGACTGTATGGGAAATGGAGTCAGAACCAATGTTAACTCCGAGGAAAAAATCCCCCTGTACCGAAACGCCCCGGCGGAGGTTCGAACCCGCAACCCCAGGATCACCAAGATTACGAGTCAGGCGCTCTACCAACGAGCTATTCCGGCTATCAATACACATCATATATCTACAAGAAGGTAACATAAGTTAAAGTATGATAAGAAAAGAGCACACCCACACATTATACACTACTCATTAAAGGGCGGGCTCTCTCTCTCTCTCTCTCTCTCTCTCTCTCTCTCTCTCTCACACACACACACACACACACACACACACACACACACACACACACACACACACACACACACACAGGATGGCAGTTCAGATTCTACCGTTGACCGTAACTACCCTGCAGGCGCCGCTCACCGTAACTACCCTGCAGGCGCCGCTCACCGTAACTACCCTGCAGGCGCCGCTCACCGTAACTACCCTGCAGGCGCCGCTCACCGTAATTACCCTGCAGGCGCCGCTCACCGTAACTTTTACCCTGCAGGCGCCGCTCACCGTAACTATCCTGCAGGCGCCGCTCACTGTGACTACGGTGCAGGCGCCGCTCACAGTGACCACCATGCAGGCGCCCCTTGCCATGACTACCGTCCAGCTACCGCTCACCATGACTACCCTGTAGCCGCCGCTCACCGTGTGTTTCAACAGACGTCCCCTCACCGTGTGGGGCGGCGCTACAACATCTACTCGCGGTCATCAAATAGAAGAAAAGACAGTCACAATTTAGACCAAGTAAATCAGTTCTGTGACTCAAGTCTTGGTCACCAAAATATGAATGTCGACCTATTTCCCGGGACATCCAACTCCCTTTTCCAGCCTGCCTCTCTGTTACTCAGCAGACTGCTTTCCCCCTCTGAAGCCCCACCCCAAATTAATTCTCTTATTTAGTAGGGGTTCGGATTGCATGTTATTCCACTCATTAGCAATCATCAGGACTTCCCTATAACTTGAGTATCTATTGTGAGCTATGAGATGACCAATGCACTTAGTTGAACTATAATTATTCTGAACTGATCATTTCCGTATCCTCTCTATTTCACGTGGTAATTCTGTATACCTCCAGGTAGCGCTGCTTCCCTCCTTTTACTAATGTCAACCAATGTGAATGTATCAGACTGGCCCGTCAATGACCGTCTGCGCATAGGTCACCTAAATATTTGTCATCTCATAAACAAAATGTCTGACGTATCAAAAATCATTCATAATAATCATAAACCTTTCCATGTTTTTGGGACTTTCTGAGGCATGGACAAACAGCCGCGTTGGTAACAATTCAATATCCATTCCTGAATACTCAATAGTCCGGAGAAATCCTAAAAATATTCTTGAAACAGGCATTGCTGTCAACGTCCAAAAAGATGTCCCATACAAAATTCGTAATGATCTTTGTCACAAAAATATTGAAATAACGTGGCTTGAAATTCAGTCAAAAAGTAATACATTAGCGTCAATTCTTGTCGGATTTGTATACAGACATCCTAAAAGTAAGTCCAGCTGGTATAACGATTTTTGTGCGATGATGGACACAGTATGGCTTTTGAAAACAGAAATACTATTATTGGGAGATTTCAATATAGATCTGTTTCAGTCTTGTTCCCAATGGTCCAACATTGCTAATTCATATAATCTTCATCAGTGCATTTTTTACCGACTAGAGTTACTTCAAAATCTAATACCCTTATAGACCACATATATTCGTCGAACATTGCTGCACTTGCAGAAATATGTGTACCGCCTACTGGTGCAAGTGACCACAATGCTGTTTGCGTAACTTGGAACAAAAAGGGTTTTAAAGTTCCCAAAGCAAGTCATTTGGTAATCACATTTCGTTCATTCAAAAACTTCAACTTACACGCTTTTCAATCTGATCTCATTTTCTCGCCTTTTGCAAACATCTATAGCTACACCGATCCAGATGATGCCCTTGCCTTTGGACGAGAACCTTTCTGAATATTGTCGACAAACACATCCCATTGATCCAGAGGCGAGTCAAATCAGATATCCTGCCTGTCTGGCTCACTCAGGATATTCTGAATGCCATGGACGGAGGGATGATTTAAAAAGTGTAGGCTCTGACAAAGAGTATAAGAGAAAACGCAACATTGTGAAGTACATGATTAGAAAGTCTAAATGTGATTCTTTCAGAAAGTTGGTCCAAAATAAAAACAACGGAGTCTCTATTTGGAAAGCTATTAATAAACTTACCGGACCGCGTTCATCAAGACAGGAATGTTCCATTCCAGTAGAAACACTAAATGATCATTTTGCCAATATGGGTAACAAGGTAAACATAGGGAAAGATAAAACTAGCACTTTGGTACTGCGAATTTACAGAAATGTTGTGATGCAAAAAATATACACGCAAAGTTTTCTATTCCCCTAATATCTGTTAATGAAGTGTTATTATATCTATCAACTTTGAAAAATAAAAGTTCATACAGCTTTGATGGAATTAGTCCCAAGATATTAAAACTATCTGTACCATATATTGCAGATTCTCTTACATACCTCTTTAATCTATGTTTATCTAAACACTACTTTCCAGAAGCATTTAAACATGCAAAAATTATCCCTCTGCACAAAAAAGGGAATTTAGATGATCCAAATAACTACAGACCAATTTCGCTGCTATCGTCCGTCTCAAAGCCATTAGAACGTCATATCCATCACCATCTATCATCTTTTATTGAGAAACATAAATTGTTGTATATCAATCAGTCAGGATTTAGGAAATAACATTCATGTGAAACGGCTTTGTGTCGGATCACAAATTTGTAGCTAAAAGATATCAACAACAGGAAAGCAGTTGGTATAGTGTTTATTGATTTAACAAAGGCTTTTGATTTAATTAATCACAATATACTGATAAAAAAAGCTTAATGTTTACGGCGTCGACAACAATACGGAATCATTTTTAGATCTTATTTGTCGAACCGTACGCAATCTGTTTTTTCACGAGGTGTTATTTCTTCTAAGAGACTGTTGCCAAGAGGCGTGCCACAGGGATCAATCTTAGGTCCCCTGTTGTTCTCCCTCTACATAAATGATCTCCCTTTATCAAATCAAAATGCAGTGTTTGATTTGTTCGCTGGTGATACATCTTTACAATACTCTAGTCATAGCATCGATGAAAATCATTTAATGCAAGCATGAAATCAGTGGAAGACTGGTGTGATTCAAATGACATGCTTGTTCATCCTCATAAAACCGAGTCTATGTTAATATGTGCACGTCAAAAAAGACAAGTCATAAAAGAAGCAAAATTAGAAATAATGTACAAAGATAAAACAATAAAACAAGTTGCAAAGCACAAATTATTAGGCATCGTCATCGATGAAAATCTTTCCTGGCACGATTTAGATCCATAACCTAATCAAACAAGTCTTGTGTTGTATGTTCCAGCTGTCACAGATAAAACACTTTCTCAACGAACATTCACGAAAAATTTATTATTTTGCTTTTGTTCAGGCTTGATTAGACTACTGCTCTATTATCTGGGGTAAATGTACGCCATCTACTTTAAAACCACTTTGTTCATTGCAAAAACGAGCCATTAAGATGATCAGCTGTCAGAAATAATCCGATTCTTCTATGCGTGATGTATTTAGGTACAATAGAATACTGCCTCTTCACTCATGCATAACATTCAACACTCTGATTCTTATGCACAAAATTGTTCATGACGCATGCCCAGATTATTTAAAATCAAT
>CM031618.1:24045472-24062972 GCA_018398815.1 Conus ventricosus
AACAGTGCTTTGGACATGCAAGTGCATTAAGATATATTCATAGTTTAGCAAAAGGTCCAAAATTACTGTATGAATATTTGACACGAGACAATGTCAGACCCAACTTTTGTTTAAAATAAACACAAAAATGTAATGTTGATATCCATTGGAAAGAGGTATTTTTGAAAATGCATAGTATTAAAGACGTTAGATGAAAATCGCAAAAAAATTAGAATTGTTCAAAGAATTCTTGCAACAAATGTTGTTTTAAATGCAATGGCGGTATCTTCTACGATGAATTATTCATTGTGTAATGAAATAAGAGACTCCATTGAATACTCGTTCAGTAATTGTAAATAAGTTCGATGTTTTTGGACGAGTTCGAAAAAAAAAAATAATGAAAAATGTGAAATTGCTTCTAATGTAAAGATTTCACGTGAGCTCGTACTTTTTACTGTGGATACACGTACTAGTACAGATAGTACTTTCGATTTCATTACAATGTTTTCCAAACAGTGTGTATATAAATATGTAATGGAACAAATGCCCACCAAATTCAACTGTCTGTCAGAAGCAACTGAATGAAACATGTAAGATCAAACGATATAATGCAAATATTAATAACAACGCATCTAAGTTTCCTACACAATGGAACTTTTATAAACCTATCCTTTTCGTTGTACAAAAGACATATCTGTTAAATCATCTGCTGTTACACTGAATCAAATGTTTTCATACTATATGCTCACTTGTACTTTTTTCTTTCGTCGCTTACGTCTGTCACATTATAATCATGTTGTTATTGTCATTGTTGTTGTAATGGTGATGCTATCATTTGTGTCCAGATAACCCTGACTTTCCCCTGCTGGTACACCCACGGGAACGCTCCCGTGAAGGTTCTCTCGTGTCACATCCGGTGGCCATTACGTAACGGCATTTGCTCATATCTGATGATAATATCAATAATAATAATGATGATCATTATAACAATGATAATAGTATCAATAATTTAAAAAAATGATAATAATAATAATAATAATAATAACAACAATAATGACAATAATAATACAACAACAACCATAATTATAATAATAATAATAGTAATCATAATGATGATGGACGACGACGATGATGATGATGAAGATTATGATAATGATGATGATAATAATAATAATTGTAATAATAATAACAATAGTAATAATAAAAATGATTATTAACAATAACAATGATAATTATAATTTTTCATGATAATTGCATTAATAAAGCTAACGCTTCGCAGCAAAACATGAACACTCCTTACACCAACTGTTTTCGCTAACAAACCCATGATGATTTACACACTGAGAAAGAAGAAAAAGATACACCCGAATTGTGGGTAGGTCCCGGAGAAGTACTGTCCTCAACTGCCGAACAAACCCGCTGGGAACAATCCTGCACCACCCGTGTTCTTCTTCTTCTTCTTCTGTGTTCACATAGGGTGCTGGCAACACGTGAAGGGACGTCATTGCTCCCTGGCAGATGCCATTGTGTAATGACTATCGGATGCGACACGACAAAGCCTCCATGGAGCATTCCTATGGGTGTACCAGCCCATATTTCATGAATGCAGAGCCACCAGCAAAATTCGCCATCGTCAAGCAACTTCCGTCTGCATCCCGTAACCACGCTCGTTGCTGTTCCGCTGACAGAAGATGACAGTGCAACTCCAGACACGGCAAAGCCTTTGCCATGACTGTTGTCAACAGGACTGTCCCTGCGGTCAGTGAGTCCTTCCTCACCGTCATTGGACCTTTCCCAAAAGTCGGCCAAAAGGCAGACAAGAAAAAGAAACACTAGAAGATGCGCGTAGTACTGTCCTCAACTGTCGAATAAACCCGCTGGGAGCAATCCTGCACCACCCTTGGAAGCCTGCGCTGTGTTCACATAGGGTGCAGGCACGCACAGGGCATTCCATTGACGCGTAAAGGGACATAATTCTTCCCTGGCAGATACCATTATGTAATGGCCACCGGATGTGACACGATAGAACCTTCACGGGAGCGTTCCCGTGGGTGTACCAGCCCTTATTTCATGACTGCAGAGCCCACCGGCAAAAAAAATCAACTCCACCGTCAAGCAACTGCCGTCTGTATCCCGTAGCCTCGCTCGTTGCTGTTCCGCTGACAGGCGACGACAGTACAACTTCAGACACGGCTAAGCCTTCGCCGTGAGGTCGTACGTGCTCTCTAAAGAGAATCCCAGATAACTGTCTTTCCCGTTGTCAACAGGACTTTCTCTGCGGTCGGAGAGTCCTTCCTCATCGTCATGGACCTTTCCTCAGAGTCGACCGAAAGGCAGACAGGAAAAAGATACACCCGAAGGTGTGGGCTATAGTCTGAGCAGACTGAGCTACTTGAGTGGTGTTGATCTTTTGGCAGAACCAGACCATTGAGAACATTTTAAAGAGTTGGGGTGCATATAACAACATGTTTAAGTGAGGGTTTACGTCACCTACTAAAATAAGGACAGTCCACAGGACTGAAACTGACCTTCAGGGCGTTCCTAGCTGTTCCAGCTTGCTTCCTGCCTTTTTGGAGAGTGATTTTTCCGTGCCCATGATACCACAGTGGGAAGGAATCCACTTCAGTACCCTTACTGAACTGGTTCTGAGCAGCCACAATTCCAGCCTCATGTCCTGCAGGATGTCTTCTCCATCTCGTGCGTGGGGGCTCTTCCAATGCCAGGAATCGAGAACAACGATTCCTCAAAATCGATGAGAATGTTTAACTGTTTGTCTTTGACCGGAAAGAACTGTTGACATTTCTGGAGAAGGGCCTCGATCATATGCTGTAGACTCTGTTAATTCCGTTTCTTCTGCATGCTTTAACTGAGTGCGGTGGATGAGGCAAAAGCTTCCTCTTCGTCTCATCCTGTCAGTGGAGATTTTCTTTCTCCTTTTTCCCAGTGAGAGTAGGTCTGTCATGTGATCCATTGCAGACGTGGGAGAGATCTTCGCGTCCTGTGATCTCTTGCATCATTCTGTACCTAAGTTGAAAGGTTTGTGTTTGTTTTCGCAGCTGCTTATTTAGACATTTGAAGCAGACATCATGTTGGTTCTGACAGATCTTTCCACTTGCTGCCAATACATTTTTCATGACAATCATTTTTCTGACTGGCTTGCTGAATACTGATATATGGGGTCCAGGTAAGCCTTCTGTCGAGCTTTATTCAAAGGTGGGTGGTAGTTTGTGTCCTGTTGACAACGGCAATCCCTATACAAACCAGATTGGATTCATTTTCTCCTATACCTGTCTGCTCTTATCTGTTTGTAAGGCCAGATCTTTCGGGTGGTGAACTTATGTGACGTCATTGAACAGTTATCAATGAAGACGTTGTCTTGTGGTACGCATTCTCTCATTTATCTTCACCAATTTCCTCGTCTGACCGACTTGACTGTGGGAACAAATACCTATCGATCCATTGGTGCACGTTCATTTGAAAGAGCTTGAGAAGCAGGCCTTTCTTTCCAAAATAGGCAGCAGGCCTGTGTAATGTGTACAATAATGGTCAGGGTTTTTAGTCATTATTTTCTGCGGAAAGCAATTCTTGATGTGTTTGCTTACGCTTGTTTCTTGAACTAGTGGATTCATTTTTTCCTGAAGCCAGTTTCAGTAGCACTGACAATGCCATTCATCTCCAAGTGGGATCGTTTAACGCATGTTGACGGTGTGTTCTATTGTTCAGCCAAGGCAGCTTAAAATACTAATAGCACGGTGGTTCGTCTTGATGTTTCTGTCCTGGTCTGATGGCTTCCTCCCACTTGCTTCGGAATTTTTATTTATCAGGACTGTTTCTTGGGGTTTTGTTTAGCATTGGCTGCAAAAGTTGGTCGTTGGTGGTCCCGTTTATTGCGGGGAGAACTTTCTGTTTTTTCCAGCTGTCGGATGAAACAGTTTAGTTCCTGTATGATAACATCAATTGTCATACTGCCAAGTGTGTGTATACCTTTTCTGTTATTCCTCCTTTGCCTTCTTTCAAACTTCTGCTGCTTTCTCATAAGGAGTAGACTTTTTTTGTTGTTTCATAATCAATCAAGGTTTTCTTGAAGGAAATTTCTTTGTTCAGGCAAACAATTGTTAAATCGGTTTTTGAAGCTAGTATGCTTCCATAACTGCCTTTCCCCGGTCACTCTGAAACCCCTAACAGAGCCGCTCCCATCAAACGGTTAACTGTGATGAAGTTACCAGCCAACGGCAAATTAGCGGGCAGTCGTTCCTCTCCTCCACCCACGAGAGTTATCTCCCGCTGACTGGCCCATCACGTAAATGGCGGTATCATCACCCCCCTCCCCTCCCCTTTCACCCCCCTCCCCCCATTCATACTTCCTTTTCCCCTGCCCTGATCTATTTTCCACATGTCTGTGCGTGGGTGGATGGATTATATCTGTCGGTAGTTTCTTTGGTTTTCATCCTCTGTAAATGGAAGGACAAAATTCTTGGCATCTGCCTTTCCCATTGCCCCACTACCTGACACCTCAGCTCCCACATCATTTAGTGGGAGAGGTTGGGGGGGGGGGGGGTAAGTTGCTTCATTCTCCAGTTAACAAGAATAATGAAGTTTTCCCACCGGACTGCTGCTACCTTTTGTCATCCTCATATCCTTATTGACCATTACATAGATTGTCTCAGATCGGTAGCCCCGTATGCCCCGTTTTCCTGCTGACTTCCGGTCTAGTTTTTTCCCTTCACATCTAGGCCCCTGGGCGAGTTCTTATTAAGATAATTGGAATCATGGGATCTGTCGTTGTGTAAAGATAATTGGAATCATGGGATCTGTCGTTGTGTAAAGATAATTGGAATCATGGGATCTGTCGTTGTGTAAAGATAATTGGAATCATGGGATCTGTCGTTGTGTAAAGATAATTGGAATCATGGGATCTGTCGTTGTGTAAAGATAATTGGAATCATGGGATCTGTCGTTGTGTAAACGTGGTGGCTCCCTCCGGAGGGAGACGCTCATTCTCCCTGGCTCCACGACTAAGCAATCATTGTCATTACACGGGCTTCGTTGGTGGTGACCTACGTATGTTGGATCAGAGCTGGCCCACATCATTCCATCAAAATGACACGCCAGCAGTGTAATGTCTCCTCTTGCGGCTTCACAGCCTGATAGTGATTGCTCCCCGAGCACTCCCGATGCTGGGAGTGCGACATGATAAAAACGGATGTGGCTGTGTAAGGAATGATTTCAATGATCAGCGTAGTAGTAATACCGTCAGGGAGGGAGGTGGAAGGCACCAAAGATGAGACGGGGGTGGGGGGATTCTTTAGTGTCAGCATGTTAACGAAGACTGTGATTGAAAGGACGTGGAGGGTCTGTCTCTTGACTGCTCTCTCGCCCCTGTCTGGCATCTTCAGCCACGCCATAGATTACCATCAGTAGCTGGTTATTGTACGTAACTGTTCAGCAAAAACTGAGAGAAACTTTTGCATTCACCCATGTCAAGCCTATGTCAGCACAGCAGCGTCTTCGGTTGAGATACGTTTTTCAGAGACATATCCCCATTTTGTAAAATGTCCATGTTGAGCTGTTTTATGTTAAGGAGGGCGGTGGTGGGGTGCAGCCAGGTTGGTGTGGTGCGTTAAGCTTTGTGCGCACGATCCTGGGTTCGGTCCTGGGTTTGAGGTTTTCTCTTCATAGTCAATATTTGAATTGACTCGACTCCTCTCTATTTCCCTCAAATGATGCTTTAAACTCAGATTCTATTTGTAAGCGTTACAAACACAAACACACACACACACACACATACGCGCATGCACGCACGCATGCACACACGCATGCACTCGTGCACACACACACACGCACGCACACACACGCACGCACGCGCGCACGCAGGCACGCGCGCGCACACACACACACACACACACACACACACACACGCACGCACGCACGCACGCACGCACGCACGCACGCACGCACACACACACACACACACACACACACACACACACACACACTTGGTAAAAGAGTAGACCATTCTATAGACAAAACTCCTCCAATGTGGCTGATTTACACACACGCCAAAATCTCACCAAATGTGAAGCTTTTGAGTTCTGTCTGAGGAACAAAGAAGACAATAAAGATTTACAAGATGGGTCAGACAATATCAAAGCACACCGCTTGGCCATCACAGATAGACATAATACAGCATTTCAGAATTGATAGATTTTTAATAATCTATGGCTCTGATTCATCCAAAGTGTTCTTCACACAATGGAAATAAATTAACAATCGATCAACTCTTAGAAGTGTGAGCACAACATACGCAACGAAAAAGTAGTTAGGAGTGTAAATACACAGAATGCTGGAAACAAAAAGGGCAGTTCTTCGAGACAAGTTTTAAATCGAAACTGCTCAGAACTTAAAATAGAACCACAAAACATAGGCGAAAGGTAAAAGAAGGGTAGCTGTAGCTTCTATATGAAGTGGATAGTGGGGGGGCATGGTGGTGGTGGTGGTGTGTGTGTGTGTGTGTGTGTGCGTGTGTGTGTGTGTTGGTGGAAGATATTGCCAGCTGGTGTTGCAGTGGTGGATATGTATACTTGTGCTACTTTTTGATGTTGATGCGATGGGGCTGCAAGGTTCCGAGTTTGGCAATGAGATATGACTCTGTGTGATACACTCAAAGTTGTCACTTTGTGATTGCCAAAGTGCCAAGACTTTGACATGCTTAATGTCGTGTGTGTGTTGTTGTTTTTTTTTGTTGTTTTTTTTTTTGCTGTCCCAACCTCTGCGCCACCTCAGAGGCAGTGCACACACGCCGCTCATTCCGACACCCCGTCCACAGCCACAGCCCGGTCAGCCCCGCCGCAGCCCCGGCACCGACAATCCACAGGGAGCAGTCAATGTCAAGTCGTTAAGAGGCAACCCACCGGAGAAGACACTGCACTGCTGCCGAGTCACTTCGGTGGTGTTCAGTGGCGCCTGTTCCGATCTAACATACGCAGGACACCACCTACTAAGCCCCCTACTGACGACAATAATTGCTTAGTCGCGGAGCCGGCGTGAGTGAGCTCTCCCTCCGGAGGGCGCCACCACGTCCGTCCAACGACAGCCCCCATGGACTCGCCGATACCGGTGACCCCGACAGAACCAAACCAAGGCCACAGACGTGGAGAGGACATCGAAACTGAGGTCACCATGAGAGCAGGGCATGAAGGGCCACAGAATTTGAGACTTTTTAAAATGCTGATCGATGAGAATGAGGATGATTAAGATGATGCTACGGATTTCCATTTCGGTCTGAGACTACATGACAGGGCTGTACTCTACGCTTCCTTTCATAATATATCCCGGCGTCAACCAGGCCCGAGAGATACAGGCACCTGCAGTGTTGGTCAGGAAATTTGAGCAACACTCTCAGAAACGCATCCATTAAGTGGATGAAACTCGACTGTGTGGTCCCAGTCTTCCCAACTGAGTCCGCAGCAAACTCAACTCTGGGTAGGAGAAGGTCGGGGCAGAAAAACCCACATGACTCTGATGGGATTCGAACCCACGACCTCCCAGCCAGGAGTCCGCGACGTTAACCACTTCGCCACGGCGGCTGGTGCTTAATGTCGTGTTGGGGGTGATTGAAATGTAATGCAACTGGTTTGGGCCGGTGGTGGCGGATGTCAGCCAGGTGTTCAGAGATGCATGTCTCAAGTTTGCGGGATGTTTCACCTATATAGATTTTTGGTTTAGGTAAACCACCGGCTAATTTCCCCTGCTCCAAACCCAATTGCAAAATCTGCCCTCTTACCAAACCAGACACCATCCTACAGGGCACCAAAGACTCCTCAATTAAACGTACATTTTCCTGTCAGAGCCGCAACATTGTGTATGCTATCCACTGCCAGCTGTGTGGCAAGATCTATATAGGTGAGACATTCTTTTAGACAAGTTACCCCTGTCCTCATTTCCATTTCTTACAAACCAACATTACTATACAAATGCTAACACATTATCTCACTTAGACAACGGGCAGTGTCCAACAGTACTGTTCACTTTTCCAAAAATGCTGTGTGCATGAGCTTCCCATCCCTGTGCATACGTATGTGTAGGTGGAGAGATATGAACTTTCCCTCCACCCTGCCCTCTCTTTTTTGCCCAGCAACAACAATAGCCCTTCACCCATTGATCACTTCCATTCCTTTCCAACCATGACTATCATTACCAACATCCCCACATACAACTACTATAAACATAATCATCACCCATTAGTTGTTTTTTATGTATCATTTCTATTCTTTACCACTAAGCACTATTATTCATCTTCCATAATTACTACCATCACTAATATATCATACCATTAAACAATAATTACAAAACAGACAAACAAACCCTACTGTTTTACCACCCTCTGCCCCCCCCCCCCCTTTTTTTTTCTACCCTTCAATGTTCAGCCACTATTAACACAACAACTATTACTGTCATATGATCAACAACAACAACAACAAAAGAAGATTAACAGTATTCCTCCTCTTATTTACGTTATCATCATCGCCACTATTATTACTATAGTTGTCATCATTATTATTTCAACTCCCATGATCCCATTCTTAACGGCCTCGTTTTCATCCAATACCCATTTTGCGCCAAATATGAGAAGATAAGTGGTTGCTCGTTCTTCGTTTTCATTGGCCTAAATGTTGTTTGTTTTTGCCTGAAGAAGACCCAAGAGGTTGAAGTGCATTGTGTTTTGTTCTGTACTCTGTCTGCATCGTCTGGTGGAAATAATACCGTGGTTTTTTTGTTGTTGTTTTTTTTATTTGCTTCATTTTCCGCCCTCAGTCACCTCGTTTTGAAACTAATACTCCGTTGTTTGAGGTTTGTTGGAGCTCAATAGCACTCCCTTGTTTGTTGGAGCTCAATAGCACTCCCTTGTGTGAGTTCTGTTCAGCAGTGTTCCCCCGTGTAGGTTGTCTCGTAGTTCACCCTTACTCCTCTGTCTGAATTTGATTGTAGTTTAGCAGCACTACTCCATGAGGTTGTCTTTCAATTTAGTAGTGTATCCCAGTATCTGTAGTCCCCTCCACTTCTTATCTACTGTCTGAGTGGTGCTCCCCGTGTGTTCATTATTTGGTCTTCCAGTAGTACTCCCTTGTGTTAATTCTCTGGTGGTCCAGTAGTACTCCCTTGTGTTAATTCTCTGGTGGTCCAGTAGTACTCCCTTGTGTTAATTCTCTAGTGGTTCAGTAGTACTCCCTTGTGTTAATTCTCTAGTGGTTCAGTAGTACTCCCTTGTGTTAATTCTCTAGTGGTTCAGTAGTACTCCCTTGTGTTAATTCTCTAGTGGTTCAGTAGTACTCCCTTGTGTTAATTCTCTGGTGGTTCAGTAGTACTCCCTTGTGTTAATTCTCTAGTGGTTCAGTAGTACTCCCTTGTGTTAATTCTCTAGTGGTTCAGTAATACTCCGTGTTAATACTCAAGTGTTTAAGTTGTGCTCCGCTGTGTGAATTCTCTTGTGGTTCAGAAGGTGTTTTTTTTACTGTGTCAATTCTCTGGTCTTTTACAAGCACTAATTCTTTGATATCTTAAGCAGTGTTCTCAGATGTTGATTCGCTGTTACTACTGTAGCACTCCCCTCTGTTGATTCTCCGGTGCTTCAGATGACCTCCCCTGTGTTCATTCTTCTGTGTTTCAATAGTACTCATCTGTGTCGAACATTCTGGCGTTTAAGCAATACCTCCCAGTATTGATTCTTTTGTGTTCCAGTAATGCTTATCTGAATCAGTTTTCTTGTAGTACTCTACTGTGCAGTTTGCAGGTGTAACAGTGGTACTACCCTGTTCGTTGTATGATCCGGTGCATCTGTTCTACTCCCACGTGTCATTTCTCTGATATTTTGAATAATATGTGCCTGTTGCTACTTTTTTCATGTTTAAGGAGTTTAAGCGCTGTTTAGATTAACGTTCTGTTTTGTTTGTTGTGGGCTTTTGTTGTGCTTTATTTGTTTTATTTGCTACTTCACCTTCCGTGTCACCCCCGCCTTAATTCCACCCCACTGGCTTAGTCCGGCTTTGGCATAAGCAGTCACACCCAGGTCCATACCACCAACACTCCAGTAATTGGGGAGAAATCAATAGCAAGTTAGCATCAGGTCACTCACCGAAGCAGATACCGCAGTGCCGCTGAGTCGCTTCCCTGCGTCCCTTACATCTTGCCCATGCTCCACCTCCTGCCCCATGCTCCACCTCCTGCCCCATGCTCCACCTCCTGCCCCATGCTCCACCTCCTGCTCCATGCTCCACCTCCTGCTCCATGCTCCACCTCCTGCCCATGCTCCACCTCCTGCTCCATGCTCCACCTCCTGCTATCAACTGTCTCTCCCCTTCCCCTCATCCTCTCATAACCAGTTCAAGACACGACAAATCTTCAGGCAGATCTCCTGGTTAGAACTTGTGCGCGTATCTGTATGCGTGTGTGTGTGTGTGTGTGTGTGTGTGTGTGTGTGTGTGTGTGTGTGTGTGTGTGTGTGTGTGTTGTGTGGTGTGTGTGTGTGTGTGTGTGTGTGTGTGTGTGCGTGTGTGTGTGTGTAACGGAGAAAATGGGCTTCTAAGATTGTCTAGGATACGTATGTCTGCGCCCGTGTATTGGTTCTATGTTCCTTGCATTTACAGTCGCCAGGGTTTCAAAGAAGATGCATATGTCTTTCCTGAAAACCACTCCTGTAACAGCCGACCTCGCTAAGCCCCTCATTGATACCACATGGCTTCCTCTCTTTCACCTCCACAGTCACAGTGCGGAAAATCGCGAGCAAATGCACGCGTTGGTTTCTTCTCAACTGAAAATAACGAAAGAGAGAAAAGAAGAAAAGAAAAACGAAACCCAGGCCTGATGGAGCCAGACTGTGTTCTTTACCGCACCTAACGATCCAATATACACACATGAACAGCGGAATAACAGCGCCGTGGGAGGGCAAATGTGCCATAATTGTCAGAGCAGCGAAGACAGATTGGATAAGGGAGGTAACAAACAAAGGGGAGTGGGTCGGAAGGGGAAGAGAGCATTTCAGAGAAAGGAATTCAGTGACAGAATTCTGCAGAAAGAGGAAATGAAAGAAAGAAATTCTACAGAAAAAGGGATTATTGGAGAGAACAAAATTCAGAGAAACAACTTGTATACAAAAGAAAAATCAAGAGAGTAGTTTCCAAAGAAAAGAGATTTCTACAGAGGACGGAATGTTACAGAGGAGCAATTCCTAAGAAATCAGTTCTACAGGGGTAAAAAGAAAAGTCTGCAAAATGACAGATTCAGTTCATGTGGCCCAGCGGACTACACAGAACTAAATCACAGCTTCCCCCTCGTCACAAGTCCCTTTCTACAGAGATTTATTTTTTTCAAATCACATACATATAGGTTGTTAAATTGGATTTTTTCAAATCACATACATATAGTTGTTACATTAGATTTTTTCAAATCACCATACATATAGGCTGTTACATTAGATTTTTCAAATCACATACATACAGGTTGTTACATTAGATTTTTTCAAATCATCATACATATAGGTTTTTACATTAGAATTTTTCAAATCACATACATATAGGTTGATACATTAGATTTTTTCAAATCGCATACATATAGGTTGTTACATTAGATTTTTTTCAAATCACATACATATAGGTTGTTATACATTAGATTTTTCAAACCACATACATATAGGTTGTTACATTAGATTTTTTTTTCAAATCGCATACATATAGGTTGCTACATTAGATTTTTTTTCAAATCGCATACATATAGGTTGTTACATTAGATTTTTTCAAATCGCATACATATAGGTTGTTACATTAGATTTTTTCAAATCACATACATATAGGTGTTACATTAGATTTTTTCAAATCGCATACATATAGGTTGTTACATGGATTTTTCAATCACATACATATAGGCTGTTGCAGTAGATTTTTTCAAATCACATACATATAGTTTGCTACATATAGATATTTTTCAAATCGCATACATATAGGTTGTTACATTAGATTTTTTCAAATCACATACATATAGGTTGTTACATTAGATTTTCAAGAAAACGCTGAAATTGCCTTGAAATTCTTTCTTCCGTAAAATCTTAGATCAGATGAACATGATTACATCTTTTAGGAACTAAATATGTAACACCCTATGTGAGAGAGAAAGGAGCTCATACACAGGAATTTCAAGAAAGCAGTTCTACAGAGTAACAAATTATTTTTGCAGAGGAACCAGAAAGCAATACTGCTGATGAAATAATTCTTTGGAGAAAGGATTCAATGGAGAGAAGAAAAAATCTACACATAGAAGAAAAAATCAAAAATACAGAAAAGGGACCTGTGCGAAATAGTGAATTCTAAGGAGAAAGTCAATCTACACAGAACTAAATTTCACCGAGAAATCATGAAGGGCTTCTACGGAAAAAAAAATCCAGTCCATTGAGGAAAGAATTATATCGAGAAATGTCGTCAACATAAAAGGAGTTCATTGGAGAAATGAACGCCACAGAGAAATGAGTTCTTTAATTAAGGAAAGAATTCATCGGAAAGATTGAGTCTATAGCAAAATTAATTCTATGGCATAGAGAATAGTACAGAGAATCGAAAACTATGGATAAATGTGGACAAATGGAATGTGCAGAAGAAGAAAAAATCAATAATGTTGGGAAAAGGAATTGTGTAGACGAGGGATTTTATGCAGAAGTAAATTCTTTGGAGAAAAGAATTTTACAGAAAAAGAAATTACAGAGAATGAAGAAAAGTTTGTGGAGATGCGAATCTCTCTATCTACAGATCTATCTATGTATTTATCTATCGATCTATCTATCTATCTCTACATATCTATCTATCTATTTATCTATCGATCTATCTATCTATCCTCCCATCTTCCCCAGTTCGTTCTCCCGTACCCCTTTTTATCCTATTTCGTTTTTTAATCTTTGCCAAGCCATTAATGTGATGACGGAGAAATTGTTAGTCTGCAATTGTTTTCTCCCACTGCTAAATTGTTCGACTTTTCATATATGCTGTCGGACTCTTTTTTTAACCCTTGGTGGTGAGAACACCGCAGAATTATAGAATGTGGTGTATCTCCATTTGATGCAAAGGGACCACAATCAGTCGTGCCTTCCTGATGAGTCTGGCCCAGCAAACGAAAGGCCTTGGAGTGGGCAATAATATGAATAAATCTATCTTCAAGACTGATTACGATGGTTCCAACAGGCTGCTAGTGAAAAGTTTAATATTTATAATATATTTCCCGATTTAGAAAAAAAAAATCTTTCTTTCCCCGTTCTTTTCCGACTCCCTGCCCCCCCCCCCCCCCCCCCCCCCCCCCCCCCCCCCCCCCCCCCCCCCCCCCCCCCTCTGTTTTCCCCTTAAATCTTTGCCCAGTCATTATGACGGAAGAATTGTTAGCCTGCACTTGTTTTCCCCACAACTTAACTGTTCAGCGTAATATTCTTAGGTCAATCAGTGGGAGACAGTATCCCTTAGGAGATCCAAGCAAAGGCTGTTCTGCACAAGTCTTAGCTGCTGACGATGCTTAGGTTATCAAACAGCAGCGCTAACCACTATGACTGTTGGATATCTTTTGACCTCTCTTGCATCCTTGAATGGATTTTCAAGCATAGGCTCAAAGATTTTCTCCTACACTTTATATTGTTCATATAACAATTTTAGTTTTTCAGCAGCTTATTTCCATACATTTTCTTTTCGTTTTATTTTTAACCTTCGCTGGATGCTTCGGGGTGCTGTTCGATTCTGTTTTTAAACCCTTAGTGGCGAGAACAGCGCAGAATAAGAGATTATGGTATATCTCCATTTGATGCAAAGGAAGCACAATCAGCCGTGCCACCCTGATGCGTCCGATCCAGCGGACGAAAGGCCTCAGAGCAGGCAATATGAATGGATCCGTTTCATGATGGATTATGATGGTTGCTACAGGTTAAGGGTTTGATATCTATATTTCCTCTTTTTCTGTTCTCATTTCTTTCTTCCCCAGTTCCTCTATCCGCCTCCAACCCTGTCCTCCCAGCTTTTCCTCAACTCTTTGCCAAGTAATTCATGTAATGGTTAAAGAATTGTTATGCCTGCACTTGCTTTCCTTCACTACTAAACTGTTCAGCATCGCATATACATATGCATGTATATATGCATGCATGCATGCATGCATGCATGCATGTGCGTGCGTGCGTGCGTGCGTGCGTGCGTGCGTGCGTGCGTGGTGTGTGTGTGTGTGTGTGTGTGTGTGTGTGTGTGTGTGTGTGTGTGTGTGTGTGTGTGGAGAGAGAGAGAGACAAAGAAAGAGAATGAATGAGAGAAAGCTTTATTCTTATCTTAATAATCGATACTTGTCTGCTACACTATCCGGTAAACTGTTCTAGGTGCTTTACAAAAAAATGAGTGATACGTGTAAACAATACACATAATATTCTGCATGACGGATTACATCAATATAACACGTACCCACCAAAATAGACCTAACAGACCATAGCCATAGAAAAAAAAAGAAAGAACTAACAAACATATATTGATTTCCATACAATAGGGCGTCAATACATGCACATATACGTCAGTTAACATAGCACGTACAATGGAACACCACACACTCTTGACATAGACATGCCGTGGCCAGACCTTTTGCCGAGAGAAGAGATGAGTTTGAAGGCCAGTTTCAACAAAGGCGAGGGGATCAGACAGGGTGTGAGAGGTTGTCAGAGAATCTGTTCCACGTCAGTGGGGCTTTTGAAAGAAAAAAAAAAGAGTTCTGTCCGTAAGCCCTTGTTTTGGTAAAAAAAATGACCTGGGAAATGGAGTATCAGCAGCAAGGCGGAGCTGGGGAGAGGAGTTAGCAGCAAGGCGGAGCTGGGGAGAGGAGCAAGGCGGAGCTGGGGAGAGGAGTTAGCAGCAAGGTGGAGCTGGGGAGAGGAGTTAGTAGCAAGGTGGAGCTGGGGAGAGGAGTCAGTAGCAAGGTGGAGCTGGGGAGAGGAGCAAGGTGGAGCTGGGGAGGAGTTAGTAGCAAGGTGGAGCTGGGGAGAGGAGTTAGTAGCAAGGTGGAGCTGGGAGAGAGTTAGTAGCAAGGTGGAGCTGGGGAGAGGAGTCAGTAGCAAGGTGGAGCTGGGGAGAGGAGCAAGGCGGAGCTGGGGAGAGGAGCAAGGTGGAGCTGGGGAGAGGAGTTAGTAGCAAAGCGGAGCTGGGGAGAGGAGCAAGGTGGAGCTGGGAGAGGAGTCAGTAGCAAGGTGGAGCTGGGGAGAGGAGTCAGTAGCAAGGTCGAGCTGGGGAGAGGAGTCAGTAGCAAGGTCGAGCTGGGGAGAGGAGTTAGTAGCAAGGTGGAGCTGGGAGAGGAGTCAGTAGCAGGTCGAGCTGGGAGAGGAGCAAGGCGGAGCTGGGGAGAGGCAAGGTGGAGCTGGGAGAGAGCAAGGTGGAGCTGGGGAGAGGAGCAAGGCGGAGCTGGGGAGAGGAGCAAGGTGGAGCTGGGGAGAGGAGTTAGTAGCAAGGCGGAGCTGGGGAGAGGAGTTAGTAGCAAGGCGGAGCTGAGGAGAGGAGTTAGTAGCAAGGTGGAGCTGGGGAGAGGAGTTAGCAGCAAGGCAGAGCTGGGGAAGGAGCAAGGTGGAGCTGGGGAGAGGAGCAAGGTGGAGCTGGGGAGAGGAGTTAGTAGCAAGGTGGAGCTGGGGAGAGGAGTTCAGACAGATGCACTGATTCAGGGCCGACAGCTACAGAAAAGTCAGAGTGGACAGTTTGTAGTCTGTTCGATCGCAAACGGGTCATCTGCAGAGACAATAAGGAAAAGGAGAAACGTGGTCAAATGTAGATGCTCTGTAAATGAGCCTTGCTGACAGACACACACACACACACACACACACACACACACACACCACACACACACACACACACACACACACACACACACACACACACACACACACAAATGGGCTTACCCCAAGGATCGGTAATTTCTCCAATTTTGTTTAATATTTTGATTTCTGATCTACCCAAAGGTCTTTCTAAAGATACAGAGTTAGCCCAATTTGCTGACGATATATGTCTATGGAGTAAAGTAACGATGGAAAGAAATACTCCGTTAAGATCACTGAATTATATTAAAATTAAATACCAACACGAACTAAATAAAATCAGTACATTTTTACACGAAAACGGGCTATCCCTTTCACCTGAAAAAACGAATTTGATGCTTTTTGATTCTGGAAATGATCCAAATAAGCTTCCAGTTTTCACATTAGACGGCACTTATTTAAACTATGTTAAAAGCGTTAAATTCTTAGGTGTAATCCTAAGTAGTAAACTAACATGGAATACTCATATTGACCATATTTTAAATAAAGCAAGAAAAGTCTGAATTTCCTTAAAATTGTCAGTAAACACTCTTGGGGGCAAGACACTAAAAGTTTAACTTTTTTAGCAACTGCCCTTGTACGCTCAAGACTTACATTTGCTCAGGAAGTATTTTTTAATGCACCAAAATATCTCCTAAATAAACTTCAGAGCACTGATTGCAAAGCCTTCAAAATTGCCCTAGGGGTACCCACATATACGTCAAACTTAGGGACATACAACGAAGTAGGAGTTCTACCTCTATCGAAATTAGAGAAGCTTCTACTTTAAAATTCATCTTAAAAAGTTTCTCACCAAAACATTTTTGCTCAGAAGAGGTATGTTTAGATTCGGAAAAGGATTTTGGAAACTGCACAATATATACAATCCACAAAATCTATCTATTCGTTTTCCTCGGATCTTCTAAAAGATACAAAAATAGATAAAAATAATATCGCCGGAAAACCTACGTTTTCACCCATTCCAAAATGGGTACAATCAAAAGCTTCCTTTGACATTGACTACATAATTTAACTAAAAAGGATTCTCCCAACATTTTGATAAATTTTGTCTTCACTCACTAGAAAATAAGTACAGCCATCACTTAAAAATATTCACAGATGGCTCAGTATTAGATGATAATAGCACGGGAGCAGCTTTCATAATTCCTAGCTTAAAAATAGAAAAGTTATTTCATCTTGGTAAAAGTCTGTCTATATATAGCGCAGAATTACTTGCTATACTCAAATCATTGGATTTCATTTTGAATTTCCCATAAATAACAGTCAAGTCGTAATATGCGCTGATTCAAAAGCAGCATTGAATGGTATTAAGTCTTCAAGTTCATGTGTACGATTAGACATGATAACTGAAATAAATCATATAGTACACCTTCTTTCCCAAAAAGGCATTAATATTACTTTTTGTTGGGTGCCTTCTCATTGTGGTATATCGGCAAATGAACAAGTAGACAAAGTTGCAAAAAAGGCAGCTCAAAACCTTAGCGGCACAGTAACAATAAACGTTCGCTTAGATCTCACAGAATGTTTCTCTATCATAAATAAAACATCTCATGATAATGCGACAAAAACACTGAGGAACTCGGACATATATTATTATAACAACTGCATCAACTGTAATGACAAAAACAATGGGATTTAAAATCATACAAAAGATATATTTTCTCATCC
>CM031618.1:24065472-24090472 GCA_018398815.1 Conus ventricosus
TGGCAAATGTGAGTAAGCACCTGAATAACAGTGAACGTTAATAGTTACAATATGTTCTGTGACTCTCTACACTGTGTACCAAAATATCTATCCTTAGACATGCTAGACAATTGAAATATATTATGAGATTTCGGTTTGGTACCTCCGCCTTGAAGATGCATTTTCATAGATACATGTGGCAAGAAACACTTAATCTATTACGTCCATTATGTAATGTGTCTGTTGAAAATGAATGACATTTTACATTGTGCTGTTCTTTTTTAGACAGGTTAAGAAAGCAGCAAATTGCCTCTAAATTTTACAAAAACCCTAATACCTTCCGTTTCAGTGTATTAATGTCTTGTAATAATAGCGATACCATAAGGAAATTTGTATCTTTTTGTATCAAGCATTCAAGGCGAGAGCGGTCGTTATGTCATAATGTTTTGTTATGAATGCTGTATATGTCTTTAATTTAAATTTGTTTATCAATATGATTTCTAGTACACGCCCATTCTAATCGGACTATGGCCTGTCCCCCCCCCCCCCTCCCTTCTCTCTCTCTCTCTCTCTCTCTCTCTCTCTCTCTCTCTCTCTCTCTCTCTCTCTCTCTCTCTCTCTCTCTCTCTCTCTCTCTCTCTCTCTCTCTCTCTCTCTCTCTCACGCACACACGCGCACGCACACAGAAAGAGAGAGAGAGAAATGGAGAGAGGGCGTGTGTGTGTGTGTGTGTGTGTGTGTGTGTGTGTGTGTGTGTGCGTGTGCGCGTGCGCGTGTGTGTGTGTGTGTGTGTGTGTGTGTGTGTGTGTGTGTGTGTGTGTGTGTGAGAGAGAGATAGAGAGAGAGAGATTTTGCCTTTTCCGATAGTCTTCGTAGTCCCTCTACCCTTCACACCCCCCCCCCCCTCCCTCGCCCCCCACACACACACACCTACATGAACATCCTCTCTTGTGACAAATCAATGTAGCATGAACTTCGCTTTTGGAGGTGCCCTCATGAAGTGGGGCCTTTTCTACAGTATCGATAGCGATGCGTGCATAGTGCTGAAACATCTCATCTAAACCCAAATAATGTCTTTTACATTATCGATTGCTTTTAGTAAAAAAATGTTGGGAAGTACCAAATTAATATTTCCTTGAAAGATGCATAAAATGTATGCGTATTTTCGTTGTCAGCTCAGCTTTCATCCTTAAATGAAATAGTCGTTTAAGCCTTTGCTTGAACTCTATAAGAAACGAGGTAAACATTTTGAGCGCCTTCCTGTTCCCACTTATGTCCAAACCCACGTTGGGTAAGGTAAAGCAAGCAGGAGAAACGCAATTGTTCTGGTTTCTACAATGAACAGCATACAACATCTTGTATGATTTCAAAAGTTTAATGCTCATCAGACATTCTCAAGGATTTCAACCGATATTTAACAGATCTTCTGCGTATAGAGAAGGGTTATCTACTATATCCCCATTAACGAGACATAAAGTGTCTTTACACTAACATTCAACATTTTTCAAAGCAAAGGGATGCACGCTTTCAGTTAAATTGTCGTCTGCAATCAGTCCCCAAATTTCGGAGATGTAAGTTAGAATTTGCAGGGACTGACACTCAAAATGATCTCAAGCTAACATTTGGATGTTTCTCACCGAGAGACCGTAGCAAGTTCAAGAGTTATTACAACTCCTCTCTTTACTTCTGCTGCTCTATCTTCCGTTGCATAAGAAAAGGAAAGGGGGAGACAAAAATACCAAGATACTAGTACTGGTACACAACTTCTACCACATTACAACCCGAGAACCATGTCTCTCTCACTCACCTTTATGAACCACAACTAGTCTAGTTTAGAACCATGTCTCTCTCACTCACCTTTATGAACCACAGCTAGTCTAGTTTAGAACCATGTCTCTCTCACTCACCTTTATGAACCACAACTAGTCTAGTTTTATTCAAATTAATTGTCAAGCTTGTTCTGTAAGTAGGACCCTTCGAAATGTGTAGTTGTTGCTGTATGCCTGTGACCAAGAGACAGATCAGCAATGCATGGTCAGCAACTCATAATGTTAACATTTCAGTTAATTTTGGAGATGGCTTTACACTATGTTTGCCATTATATCTTACAATTTGGTACATGTCTTTGATAACTGTATATGTTTTGCGCCTAATTCTTTTTCCTTTAATGTCATCTAATGTCATTTTATGGGCCTTTTGAAATCAGTGAAAGCAATGCATTGCTAGCTTGGATCATTAAGTGACTGTGTTTAAACTAATGCCATCAGAGTAAACATGTGATCAGTCATACAATAATTTGAAATGGAAAGGAGAGAATGAGAGAAAGATTACTTGAAGATGCGAGCGTACAATTATAACAGCATATCTTCTAATTCACTTTTACAACAGACTGCAACCATGACAACGCACAGGAGATCTGTACACTCTAAATTCTACTAACCCTCCTCCTTCATCTTACCCAGTTTCTTTTCTCCTAACCACCCACTTTCTCCCATCCCTACCCTTCTGCCTAAATGTCTGAAATCCACCGACCTCCGAACCAGATCTCATGCAATCGACATTTGATACTGCATCACTTGCTTCCTCCCGCAGCACAACGCGACGCATCACGGCAAAACAAATGGACAGTTAGTGAGACCGGGCGATGCACCACCCACGAGGTCTGTGTAATCTGTGTAATGGCTCAGCCATTCTGTCTGAAGACAAAGGAAAAACTAGAAGGGCACTTGGGAAACTGCGAGCCTTTGAACGAATCCTTGACGTGCCCCTTGATTTCACTGAACATAGCACGGGTCCACACCAAAATGAAATGACGCAGATGGAGATGTAACCATTCTGGCGTAGGTGGAAAGAAGCAACAGAAAAAGAAGGAATTAGGCCGGTCACAGAACAACACGGCTCCATTGAACTGGTCTTTCTACCGTCTTAATGACTGGATTCGTTGATGACAGATGAAGACAAACAGTACGCAACGTGACCTACTTGATTAGAGCCAGAAAGCCGGACTGCTTGAAGAAGGTATAGCAAACAAGAGGCTGGGTCAGATGGAGAAATGCAACTGTGGGGATAATGGCCAACTGACACTGTTGTTGCACCTCATCTGCATGTTTCACTTTTCGAACTGTTTGGTCTCTGGTTTCATTTTTGGAGCCCCATGTTTTCTGGGTCTCTCTCTCTCTCTCTCTCTCTCACTCTCTCACTCTCTCACTCTCTCACTCTCTCTCTCTTTGAATAACTGTCCTCTTTTTCCTCTAAACATATGTAAACGCGTTTCTTCATAATTATTCATGTACGTGTATTGGCAGGAAAAAAATGGGAAGGGGTTGGAGAAGGAGACATATACACCCGCACGCGCACACATGCATGTATACACACACACGCACGCACGCACGCTCGCACGCACGCACGCACACACACACACACACACACACACGCGCGCAAAAAAAAAAAAAAAAGAGAGAGAGAGAGAATCTGAAAGTGAGGGTGTATGTGGCGTGGGCAAAGGTTAGGCAAGGATGGATATGCCTGCTCGTCAGGACTTCTGCCACAGATCGCTATCATTACGAGTCAAAGGGGAGTCTTGCATGCTGACATGAATCCCCATATAAAAGACCAAGCCACAGACGTGTAGCACAAACCTCCCCCAACCAGCCATAAATAAGACATCACTCCTTTCCTCCTACGACAGATGACAAAGTAAGAGGACGACTGTCCTGACTAAAACGCAATACAGTTCCTGGAAGGAAGCTGGTTATTTCTCTCTGCACGGGGAAATTAGGCCGGACACATACATGCTACAACCTGTCTGCTTTGCCGCCATGTCAAAACCATAAGCAGTAAACAAGTGGGGTATGTTTTGCTCCCATAAGGAAACCTAACACAGAGTAACTTTTATTCAAGACTGGCACAGCCTTTTAAACTTGAATAAAGTCAGACAAAATACATAGACAAACAATCTAATGGTGGGGGAAAAAACAAGCGCAGGCCAACAACTGAACTGTCAGGCAAAGATTTGGACTTGAGGGAGGGGAGAGGAGAGGGGAGTTTGAAGAACTCCACAGTATTATGGACAGTATTATGGACTGTGGTGTGTCTCTATTTGACGCCGGAGCGCAGACACAACCAGCCGTGTCTCCCTGATGAGTCCCGATCCAGCGGGCGAAAGGCCTCGGAGCAGGCAATACAAATATATCTGCCTTCAAAAGGGATTGCGATGGTTCCCTTATGCAGCTAGTGAAGAGTTTTCGTATCTGTAACATAATTTTTTTTTTTTAATTTCATTTTCCCAGTTTCTCCATCTTCAAACTCCCCTCTCCTCTCCCCTCCCCTCAAGTCCAAATCTTTGCCAGACAGTTCAGTTGTTGGCCTTCGCTTGTTTTTTCCCCCACTATTAGATTGTTCGTCTATGTATTTTGTCTGACTTTATTCAAGTTTAAAAGGCTGTGCCAGTCTTGAATAAAAGTTACTCTGTGTTAGGTTTCCTTATGGAAGCAAAACATACCCCACTTGTTTACTGTTTATCGTTTACTGTTCCTTACCTCATTTCATTTCCGATTTTGCTTTGATTAAATTGAGGTTATTTGTATTTGCTTCTGTCCGTCTGTGTGTTTGTCTTTTGATCTCCCTTGCATCTTTGGGTGGATCCTCAGGCGTAGGCTCAAAGACTGTCCCCTACATTTTATATTATTTGCATAATGTCTTTAGTTTTACAACAACTTTTTTTCCTCCCCACACTTTCGTTTGGTTGCATTTACTACTCTTCGCTGGCCGCTCTGGGGGTGTTATTGGATTCTTTTTTGCACCCATGGTGGTGAGAACACCACAGTATTATGGACTGTGGTGTGTCTCTATTTGACGCCGGGAGCGCAGACACAACCAGCCGTGTCTCCCTGATGAGTCCCGATCCAGCGGGCGAAAGGCCTCGGAGCAGGCAATACAAATATATCTGCCTTCAAAAGGGATTGCGATGGTTCCCTTATGCAGCTAGTGAAGAGTTTTCATATCTGTAACATAATTTTTTTTTTTAATTTCATTTTCCCAGTTTCTCCATCTTCAAACTCCCCTCTCCTCTCCCCTCCCCTCAAGTCCAAATCTTTGCCAGACAGTTCAGTTGTTGGCCTTCGCTTGTTTTTTCCCCCACTATTAGATTGTTCGTCTATGTATTTTGTCTGACTTTATTCAAGTTTAAAAGGCTGTGTCAGTCTTGAATAAAAGTTACTCTGTGTTATGTTTCCTTATGGGAGCAAAACATACCCCACTTGTTTACTTTTATCGTTTACTGTTCCCTACCTCATTTCATTTCCGACAAAACCATAAGATTTATCAGTAGGGATAACGGAATGGAAACACGCCGTTTCAGTTTCAGTTTGATTATCACCCAACCGATCAGCATGATTATCACTCAACCGATCACCATGATTATCACCCAACCGAGCACCATGATTATCACCCAACCGATCACCATGATTATTACCCAACCGATCAGCATGATTATCAGCCAACCGATCACCATATCACCCAACCGATCACCATGATTATCAGCCAACCGATCAGCATGGACCCTCTCAGGACCACCACCACATGGACAAAAAAGTTTTGTCATAGGAAAACAAACCAACACAACCGCACAAACCAACACAACCGCACAAACCAACATAACCGCACATTGTGTGACATATACACAAAACAAGCCAACACTACCGCACGTTGTGTGATATATACACAAAAGAAACCAACACTACCGCACATTGTGTGATATATGCACATACTGCCAGTGAAAAGTCAAGAACCTGTTTCCCTTTTCAGTAAATCCCAGTAAAAATTCAGAAAGAAGAGTAAACACCAACACGGAAAACTGACTCCCATGACACTAGGGACTTTACGCTGTACGAGAATCATCCTCTGGTCATATTCATCGCTTGTCATTCAGAATCATTCTCTGGTCATATTCATCGGTTGTCATTCAGAATCATCCTCTGGTCATATTCATCGCTTGTCATTCAGAATCATCCTCTGGTCATATTCATCGCTTGTCATTCAGAATCATCCTCTGGTCATATTCATCGCTTGTCATTCAGAATCATCCTCTGGTCATATTCATCGCTTGTCATTCAGAATCATCCTCTGGTCATATTCATCGCTTGTCATTCAGAATCATTCTCTGGTCATATTCATCGCTTGTCATCCAAATCTGAGACCATATCTGTACAAATCACGGAACTTTAACCTTATAGTGTGTATATTCACAAACATACTGCACATGAGACCTAGCATGCATTTATATGTGCGCGTGCTCGCCTGCGCACGCGCGTGCGTGTGTGTGTGTGTGTGTGTGTGTGTGTGTGTGTGTGTGTGTGTGTGTGTGTGTGTGTGTGTGTGTGTGTGTGTGCGTGCGTGCGGTGCGTGCGTGCGTGCGTGTGTGTTCTTGTGTGCATTAGGGATGGGAAAATGATGATACAAATGTTAACTGACCAGTCCTTCTGCCCAAGTCGAGTAGAGTGTTGGGGGGGGGGGGGGGGGTTAACAAATGGACATCATAACAGAATGCTGAGTATGTAATCAACATAATTTTTTTCAGTTTATTTTTCCCCATGCAAAAACAATATTTTACACAGATCGATAGCATTTCACTTCACATCAGCATACAATTCACACCATTTCTGTTTCAACAGCCAAACATTCACATTTTGACCAGGTACCATAAACAGTTTCCGTACCATGAGAGAGAGAGAGAGAGAGAGAGAGAGAGAGAGAGAGAGAGAGAGAGAGAGAGAGAGAGAGAGAGAGAGAGAGATCCAGACGGGGATCCAAACGTACATACATATTGAGTGACACAGAGACAGACTAGTCCCTCAACATATACATCAAGTCCAAAATTTACACTTCTATTAAAGATTGGTATAGTTGCAATTTTTCATGCAGTTTTTGACTAGAATTTACGCTTTTTGCAACTTGCTGTTCAAAGTTATATTTTTTCTTTGAATAATGTAGAAAGCTTATTACAATTGGATTTTTTTCTTCCATTTGCATTTATAGATAAAATGTTTTGCTAGAAGTAGTATGAAGTCAAAGGTTTCATCACCTCTGAAATGATTTGCATGCCCAAATAATACCAATTCAACAGACAAATTTAAAGAAGCCGAATGCTGACATTTCTCGTATATTTTTGGTTGAAGTTCTTGCCAAAAATGTGCCACCTGTTCACAAAACCAAAACAGATGCTCAGTGTTTTCCTTTTCTCTATTACAAAAATGTACAAGGATCATTCAGTTCAATTCTCATTTTTGACAACACAATATTTGTACGCAATATACTGTGTACAATTCTTATCTGAAACCATTTAAGTTTTATTTCTTTTATTTGTTGTACCTTTTTTAAAATGATATTCCATTCCAATTGCTGGTCAAGTTTTTCATTCCACTTATAACAAAAAGCAGGGTTTATGTTGTCATACAAAAAGACATCATCATAAACACGTGCCCCTCTGCTGACTGAACAGATAAGTTTGCACACTTTAGACATTTCTTCATTCTTGTTATTTGTCATTGTTACTGCAGTTTTCCGAATATATGCGTTTACTTCACTTAATAATCCAGTATACGAAATAAAGTCAATGCAAAATCCATATTTGTCATTGAACTCTCTATGTGCCAAAAGCGTGCCATCTTCTTTCATAATGTGTCCAATTGTGTGTATACTTTTTCGAACAGGCTTTGATAAAAAAATTGGTTTTTTGTTTATCTTATTTTTTCATGATAAAATGAAAACAGTTTATTCGGAAATGCAAGGAAGCAGTTTCTTCGGAAATGCAAGGAATAATCCTTGGGCCAAATTCTTTATATGCCTCAAATACATCAGCCGAAATTTATTTCTGAATATATGGCCTAGAGGAAGACTACAACCATTTTTTTCCAGATGATATATTTTGGGGCAACTTGCCAAAGAAATACTTTTCCACTTGTAAGACCATATTCTTATTTTTCTAATCCATGCGAGTTTTAATGCAAATATATATTCTTTAATTCTTGGCACACCAAGTCTTCCATTCATTATGTTTTTAACCACAGTTTTTCTATTTGTACGATCCCGTTTTCTATCCCAAACAAATTGAAAGACTAGGTTTTGAATAGCATTGATTACATCATCGGGAGGATTTGGAAGTAGAATCCAAAGATGAATTAGTTTGGATAAGACTGTAAAACTGCCATCCTTCCAAGTGGAGTAATCTGTCTCTTTAACCATACCTTATATAACATTCTTTTTCCAAGAAATCTAGCCTGTATGTTTATTTCTGAACAATCAGCAAGATTACTGGTAAATAAGATACCCAGAATTTTAAATTGTGGTGGATTCCACTGAATAAGTAAATCTTGCATGTAGCAAATCGTCGATTTTTTCCTACTGCAGAACCATATAGCACTCGTTTTTTATGTGTTTAATATCATACTTGTCTTTCTCCCAAACCTATCAAATGTTATCAGAGTTTCCTCAAACGACACTTTGTCACCTTCAAGCATGACTTCTGCATCGTCCACATAATGTGAAATTTTGTGTTCTATATTGTTAATTTGGATTTATAATTCTATTATCTCTAAACTTAATGGCAAGGATTTCCACACAAAATAAGTATGTGGGGTGAAACTGGGTCACTCTGCCTGCACCCATGACCTAGGAAACCAACCAGATGCCTGGCCATTGACAAGAACATTTGACTTGATATTATTATAGAAAGTAGTTATCCATTTACTATATCTGGTACTAAACTGAATGCTACAAGTACTTTATTTATGAATCCCCAGTCAAGTGAATTGAAGGCTTTCTCGAAATCTAAACATTAAAGCAAACCAGGCAGTTGGTGTGTTTCCAAGTAGTTAATTAAGTCATGGATTAATCTAATGTTATCTCAGATATATCTATTGGCCATACATCCTGTTTGGTTTTCATTGATCAAGCTTGGAAGAACCATTTCTAGTCTATTCGCAACACACGCTGACCCTATCTTATAAACAACATTTAAAAGAGTAATTGGCCTCCAATTGTTGATGGCATCTTGAGATTTATCACCTTTAGAAATAAAAACTATAATTCCTTCCTTTTGTGTGGTGGACAACTCGCCTAGTTTAAAACCTTCGTTTCAGGATCGGACAATGAATATGCCATGTGATGGCCAATATATTTGAAGAATTCAACTGTAAATCCGTCTGATCCAGGGCTTTTATTGTTTTTCATCTGTTTAAGTGCATAGCCAGCCTCATCTATAGAAAGTTCTCTTTCTAATTGTACCTATTCTTAGTCTGTTAGGACATTAAGTAAATTAACCATTTCAGATATTTCGCAGTCCTCAACTTCCTATGGCCGGTACAATCCTTCATAAAAATTTCTTCACTTCTTGTTGGATCCTTCCGTCATCAGATATTTCTAAACCATTATCTAATGTTAACTTTGTCCTATTTTGGTTTAAGAAGTTTCTTTTTCAAGCGAGCAAAAATATTGATTGACTTTTTCCCCTTCTGCTATCCAACGTGCTCGTGATCCAATCAAAACCCCCTGCATTTTAGCTTCCCTAAGTCTAACTAGTTCCTCTTCGTCCTGCGCTAAATCATGTCTTTCTTCATCAGTCAACTGTTCCCTCTTTTCTGATTTTTTAATATTTACTTCGAAATGCTTCTGTTTTTCATTACTTCTGCGTTTCTTTTCAGTTGCCAATGCGATAGTTTTACTTCATATTTTCATTAATAAAACATCTCAAAACAGTTGATCTGTAATAGTAAACTGAATTTCCGAACGCCCGACAAATGATAGTTGTTCCCTTGGATAGGGCAGTACTGCATACTCTTCTATCACAGTTTTAACTTCCTCATTAATTTTACCAATGTACTGTTTGTCCTTCACAAAGAACAATTAAATTTCAAGAAGGGGCATCGTTTAGTTTCTTTAGCAAAGGTTAAAGTCAGAGTAATCATTGAATGGTCTGTCCTGTATCCTGCCTTAATATCTGCATCCGTGACAAAAGTGGACATATAATCTGAAACTAGAAAAAAAAACATCACAACTTGCTGCAAAGGGGAGGATCTGTGTCATGTGTATCTTTTCAATTCAGTATTCAACATTCCCCATATATCTGTAAGATCTAGATTAAGCATCATGTCTTCAACTTGCTGTTGTGCTTTAACATTGTTATAATGCTTGTAATTAAAATAATCAATTGAAAAATCTTGTACAAGGTTCCAGTCCCCTCCAATTACAACATTCTCAACACCAACATCCTTAATATTATCTTGTAACTCAACAACAACAAAATCAGGATTATCATGATTTGGTCCATACAGGTTAACGATCAGCATCATCTTCTTTAAAACGGTACGACGGCAAAAATGTAGTTTCCACCTGTATCTTTGTAAACCTTCTTTACACAAAATTCAAAATTATTGTTAAAGAGAATCGCAACACCTCTTAAATTTGACATATATGATGCAAAATTTGACGTATATGATGCAAAATGTGCTTCCTAACCCCATTCTGCTCTTACGCACATTTCAAGCTTGGAGTCAAAATGGGTATCCTGTGAGATATACACCAAGAACGTTTTTTTCCCTTAAATAGTGAAACACATCCCTCCTCTTTTTGGATCCGCTAGGTCTCGGCAGTTCATTGAACAAAACCTTACAGAGTTACTCATGTTATAACTTTATAGGTAGTGTCACGACCGGTTTGAAATATGCTGCTAAATCCTATCAGCCACTCGCATGAAGGGCGAGGGGAGGTGTTTGCTGAATGCATGAGTAGCACCAGCTTAGCACAGACCTGAGCGTAAAACAGTAAACAAACCAAATGAGGAATGGGAGCCGGAATAGCTCAGTTGGTAGAGCGCCGGGCTCGTAATCTTGGTGATCCTGGGGTTGCGTGTTCGAACCTCCGCCGGGGCGTTTCGGTACAGGGGGATTTTTCCCTCGGAGTTAACATTGGTTCTGACTCCATTTCCCATACAGTCCTTCGAATGAGACTATAAACCGAGGTTCCATGTGTGAACGCACGCATAACATCTTGCACACGTAAAATCCCATCACCAACTTTCGGAAGAGTAGGCCAGTTTGGCCGTTGGTATGGATGACACATTACACATAGCATGCACCCTGCGTGAGAAATGGAAAGAATGAAGGAAGTAAGGAAAATGAGTGTTCGATATTGAACGATACTGACTGGTTGACACGGGAAACGACTGAATGAAGCGCCAGCTGGCAGCTCTTCAGTCGGCACTACCCAGGTAGGCAGCCCGTTGTGTAAACGAGTGTTGATTGTAAAGCGCTTAGAGCTTGGCCTCTAGCCGAGAATAGGCGCTATATAAGTATTCATTATTATTATTATTATTATGTTCGCTAAATGTCTTCTCACACGAAGCAGGCAAGCGATTACATTGAATTAACAGGTTGAAGAAACAAATTTATATCTTCATCCTTCCTTCACTCACGTTCAACGACCTTTCTTAGAAATTGAACTTGAAGAGTACAGCAACCATTGCTTTACAATTGGCCCCACATTTACAAATAACCATAATTTAATGGCACGATTACCCTCACATTTATAGTAACACTTCAAAATAACACAATTCTTCCACCACGCATCCAAACGACTAATCGTGCGTACGCACGCTCGCAAACACAAAACACTCGTTCCCCTTGCACACACAAACAGACGGTGGCCGAAGAATACGAGACCGGCGATTGTGACAGGGGCGGACGAGTGAGACCAAGCAAGTCCCAACCCTAAATCACCAGGTTCTCCCCCATCCCACCGACTACCGCATCACCAGATGCATTGAAAGGAGAGAGAATTTTTGATTTAATTTTGAATGGCCAGGTTGAAGATCGAATTAACTAGAGAAAAGTGGTCTCAAACAATATTTCTTTTATAATTTTGAAACCAAAAAGAAATTGCGCAAAAGAGAAGAATTAGCCGGCTAACAAAAAAAAAACCCCACGAAACACAACTGATGCTTACCAGCTACCCGTGGGTGACCCAAGAAAGTGGCGGGTCAAGCGACTCTCTGCCCTCTGTCCAGTTGAGAGAACCAGCCGAGCAGATGCGGAAACGCTGACATCCCTCCCCTACAGGCCGACTGCAGGAATGAAGGTACTGACTACCTTCGGCGAAATGGTCGGAACCAGAACCGGAGCGGGCGCTCCCAGGGACATCTTCCGCACAAGTGAAGAGAAAACCTTCCTAACCGTTGGCAGCAAACATGCCACCATTCGCCACAGAGTGAGAATACCTCAAGTTAAGGGGAATGCTGCACGTGCGGCAGGTAAAAAGACAGGTGAGAGGCCGATAGAGACAGCCAGTTCAAGAGAAAGGTACCAGCCACCCGTGAACCTGCAGGATGAATTGCACGGACAGCGAAATTAGAGAGAGAGAGAAAGTAAACCTAACCTGTGCTGAACGACATTAATGTCTGATACACGACAACGACAACAACAATAAACAGATGAATAATTCTACCACCCAAGATGGACCAACGTCATAGGCCTCGTGACAGGTAGAGGCAGAAACACACAACTGTAGGCATACCCTGCAATCGACACAATATTCAACAGAAATACGGGCAGCTAAATACAGACAAAATCACCGGTCGCCTAAGTGACAGCAAAATCTCACCATCTCTCTCACAAAGAGAAAACAGCATGTTAGTTAACAAAGGATTTCCCCCAGTTGAACGTAACAAAGATCAAATGTATAAAAGAAAAGCAAGCATGACATAAGACAAAACAAAACAAAAAAAAGTAAAGTGGAACAAATCAAGGCTATAAAAACAAAACATTGTTAAATTTTGGGTAACGGTGCGCTTATGTGCGCAGACAGCATTGAGGATATAATAAGAACTTGATGTAGGCCTAAGTGCTTAAAACAGTGCGGATGAAAACAACGGCAGGGAAGAAGAAGGGAAGGACAGGACTGTGGGCCGAGTCAGCAAGTCTGCAGCCAGCTGTTACCGCTTGCGATATAGGAGTGTGTGCCGTAGCGCGTGCAATTATATTGTATGCAGCTTGGACGAGGATGTCTTCAACTCGTGAATCTTGTTTATGAACGACTACAAGCGTGCATGTCCTCAAGACCAGTTACAATGGGGATAGCGGAGCCGATGGAAGGGAATGTGAGGGGGGAAGGGGGACACCCGGAACTGTGCGCCAACCCAAGCCTGTTATGTTATAATTTTTAAAAAAAGAAGAAAGAAAGAAAGAAAGAAAGAAAAAGACAACCACCACAGCGTGTGACATGAGTGCACGCTGCCCGCAATGGAACCCGTCATTTTCGTAATAACAGAGCTCTGAGCGATGTGACAGGAGAGGGGAGGAGGGGGGGGGGGTCAAGGTAATAGCAAAGCAAAGAGCAAGGCATACAATTAAAGGGCTATTGCATAAATCACCACATTTTCGGGGAGGGGTGGGGGGAGAAATAAACAGGGGAAGTGAAACGTCGGGGAAAGGGAGAGAATGGGGGAGGGGAAGGGGAGATGAGGGGAGAAGGGGGGGGGGGGGGGGCGCAAGGCAAGGTGGGCCCTCATCTGCCAATGCCAACCTAATAGCAAGCTGCACACCAACACCATTCACTGAGCACTTTTCAAACATTGTAAGCCGGCACCAACTATCAAGTATTTGAATATCATTTTATAATTAAATATCTGCCAGATCAAAATCAGTATGTGTCTATAAACAGCACATGAATGCATATCTCATTTTGAGAGTGAACCGGACTTATTTACTTTTATCAGTGATACATGTGATAACGCATTCAATGAGAAATTTTAACGGTCCATTCATGATATTTACGCATACTTATGCAAAGAATTGTAATAGCTTTGTGTCACTGAGATAAAAGATGCCAAGCACACACAAAAACCTTCCCCCGGGGCCCTCCCCCCCCCCCCCCCCCCTCCCAATCTGCCATCCACCCACCTAAACCGAAAATAAAACAACAAAACCAGTTATGTAATGTAATACATATAGCATTTAGTATGGATTACATCATCTGCAGGTTAGTCAATACATAATGAAAATAAAAATGGGCTGCAATTGTCATCTTGTTTTAAACCACGAAGATAGGAGAAAGGTTCAGTGCACCAGTTGTTTACTTTTACATTTCCTTTCGCAATGTCATGCATGCCTTTGATAGCTGTGTCCATTTTATGCTTAATTCCTTTCTTCTTTAGTGTCATCCATAGATACTGCCTGTTTATTCGACGATCAAAAGCCTTTTTGAAATCAATAAAAGCAATGCATAGCTAGTTTGGTTTATTAAGTAAGTGTTTTTGAACTAATGCCATTAGAGTGATGATTCATACAATAATTTAGAACTGAAAAGAGAGAATGAGAGAAAGATTACTTGAAGATGTGAGGGTATATAACAGCATGCCCTATAATCCACTTTTACAACACACTGCAATCATATCAGCGCACAAAAGATCTGTAGACCCTGAATTCCACCACCTATCCCCCCTCCTCCCACCCACCCTTCCACCCCTAACGACCCACCAAATCCACAGACCTCCGAACCAGACCTCGTGCCATCGACATTTGATACTGCATCACTTGCTTCCTCCCACAGCACAACGCGACGCATCACGGCAAAATTAATGGACAATTAGTGAGACCGGGAGATGCCCCACCACGAGGTCTGTGTAATGGCTCAGCTATTCTGTCTGCAGACCAAAGACAAACTAGAGGGGCACTTGGGAAACTGCAGACCTCTGAACGAATCGTGGACACGCCACTTTGATTCCGTTTAGCGTAGTATGGGTCCACACCAACATTGAATGGGATCCGTCATTTGATCCAAAATTGTACTCCACGGATCCTCACTAAAACTGATTGGGATCCATCCTGTGAATCGAACCTATACAACACGGATCCTTAACAAAATGGAATGGAGTCCGTCGTTTGACCCGAATCTGCACACCACGATTGAGTGGGATCCGTCCTTTGACCTGTACCTGCACACCATGGATCCTCACTAAGATTAACGGGTTCTGTCCCTTGACCCCAATAGCACATCACAGATCCTCATAGAAATGCAATGGGGTCTGTCCTTTGACCCAAACTGCGCACCGCGGATCCTCTCCAAATTGAATAGAATCCGTCCTTTGACCCGAATTCACATCACGGATCCTCACCAAATTGAATAGAATCCGTCCTTTGACTCGAATTCACACCACGGATCCTTACCAAATTGAATAGAATCCGTTCTTAAACCCGAATTCACATCACGGATCCTTACCAAATTGAATAGAATCCGTTCTTAAACCCGAATTCACATCACGGATCCTCACCAAATTGAATAGAATCCGTCCTTAAACCTGAATTCACATCACGGATCCTCACCAAGATGGAGTGGGTTTCTCCTTGGGCCGTATTCCATCTTTCCACTAGGTTTTCTTTTGGCAGTGTACTTTTGGTACAATGTCGCTGACTTCCATCTTTCCACTAGGTTTTCTTTTGGCAGTGTACTTTTTGTACAATGTCGCTGACGTCCATCTTTCCACTAGGTTTTTTTTTGGCAGTGTACTTTTGGTACAATGTCGTTGACAGACAGACTCACAAAAAAAACCAAATATGGATGGAAATGTAACCATCATGGGGCAGGTAGACAGAAACGGCAGGAGAAGAATGATTAGGCTCGTCACATAATGCCTCTGCGACATTGACTAGGTCTTTTACCATCCTAACGACTGGATATATCGGCGACAGACGAAGAATAATGGTGAGGAGGCAAAATGACCTGATTAATCAGAGTTAGGGAACCTGATTGATTGAAGAAGGTATAGGTAACAAGACGATGGGCTGGAACGAGATGCACGGGGATAATGGCCAACAGACACTGTTGTTGTTCCTCATCTGCACGGTTCACTTTCCTGATGGTTCCTTCTCTGGTTTCCTTTCTGGCGTCCCGTGATTGCTGGGCAACTCCCTCCCTCCCTCCCTCCCTCTCTCTCTCTCTCTCTCTCTCTCTCTCTCTCTCTCTCTCTCTCTCTCTCTCTCTCTCTCTCTCTCTTGCATATTATCTGTGTGACTACCCTCCATTTTTTCTCTAAAGACGTGCGTACGAATGTGTACTGTTTACGTCGCTGTGCGGGCAGGGTGAATGGGAAGGGATAGGAAAAGGGGAAGAGTGCAAGTTCACATGTATGCGCACACACGCATACACAAAGAAGAGAGGAGAGAGAGAGAGAGAGAGAGAGAGAGAGAGAGAGAGAGAGGAGAGAGAGAGAGAGAGAGAGAGAGAGAGAGAGAGAGAGAGGTCCAGACTCAAGACTCAAGACTGAAGATATTTTATTCGTATTAGACCTCAGCCCATCATGAAGGGGAATATGAACAAATAACCGAGTGAATATATATAATAGATTCAACCTAAAGCTAACGATCATATAAATGTATTAATGTACATGTCATTCAGTCACAACACCTCTCATTTTCAATCATTTATCATTTTAAAAAAACAAAAACAAAGAAAGATTGCGTACGTCTTCTGGTATGGTCGATGACATCAACAAACTCAGTTTAAACTGTAAAGGATATCTATAATATTTAGGCTTAATTAACGGTTTGCGTAAACGTCTAAAACTTGGCAACAGGGAACAAAATTTTCTTCGCTTTCAGTACACAAGTGACAGATTAAATCGTTGGACATAAGCGTTTTGTTTTGGTAGCGAGGTAATGCCAACTCAGAAATCCCGAGCCTAAATCAAGTTATACGATTTCTCTTCTTTTTTTTTTTTGACGTCAATGTGTCTTCTCATTTTTAAAAGTTTTTTTTTTTTTTTTTTGGCATGTCCAGAGCCAATTTTTATTCACCTTCGCCACCGTAGGAAAAGTTCGATTGCTCCAACATAACCCTGAAAGAAGGAAAGAAAGAACCACAAACAAACAACACCACTGATTTCAACACATTTACAAGACGAAAAGAAATAAAGAAATGCACACACATCTCCCCTCCAGTTTACCATTAAACCCGGTGGGAATAAAATGGGGAGGGGGGGGGGCGAGAGGGGGGGGGGGGGAACGTCATGAGAAGATGCTGCGCACATTAACGCCACTTTTTCTTCTTCTTCTTTCAAAAAAAAAGTTATAAGATATTTAGATGCTTATCAACATCTAGATATAAATAAGGGTTGAAACTGTAGTCACTGCAAAAAGCTCTATACAAGCTGAATCTGTCACTAGTTTCAATATAGTTGGACCAAGTTTGCCACCTCCAGTCAATAAGCCGTAGCTTGAAACAACGTATAAAGCCATGAACATTTCCAACACCTTGACTCGCCCAAACAAAACCAAATCCATAATCATATAAACAAACATAAGCGAAGATTTGTTACCCTTTTTTTTTTACCTCTTGCATCCAGGTCAAATTTCATAAGCTTTATGTGAAATCCGTGATTCTCCATTTGGATCAATTTAAGCTATTAGTGAATACACTCAACAGCAGAATTTATGTACATTGTATAACGATTTCTTTCACCGCAGGCAAGGTCATTTGGTTTGCCTGTCTACTCCTAATTTTTTTTTCAAAGCAAATAACTGGACTGATTCACAATGGACAACATAAATGGGTTTATACCCATAATTCAGAGCCATACTGCACAATTGGCTGTATCTAAGAATCAATAATTTCATGAATAAATTAAATGAGTTTTTTTAACATTAAAACCTTTTCAAAAGATAGATCAAAACAATTTTAGCTCTACTTGCGAGGTCTTTGCATGCAGCAGTAAAGCTCAAGCGCGCAGAGAAAAATATTCTGAAGTATTCATACGCATTAACCACATGCATTGTTTCACCGTTGTATAACCATTTTTCAAGAGAGAGAGAGAGAGAGAGAGAGAGAGAGAGAGAGAGAGAGAGAGAGATTTGAAAGGAAAGGCGTAGGTGAAGTGGGCAAAGGTGTGAGGAGAGAGAGAGAGAGAGAGAGAGAGAGAGAGAGAGAGAGAGAGAGAGAGAGAGAGAGAGAGAGAGAGAGAGAGAGAGAGAAAAGAGAAAGAGAGAGAGAGAGAGAGAGGGAGAGAGAGAGAGAGGAGAGAGAGAGAGAGAGAGAGAGAGAGAGAGAGAGAGAGAGAGCGAGAGAGAGGATTCGATAGAAAAGGCGTAGGAGGAGTGGGCAAAGGTGTGAGGAAAGGGTGTGGGGCCATCGCCTGTTCCTCACGAGTTCCGCTACAGATCGCTATCATCATGAGTCAAAGAGGAGTCTCGCATGCCGAAATGAATCCCCCATACAAGAAAAAGCCACAGATATCCAGATTAGACCCCCACACCACTCCCAACCAGCCATGAAAAAGACATCAATCTGCAACTCCCACGACAATATCGAAAAACAAAAGGATGTGTGCACTGACTACAGCGCAGTAGAATCCCGGAGGACACTCGTTATTTCTAACTGAACGGGGGAATTATGCTGGACACAAAAACGCCAGAGCGTAATGGAATGTCGGTTTTGCCGCCATGTCAAAATGACCAGATTTTTCTGTACGGACAACGGAATGAAAAACGCCGTTTCAGTTTCATCAAGGCCCAGCCGACCGCAGTGACCCTTTCAAGATCGCCACCGCACAGTAAATAAATTGTCCTAAAAAGACAAGTCAATAGAACAGCCATACAGCCATCTGTTACAATTGATACGCATACTGCCAATGAAAAGTCAAGGACCAGTTTCATATTTTCTCCAGAGGATTTCAAAGAGGCCTGACTGCAGGCGGAAATTAAAATAAAAGCAAATACAGAATTACTGTGCTGCCAAACGAAAGTTTAAGCAAATTACAAAACAAACACAACGCAGTCGCCTTCAGGCAAGACAAAGAACATTTAAAACAATAAAAAGAAGGATGAATAAACACTCTTTTATCTCTTCGAACTTCGCGCAAAAAGGCATAACAAACAAGATATTGCATCCAGTTCGAAGAGATAAGTGACTTTCTGTTCGTCCTTAGTTTTCATTGTTTTGAATGCTATTTGTCTTTCTCGAGAAACACCCAGTTGGTCGAAACGCGTTGTGTTTGTTTGCATTTTTTTCTCAGTGCAATAGTTGTTTCAGCTCTTGTCTTCAGTGACCCCAGAGACCTTACGCTGTACAACAGCATCATCTTCCGATCGTATTTATCGGATTACTCTTCAAATCTAAGATTAAATTTGGGAAATCGCGGAACTTTATCTAACCTATCGACAAATCAGTCAAGTTTACAGCCCACCCTAGCAGCAGCAACATGCCTGACGTGCTGAGAAAAGTATCATACAGAGCAACAATTCTGCAGAGAAAACAACTTGCAAAGGAATTATAGAGCGAAAGGAAAGCAGCGTAGAAGGAAATGAGTTTTGTAGGGAAAGAAAGACTACAAAGAAAGAAATTCAACGGAGAAATTAATTCTGTCGGTGAAGGAATTTTGCGCAGAGAGGAATTCACCAGAGAAAGGAATTCTGTATGGAAGGAAATGACACAGAGAAAAGATTTCTACAGAGAATTCTGAAAGGAAAAAAGTCGGTAGAAGCAGACACGTTGTGCCCGAAGAGGAATGGTGTAATGCGAAGATTCCTTTATTCTATAAGCTAACCAGTCAGTTTGGTGGCCAAGTCATCTCTCTCTCTCTACACTGTCCCAGTCCCACCTTTCCCTCCACCCATCCTCATCCGCTTTCCATCCTTTCCTCCATTCTGTTTGTGTTCGGCTGGGTGATAATACAACAAAAACTTATCCGTCAGTGTCATATTTCTGATTTTGTCTGTACTCTTTCACGTTCTGGGAACTTTGTTTATCCCATCCACCCTCCCACCCCCACCCCACCCACCCCCCCCCCTCTCTCTCTCTCTCTATTCTCTCTTCTCTCTCTCTCTCTCTCTCTCTCTCTCTCTCTCTCTCTCAGGGGTCGTGACCTGTCACTGAAGAGTGCAAGTCGCATTTTATGACATCCCCCGACGAAGAAATCCTCCCGTACCATGCCATCGACTCCACTCGCTTTCCGAGCAACATGCGGCTCCTTTTTTGCCAGTCTACGTATCATTCATGACGAAGAGGGCCATGGAAAAGACAGCCGCGCGAGTCGCCATGTTTACACTTCGTCGCAGACTGGACGGTGTCACCCTTGACCTGTTCCTCACCTTGTTATTCTGGGGCAGTTTGCTGATGAGGTGTGGCGACGTTGAGCAGAACCAAGGACCCAAGGACAGCCTGAGGAGTCACGACTGGGCAGCAGTGCACGGACGAGCTTGGACAGGACTGCGACATCCCAGGGCAGTGGGCATTCTACTCCTCCGCCTTCCCGGCATCCAACCCTTACTGATATCATGGAGATACTGCAGTCCATGAAAGTTCAAAATGCTACGACAAACAGTAAGCTTGACGAGATTGAACGGTGTATCAAAGGACTGAGAGAACAGTACGTTGAGTTGCAAAATGATATGATCGATTTAAAAGATAAAGTGCACAATTTGAAAAAAGAAAATCAAAATTCCTCACAGAAAAACTCTGATCTGCTCTCTCGAGTCGAACAGTTGGAAAGAAAGACTGACGACCTTGAGAGCAAGTCAAAACTATATAGTAAAGCAGCTGGTCCCGATGGCACTATCGCCAAACTCTTTAAGAATTCAAATGATCAGGTTGTACTTCTTTTCTGAAATTACTTAATAAGCTATTTCACAGTGGTGTATTCCCTGACAAACAGTGTGAATCTGTTGTTCAACCTATTTTCAAGAAGGGTGATGTCAACAACCCAAACAATTATAGAGGGATTTCCATGAGCTATGTCAGCAGTAAATTATTTGGTATAGTGATAAATAACAGACTGCAAGAATGGGTGAAAGAACACAAAATTACAGGGGATTATCAAGCCGGATTTAAGAAAGGATACTCAACAGTGGACCACATGTTTTCCTCACTAGCTCTCATACAAAAGCAGTTTTGTAACAATCGAAAATTTTATGTTACATTTATAGATTTTGAAAAAGCTTTTGACACGGTCAATCGAAATCTTCTCTGGACAGTTCTCTTGAAAAATGGTGTGGAAGGTAAACTGTTCAAATGTGATCTAGCTGCAAAGCGAGACGACTGCAGGCGGAAATCTAAACAAATCTTAAATAAATGTTAGCGAACCGCCAAGAGAATCGTGGACAAACGAGTCACAAGACAAAACATAACGCGTTTCGACCTTTTAGGTCTTCTTCAGGAAAGACACAAACAAATAATACAACGAAAATGAACGAATTTGGTACTCAGATTCGATCTCTTCACTCTTCAGCGCAAGGATGCCAGGCGTTGAATCTGATTTTGTCTGGCATCCTTGCGCTGAAGAGTGAAGAGATCGAATCTGAGTACCAAATTCGTTCATTTTCGTTGTATTATTTGTTTGTGTCTTTCCTGAAGAAGACCTAAAAGGTCGAAACGCGTTGTGTTTTATCTTGTGACTCGTTTGTCCACGATTCTCTTGGCGGTTCGCTAACATTTATTTAAGATTTGTTCAAATGTATCAAAAGTATGTACAATTATGCGAAAGCGAGACTTCTATGCGGCTCTGTGTTAACTGATTGCAATGCCTGTACGTCAGGATTAAGACAAGGAGATGCATGCAGCCCTGTTGTGTTCTCTCTTTTTCTTTTATTAACGAATTAGCGTTAGACGTTATTAACAATGGAAAACATGGCGCTGAATTTTCACTTAATGCATTTTAATCATTTATTCTGTTTATGGCCGACGATGTCGTTTTGATGGCAGAAACGGTGTCAGATCTGCAAACACAACTGAATAGCCTACAACATGCTGCTACATCTCTTCAATTTAAAGTTAATATGACTAAAAGCAATGTCATAGTATTTCGGAAGGGTGGATATTTGAGTGTGAGAGAAAAATGGTTATATAACGGTGTAAAAATGTCTGTGGTTAATGTGTATAAATATTTAGGATTTTTTCTCTATACGCGCTTGAGCTTCACTGCGGCATGCAAAGACCTTGCCAGCCGAGCTGAGAATGTTTTGATTCATCTTCTTAAAAGTGTATACGTGTTTGATAACAACTCCTTTAATTAATTTATGAAACTGTTTGATTCACAGATGCAGCCAATTGTGCACTATGGCTCGGAATTATGGGGTCTAGACAATGCTGTTGTCCATTGTGAATCAGTCCATTAATTTTATTTGCTTTGAAGAAATTTTTAGGAGTAGACAGGCCAACACCCAGTGACCTTGTTTATGGTGAAAAAAATCGCTATCCAATACATATAGATTCTGTTGTTAAGTGTGTTCGCTACTGGCTTAAATTGATCCAAATAGAGAATCACAGGATTCCACCCAAAGCTTATAATATGTTTTGTGACCTTGATGCAAAAGGTGAGAATAACTGGGTAACAAATGTTCGCTTATGTTTGTTTAAATATGGATTTGGTTTTGTTTGGGCAAGTCAAGGTGTTGGAAATGTTCATGGCTTTATACATTGTTTTAAGCGAAGGCTTATTGACTCTAGGTGGCAAACGTGGTCCAATCATATTCAAACTAGTAATAGATTCAGCTTGTGTAGAGTTCTTTTCTTTATTTCTTTCTTTCTTTTTTTTTTTTGCAGTGACCACAGTTTAAAACCTTATTTATAGTTAGATATTGATAGGCATCTAAAATATATCATAAATGAATTTAGGCTCGGGTGTTCTCTCTCTCTCTCTCTCTCTCTCTCTCTCTCTCTCTCTCTCTCTCTCTCTCTCTCTCTCTCTCACACACACACACACACACACACACACACACACACACACACACACACACGCAATGGGCAATGATCCCACGCAGGCTATTGATATGCGTGGATAACCTTTTCAACAGTCACGTGTATATATGAGTTTGTGTGGTGTGTGTGTGTGTGTGTGTGTGTGTGTGTGTGTGTGTGTGTGTGTGTGTGTGTGTGTGTGTGTGTGTGTGTGTGTGTTGGAGATGGGGGTGGGGCAATGGGATGGGAGGAGGTGGGAAGAGACTCGTTGAAGTCATTTCCTGTTGTGACCGACTGGAGGCCGATCCTCACTTCCTGTTGTGGGCTTCGTCTAAAGGAGCCGATTCATCCGCCAACACAGGCAAAGCTGTACATAAGTGTCAGGCGACTTGCTTGTCTTGGTGTATGTCTTCCATGACAAATGCTCACGTCCTCCAGAGGGGTAGGTGTCGAAATCGATTTCATCAAAGCATAGCCGACTATACAAGGCTGGTAATATGTACATTTCCAGCATATACTGCAATTCCAAATGCTGATTTTCTGAATACACACATGTTAAGCATGTAGAGCAGTTCCTGGTGGATTTTTTTAATATACATCCGGTATGCCCAACAAATCACGGTGCTAATCATCTTTTTTATATATGCATACCCCTGATGCTTAATTGTATCTTAATACACACATTTTCTTTTTCTAATATGCGATTTTAATGTACAAATTTCCGACGCTGTTAATCCTTTTTTCTTTTTCTTTTTTATCCTTTTCTCCTTTTTGTGTGCATGTATAATACTTTGTATGTGTAGCAATCCCTGATACTGATAATATTTTAAACACACACGTGTCCAGTATGTACAACAATATCTAATGCTGATAATATCTTTTTAAATACATACACAAATACAGTATTACAGCAGTCCTCAAAGCAAGCCACTTTTTTTTTCAGATATACACACACTCAGTATGTAAAAAATTACTGATGCTGATACTATTTCTTATATACACAAACCCAGTATGAATAATAATTTATGATGCTAATAATATGTTTAATATGCACATACCCAGTATGTACACTAATTCCTGATGTTGATAATGTTTTCTTAACATACACATAATAGGTACAACAATTCCTTATGATGATGATTGCATTTAAATTACACACATCCAGTATGTACTGCAAATTCTTATGCTGGCAATATTCTTACTGTATACATACCAGTATGTACTACAATTCCTAATGTTGATGATATGTTTACATGTGCATATTGAACAAAATTCCCAGTCCTGACAAACTTTTTTTCGATTTTAATATACTCAGTGGGTTCAACAATTCCTGATATTCATAATTTCTTTTGATTTAAACATATCCAGTATAAACAGTCAGTTTCTGATGTTAATAATATTTTCAAATACACACATACCAAGAATGTACAACAACTGCTGATGTTGACATTATTACAAAAATCTATACACATACCTAATGCCTGATGCTGATAACATTTTTATATGCACATATTCAGATATATAGCAATTACTGACACGTAAGTTTGAAATATGTTATGCATGTAGTTTAACATTTTCTGCCTTTATTGTGTATGTCCTTTTTTCTGGAAGCAGTTGTTTACTTTTCTGTCATGATCTTTTTTTCCTGTTATAATTTTTGACGCGCCGGCTTATTTCGTATTATCTGGACACTACGTTTTAATAATTGTACATGGTGCGTAGAATGGACACTGACTGCCCATTCTAGCGTGCGTACGCGTGCGCGCGTGCGCGTGCGTGTGTTGTTGTTGTTGTTGTTGTTGCTCTTTTTGTTGTTGTTGTTGTTTTGTTGTATTGTTACACGTATTTCTTTCAGTTTCATAACGGTTATGTGTTTTGTCTTGACTTGTTTTATTTTGACGTGGGAGTTAATGGGCGATATTTTGCACAGCCTGATCTTGTACGCCTTTTGAAAATGTCAGTAGCTCAACTATCATGTCGTTAATTGCTTTTGTCCTTTGTAGATCACCTTTGTCTTTCTTGTTAAGTGCATTTTCAGGACATAAACTTTTTTTGCCCTCTTTGCGTGGTGACGGCCCTGTGTGGTCGGCTGTGCTACAGAAATAAAAGATGTCATTAACGGAATAAACACGGGCTGTGCTTTTCCATCAAAACAGGATATGACGTTGTCTAGTATCCGCTCTTGGGTGGTGCCTACAGATGAGACGGCTGGTGATAATCACTGGTCATGCTGAAGCTGTCAGATCTGGCGAACCGATTTGGCGATATGTATATCAATGGTAATGTTCTCTGGCTCCTACTTCCGCAC
>CM031618.1:24092972-24095472 GCA_018398815.1 Conus ventricosus
TCCCCTTCCATCCTTTTTATCTTTATTTCCTTTTTTCTAACCGTCTCCCTTCGTTCTTTCTTTCCTACTTTATTAGTATGTTCAAGTTGCCTACATTCTAATCAGTATAAGATTACGGATTCTAAAACCTGTACAATGATTGTAAAAGGCGCACCAGCTGTACAATGATTGTAAAAGGCGCACCAGCTGTACAATGATTGTAAAAGGCGCACCAGCTGTACAATGATTGTAAAAGGCGCACCAGCTGTACAATGATTGTAAAAGGCGCACCAGCTGTACAATGATTGTAAAAGGCGCACCAGCTGTACAACACGCACTGATCGGATCTGCTTCCATTCCATCCGCTGCTAGTAAATGAAATGAAAATTTTAGCCCTATAAACTGGAAAATATAGGTTTGGTCATTGTTTTATATGAACATCTGATGTCCAGCTCAGAAGATTCCAGACTAGTATTTTGCACCGTATCATTCCAACAAGAAAAGATTTGCATATGTGTGATATTGTTAAAGAACCATTATGCATGTTTTGCAAGCAGGAGATCAAGAGTATTGATGATCTTTTTTGAACTGTTGCCTTGTTCAGAATTTTTGGTCAGAGTTAGAATTCTGTCTTAAATGAGGTTCATATGGATACTGCTTATAGTGAAGATCTTGTTCTTTATGGATTACGAGACAGTACATCCACCAATAACGTGTTTGATTTGATTTTGTTGCTGGCTAAATTCTACGTTTACAGGTGCAGATTTCTTAATGTCTTTCCTGCTTTGCAAAGTTTTCTCTGAGTTTTAAAACAAAGATATGCCGTCGAAAAATACCCATCAAGTGCTCAAAACAATTTGCCTCGTTTCACAGTGCCATCTTCATTTTTGCGTCTCCATGATAATGCTTTTGATTTCTTCAAAGTCGTTATCATTTCCGATGCTTTATCAGTACCATGGGCTGTTACAAATCCTCAAAACAAGGAACTCTACTCCCTCGTCTACCTGGTCAGTCTGTAGCAGTCCACTGAGAATACCGTCATCCAATGGGTACCCTCACACCTATATAAATGGCAATGTAGAACCAGACCAATTAGCAAAGGAAGGAGGACAGCAGTCCCAACTGGAGCAGGAAGTCTCCTTTGAAGAAATCAAAAGCATTATCAAGGAGAAGCGAAAACGAAGATGGTTTGAGCAGCATCCATACTGGAACAAGGATGCATACTACTTACTGCCCAGATCAGACCAAGTGACGATTGTGAGACTGAGGACAGGGCACTCTGGACTGAGACATCACGTGTTCACAAAATTCCACATTGGCGAATCTTCGGGTTGCCCATACTGTAACGGTCCAGCCCCAGTGACAGTGGAACACTTCCTGCAGGAATGTCCCACACACAAAAAGCTAGGAGCAGAGACCTGGTCTGCCAACACACCACGACAGTAAAGCATGATCACTGGAGGGCCTCCGCCGCACAGCCGCCTTCGTCAATGCCTCTAGGCTTCCGGTCTGAGTGAACGAAACAGAAGTTTCATAGATAAATAGTCATCCTATGCTTCTCTTATCGAATAACCCAGAGAGATTAAATCATTATTACAATATGTGTATACATCACCGCGGAATATTTCTCTTGAATTCATTGAATAGGACACACTCTGGAGTCTGGATGAAATTAAGCATATTTCTTACCTTCCCCACATCTCCACATGACCCTTCTCCAGTTTTGTAACTCTAACAATGATTGTTTTTGTTCAGCCGTATACTCGTGTGAATTTGAGTGCAGAATTCTGTGCGGATTAACATACGAATTTCATACCTCGTTGAATACTTGAAATTTGTATCCGGTACCTCTCCATAAGAATGCATTTAAACTACCATGCTAGAACTGCATAGAAACGGCCTATTGTATAGGTTTTCGCATTGTTTATAGTCTCTGAGTTAGGTCCATGTGTATAGCTTGTTTGTGTCTGTGCTGTATTATCTTTTTTTTTAAGTTGCTGAAGTTGTTTTGGTTCCTTGGTCTTTATTTTCAGGGACTAGAACTCTGCGGTGTAAGGGTTCCCTGTCAGGAGTTGTCTGTCCCTGTCAGGAGTTGTCTGTCCCTGTCAGGAGTTGTCTGTCCCTGTCAGGAATTGTCTGTCGGTTGGGTAATTGCTTGTGGGGACAGGGCAATCTGGTAATCGAGGGGATAGAATGCAAATCTCACCGAGTACCTCCTGTTCAACACACAGCAAGTCACAAGACAAGTTTGACAGCACAATTTTACATATAATTTAAATCAATGAACCTTTTCAGTCATACCCATGCACAACAGTGAGGAGAACAGCCTGAAAGACGGTCACCATCGGGACGATTCAGGAGTGTTACAGTAGCTTTTAATCCTAGGATGGTTACTCTTGGAAATGCTGCTGGAGAAACATCAACAGTTGAAAGACCACGCCCAGCTCGGAAGGATATTCTGGTGCTTTCCTCATATTAGAATACCCTCACTCACAACATTAACCACTCCTCCATCCAAAAC
>CM031618.1:24102972-24105472 GCA_018398815.1 Conus ventricosus
AGAGAGAGGGGGAAGAGAGAGAGGTCTGAAGAGACAAGGGACATGACAGAAATCAACTCTGTTTGGATTTCGAATTGGTCCTGAAAGGACCGAGGTAACACGCAGAACGGGACATGGGATAGTGCATGCTGTCAATAACTGGTTTGAACGCCCTGCGTTGTTGATGAACCAATCGGCAGCGGTTCGGCATGGAGACCACTAAGCGCTGCAGGAAAGCTGGTGGAATTCTGTTCCACTGTCGGACAATTTCTTGTTGAGATTCGACGGCGTTTCCTGGTCGGCGGGGTTGTTTGTTTAATGCTGCGCTTCAAGTATGCCCAGACTAACTTGTTCCATGGGATTTAAGTCTGGACTGCAAGCTGGCCAAACCATTGTGGGAATTGATTCCGTCGTAGAATTGTTGCGTGCTTGTGCAGCATGTGGCCGGGCATTGTCATGTTGAAACTCCGTGAGCCTGGTTTCTTTGGAAGAAAGGATGACAACTGGCTGCAGCACCTGATTGATGTAACGTGCTGCCATTCAACCCCTCCCTCCCCGACCTCGCTGCAGCTGAAAAAAAAACCGGGCCTACAAGCTGTTGACCGTACAGCCACCCCACATCATGACTGATGGTCCACCCCAAAAATTGTGTTCCTTGATGTACGGGCATTAAAGCGCTGACCCCGTGTGTCACCAGACCCGATCATTGTTATCAACTTGTCAACGCAGACTCGGCATTCGCACTGAACAGCACTTCATTCCATTCTGCTGCCCAGTTCGCGTGTTGATTGGCCCAGTTCTGCCGATGGAGTCTGTGTTGTGCAGTCAATCTCGAACCCCGATATGGACGGCGACAAAAAAGGTGGTTTCGACGCAGCAGACGAATTATTGTCGATGGCGACGTGTTGTTGTGCCTGGCAGTGGTGGAAGCGCTTTGCTAGGGGTCATTCCTAAATGAGCGCACCACCTGTCTCTGTGTCCGTGCGGTCAACGCTTTGGTCGGCCTGCTCGTGGAGCGTCTGCTGTGGAGCCAGTCACCAGATAGCGGTTCCTCAGTCGATAAATTGTCGAGTGGTGGACATATCAGTCTGGCTGCGATCACCTGGGCTGACGAGCCTGCGTACAACATACCAATGGCCCGTTCTCTGTCATTTTTCGTGAGACGCGGCATCTTGCTTTTTACCTGTGTGTTGCACCTTTGATGCGCTCCTGTTTTTCAACCCATTTCAGTTTGGAGATGTGAGCAGTATTCTGAGTCAGGAGCATCTTTTCACGGGTTGTGTCTTGGCTACAGTGTAGAAGCTTGAACAACCGCAATAGCAGTTCCCACGTGCCTCACTAACCACACTGACCACAGCCGAATCTGATGAAAACGAAAGCACATAAAGAACCAGTCTTCAGCATGCCGGACCCACAGACCCAGACTCCACACTATAGTCTGTTTCCAGAAGCGACAGTAAAGGATTGTTTTTCGCGTTTCTTTTGACAAAGGCTATATATACAGAGACAAACTCGTTAGAGAACTAAATGAAGCCTTTGAAAAGGATCCAAATCAAGTATGGAGAACACTAAACGAATTAACAAACATGCAAAACACGAATCAAAATAAAAGGAAGGAAATCCATGAAGACACATGGATATCTCACTTAGAAAAATTAATTAGCAGGAATATTGAAATAACAGAACAGAGAAAAAAACCCGATTGAGCAAAAATTGTCTGAAGCAAGAAATGTTATATACGTATAATCCAAACGTTGATGAACCAATTAGTATATCAGAAATCCATAAGACATTTCGAAATTTAAAAAATAAAAAAGCCACGGGAAAGGACGGAATCTCAAATGAAATAATCAAAGCCAGTTTGCCTAATATAATTATACCTCTTAAGAATATATTTAACTGGGTACTGAGATATGGCCAGTATCCCACTCTGTGGAAACATGGCATTTGTGGGCCCATTTACAACAGCGGCGATCCGACAAATCCTAACAATTAATCGTGGAATTACTTTAAATTGCTGCCTGAGTAATGCTTTCTGTCAAATATTAAACAATAGGATAACAAATTACATAGAAATCAGAGATTTATTATATAAAAGAACAGGCAGGATTTCGAAAATCCTACAGAACAACAGACCAGATATTCATCTTAAAAAGATAATCGACAGTGAAATAAGAAAAAAGAATGGCAGACTATACTGTTGTTTTGTAGACTTTAGAAAAGCATTTGACAGCATATGGCATGACGCTTTACTTCTGAAACTACACAATATAGGTATCAATGGCTATTGTTATCGGTTATAAAAGATATGTACGCAAACGCGATGGTTTTGTGGAAAAATCAAATAATGGATTTGCAAGATCAGTCCCGGTCAAACAAGGACTTCTTCAAGGCAGTTGATCGCTTAGCCCGACGTTGTTTAATATCTTTATAAATGATATTTCAAACTATATTGATAACAATGATTCTCCTGTTATAAACAAGCTGAAAGAAACTAGAATATCGCATTTATTATATGCTG
>CM031618.1:24112972-24122972 GCA_018398815.1 Conus ventricosus
ATGCCCAGGTCATCCCCTAAAAGGACGCTAACTTTCAGATCACATTGGCATAGTCACACCACTTCTCAAAGCAAAATTGAATTGAATCAGTTGAGAAAGAACTGAGTTATAAGGTCTGTTTTATGTTTAACATAAGAAACAGACAGACAGACAGGCAGACAGATGGAGAAAGGGGGAGGTAGGGAGGGAGGGGGTTATATTAAATGTTTATTTCTCATATCGTGACTAACACATAAAACTGAATGTTTTGGGGTGGGGGAGTTAATCTCAAACAGGGGGGGGGGGGGGGGGGGTCATTCTGGCGTGGTTTGTTTTAACTCCCGGGGAGTTAAAATTGATACGTGCTAATTCTAACTCCCGGGGAGTTCAAAGTGGAGAGGAGTTAAAATGGATCGTTACACCGGTCTTCCTGAAGCAAAACGACATCCCGGATGGCGACCGACCGTCTTAGAAATATGCCTCGCTGCGGTGAGATCATTGGGCCAGGGCCAGGCTCCATTTTGGGATCACAGGAAATGAGGACTTCGGCAGATCTACTGAAGTATCCAGACCACTTGAAACACCTCTACCAAACTGCCATCGCTCCAGAACTTGGAAGACATTTTCGAGAATGGCCAGAAGGCAAAACCAACGCAGAAATTCAGATACAGGTAGAAGACCTTTCCACAAAAGATGATATTGTAATATACACTGACGGTTCTGTCACCAAGGGTAAGTCAGGCTGGGGATACACAGTGAATCAAAATGGCCGAACTATCCAGGAAGACAATGGTGCGCACAGTTTAACAACTTCAAGTCTAACAATGGAGGTAGAAGCAGTAACACAAACACTCCACTGGTTTTCATCCACAAGCCAGCTTAATCTCAACAAGCCATGATACTGACTGACTCCATGAACCTACTTTAGAAAGTGAAAAGTGGAATGGGAAGCCCTGCTTGGAATGAACTAATGGGCAGGCTTCCACTGGAGAGACTCATGTGGATGTACTGCTCTGGACATGCTGGAGTTAAAGGAAACAAGAGAGCAGACACCTGGCTGGCAAGGCAACGATAAGAACTGGATTACAGCTTGGCCGATCTGATGCGATAAGAAATCTGAAGAATTACGTAAGCAAGCAAGAGCAAACCCACTATACCATAGACCATCTTTCAGATCTGAACATCAAGAGAGGAAGTGGCCGCACATCCAGACTAAAGGGAAGAGCAAGAAACATTAAAACCAAACAAACATTGGAATAATCTCAAGGCCAACACTGCGAAGACTCCTAGAGATCGGGGCAAACTCATACTGGGCCATTCCAATAACAGACACAAGTGAGCAAACATGTGTCAACTGAGATAAGACTTTGAATCTCTTATAGAACAGGGAATACTTTAGAATGGGAACGAAGAAATGCTGTGTGTGTGTGTGTGTGTGTGTGTGTGTGTGTGTGTGTGTGTGTGTGTGTGTGTGTGTGTGTGTGTGTGTGTGTGTCTGTGTGTGTGTCTGTGTGTGTGTCTGTGTGTCCATGGTCAAAATGTGTTCCACTCGCTCCAGACAAAACTACTGGGTCGATCTTTCTGAAAATTTGTAGGTATGTTCATTATGGGTCAAGGATGATGCCCGACGTTTAGTTTGCCGTTACAGCCGTTACTAACGGCTGTAACGGCCTGTAACGCTTTTTCTTCTTTATGGAATATCTCAGAAAGTACTTGGCCGATCTTTGTGAAAATTAGCAGGTATGTTCATTATGGGTCCCGGATGATGCCCGATAATTTAGTTTACCCCGGTATAGCCGTTACTAACGGCTGTAACAGCCTGTAACGGTTTTTCTTCTTTATAGAATATCTCAAAAAGTACTTGGCCGATCTTTCAGAAAATTTGTAGGTATGTTCATTATGGGTCACGAATAATGCCTGATGTTTTAGTTTACCGTTATATCCATTACTAATGGCTGTAACGGCCTGTAACGCCTTTTCTTCTTTATAGAATATCTCTGAAAGCACTTGGCCGATCTTTCTGAAAATTTGTAGCTATGTTCATTATAGGTCACACATGATGCCCGATGTTTTAGTTTACCGTTGCACCGTTACCAACGGCTGTAACGGCCTGTAACGCTTTTTCTTCTTTATGGAATATCTCAGAAAGTACTTGGCTGATCTTAGTGAAAATTAGCAGGTATGTTCATTATGGGTGACGAATGATGCCCGATGTTTTAGTTTACCCCGTTATAGCCGTTACTAACGGTTGTAACGGCCTGTAACAGTTTTTCTTCTTTATAGAATATCTCAGAACGCACTTAGCCGATCTTTCTGAAAATTTGTACGTATATTCATTATGGGTCACAAATAATGTCCGCTGTTTTAGTTTACCGTTATACTGTTACTAACGGCTGTAACGGCCTGTAACGCCTTTTCTTCTTCATGGAATATCTCAGAAAGTACGTGGCCGATATTTCTGAAAATTTGTAGATATGTTCATTATGGGTCACGGATGATGCCCGATGTTTAAGTTTACCGTTAGAGCCGTTACTAACAGCCCATAATGGTTTTCTTCTTTATGGAAAATCTCAGAAAGTTGTTGGCCGATCTTTCTAAAAATTTGTAAGTATGTTCATTTTAGGTCACATACGATAGCCGATGTTTACCAGAATAGCCATTACTAACGGTTACACCAGGCCAAGACGGTTTTTCCTCTTTATGGAATATCTCACGCGTATTCAGGATAAACTGGGAGTACGTTTATATGCTTTGCATCTTGTATATAATTACGTCCACTTTTTCTTCCTATGAAAAGAAATGTATACCATCAATTCGTTTGTCAACAATCTGTCTGTAGCCCTAATCCAATAGTAAGAGCGTGAAGATATGGGACTGACGATTGTAAGAATCACCTGTGGGCTCGGACGTTTCTGGACAGCCTGCAGTACTGGGCACTGGATTCAGGAAAGGTTGAGGCGACAGAAAGAGTGTGATTGACTCCAACTTCTCTAATGCATAGCCCAAGACACAGCGAATATCACGGAGAATATCTCACAAGTTTATTGGCTAGTATGCTATGGGACGTCAACTCTTTCTTTACGTATGTCCCAAACCCTACCGACCCATCTCATCCGCACTGTGTATCATATGACAAGATTTTAAATCTAGCATGCTATTGTCCATCGGTGATAGAACACACAGATTATGCATGGTGAACATATTAAGTAAAGAAAGAATCTTTGCTGTTTACGTGGTTAAGACGAGTAAAAGTACCTTATTCACGGATCTGGCTTTTCCCTGACAGAATGATTTTTTGTGTGTGTGAAGTGATCTGAGCATTAGAATTTTCTTGTATGTTTTTCATAGCTTCATGCAATAATATCATAAGATATAATTATATGGCTAACAAGGAAATGCACAAGGACGCGCGTGCGGACACACACGCACACGCACGCACACACACACACACACACACACACACACACACACACACACACACACACACACACACACACACACACACACACACACACACACTCATGAACGCACGCACGCACGCATACACACGCGCGCACGCACGCGCTCGCACACACACACACACACACACACACACACACACACACACACACACACACACACACACACACACACACACACACACACACTCACACAACACACACGCTTATTGTCTCGCTGCGGGGTTTCTCCATGTCTTCCTTGTAGTCTCCTTTTTGTACTACCAGTTCTTATAGAACAGGGAGTACTTTAGAATGGGAACGAAGAAATGCTGCGTGTGTGTGTGTGTGTGTGTGTGTGTGTGTGTGTGTGTGTGTGTGTGTGTGTGTGTGTGTGTGTGTGTGTGTGTGTGTGTGTGTGTGTGTGTCTGTCTGTCTGTCTGTCTGTCTGTCTGTCTGTCTGTCTGTCTGTGTGTCCGTGGTCAAAATGTGTTCCACTCGCTCCAGACAAAACTACTGGGCCGATCTTTCTGAAAATTTGTAGGTATGTTCATTATGGGCCATGGATGATGCCCGATGTTTTAGTTTACCGTTATAACCGTTACTAACGGCTGTAACGGCCTGTAACGGTTTTTCTTCTTTATGCTTTATGGAATATCTCAGAAAGTACTTGGCCGACCTTTATGAAAATTAGCAGGTATATTCATTATGGGTCACGGATGATGCCTGATGTTTTAGTTTGCCCCGTTATAGCCGTTACTAACGGTTGTAACGGCCTGTAACGGTTTTTCTTTTTATGGAATATCTCAGAAAGTACTTGGCTAATTTATAAGCGGTTTGGATGATCTTGTGATAAATCGGGGCCTCTGTCCATATGCAAGTAATGTAATGCTGAAAATGGATTAAACAACCGTTAAAAACCGTTATTCTGCCGTTATTTCTTATATATAGGTGGATTTTAATGAAATTTGGTATATAGAAAGGTTATCACACACAAATGACACTTTTTATATATTGTTTTAAAATCTGACCGTTAAAAACCGTTATTCTTGACATATTGTCCGTTTGGATGAAATTTCATATGTACACAGGCTTTAGCCCAGTGAGGACTAAAATACCGGTTTCAAAAGTGTATATGGGTATATAAACCGTTTAAACCGTTATTTTGCCGTTATTTTTATATATTGGTGGGTTTTAATGAAATTTGGTATATAGAAAGGTTATCACACACAAATGGCACTTCCATGCAGTGTTTCAAAATCTGACCGTTAAAAACCGTTATTCTTGATATATTGTCCGATTTGGATGAAATTTGGTATGTACACAGGCTTTAGCCCAGGGAGGACTAAAATACCGGTTTCAAAAGTGTATATCGGTTATATAACCGTTAAACCGTTATTTTGCCTTTATTTTTTATATATTGGTGGGTTTTAATGAAATTTGGTATATAGAAAGGTTATCACACAAAAATGGCACTTCCATGCAGTGTTTCAAAATCTGACCGTTAAAAAACGTTATTCTTGACGTATTGTCCGATTTGGATGAAATTTGGTATGTACACAGGCTTCAGCCCAGTGAGGACTAAAATACCAGTTTCAAAAGTGTACATCGGTTAAATATCCGTTAAAACCGTTATTTTGCCTTTATTTCTTATCTCACAAAGCACTTGGCCGATTTATAAGCGGTTTGGAAAACTGGGAGTACGTTTATATGCTTCGCATCTTGTTAGAATTATCTAGATTTTTTTCACTGTTCTCGAGTGAGTTGTTTTATGTAACAATACTACCAGTACGCTTGAAAATGCAATAATGATTGTAAAGAAAACGTTACATTTACGGATGTGACCTTTGCTACTTCTGACATGGAGTTTCTGATTTCATCGATTGTTTTGTGTCTTTTCTCGCGTGTTTGCAAATACAAAAACTCCTGAACCTATTATCCCCCACAAAACTACGTCAACAGGTGGGTCTCCCCCACCAAAACAGCCCTGATGTGGCCCTTTGCGGTCGACTGGGCTATAAGCAACATTATCTTATCTTATCTTATCTCCCCCACCAAACTACGTCAACAGGTAGGTCTCCCCCACCAAACTACGTCAACAGATAGGATGTCTCTCCAAAAAAAAAAAAAGTCAACAGATGGGATGTCTCCCCCCACCAAACTACGTCAACAGGTGGGATGTCTCCCTCACCAAACTACGTCAACAGATGGGATGTCTCTCCCCCACCAAACTACGTCAACAGGTGGGATGTCTCTCCCCCACCAAACTACGTCAACAGGTGGGTCTCCCCACCAAAGTACGTCAACAGGTGGGTCTCCCCCACCAAACTACGTCAACAGGTGGGATGACTCTCCCCCACCAAACTACATCAACAGGTGGGATGTCTCTCCCCCACCAAACTACGTCAACAGGTGGGATGTCTCTCCCCCACCAAACTACGTCAACAGGTGGGATGTGTCCCCCACCAAACTACTTCAACAGGTGGGATGTCTCTCCCCACAAAACTACGTCAACAGGTGGGATGGCTCTTCCCCACCAAACTACGTCAACAGGTGGGATGTCTCCCCCACCAAACTACGTCAACAGGTGGGATGGCTCTCCCCCACCAAAGTACGTCAACAGATGGGATGTGTCTCCCCACCAAACTACGTCAACAGGTGGGATGTCTCCCCCACCAAACTACGTCACAGGTGGGATGTCTCTCCCCAACCAAACTACGTCAACAGGTGGGATGTCTCTCCCCCACCAAACTACGTCAACAGGTGGGATGTCTCTCCCCCACCAAACTACGTCAACAGATGGGATGTCTCTCCCCCACCAAACTACGTCAACAGGTGGGATGTCTCCCCACCAAACTACGTCAACAGATGGGATGTCTCTCCCCCACCAAACTACGTCAACAGTTGGGATGTCTCTCCCCCACTAACTACGTCAACATGTGGGTATGTCTCCCCCACCAAACTACGTCAACAGATGGGATGTCTCCCCCACCAAACTACGTCAACATGTGGATGTCTCCCCCACCAAACTACGTTAACAGGTGGGTCTCCCCCACCAAACTACGTCAACAGGTGAGTCTCCCCCACCAAAGTACGTCAACAGATGGGATGTCTCTCCCCCACCAAAACTACGTCAACAGATGGGATGTCTCCCCCACCAAACTACGTCAACATGTGGGATGTCTCCCCCACCAAACTACGTTAACAGGTGGGTCTCCCCCACCAAACTACGTCAACATGTGGGATATCTGCCCCACCAAACTACGTCAACAGGTGGGATGTCTCTCCCCCACCAAACTACGTCAACAGGTGGGTCTCCCCCCACCAAAGTACGTCAACAGGTGGGATCTCTCCCCCACCAAAGTACGTCAACAGATAGGATGTCTCCCCCACCAAACTACGTCAACAGGTGGGATATCTGCCCCCACCAAACTACGTCAACAGATGGGATGTCTCTTCCCCACCAAACTGCGTCAACAGATGGGATGTCTCTCCCCCACCAAACTACGTCAACAGATTGGATGTCTCCTGGAAACGAATCCATTAAACACATGTGAAGTAATGAAGTGTTTAATCTCTCTCTCTCTCTCTCTCTCTCTCTCTCTCTCTCTCTCTCTCTCTCTCTCTCTCTCTCTCTCTCTCTCTCTCTCTCTCTAATCTAAATGAGGATGTTCCTATACTCAAAAATCCACTCTCTCAGGTGACCTAGATGATTTTCAAAGGACTGTTACATTTGTGTGAGCAATTGGCGTGATCAGCTGGATCCGGCAATCGAAAACGAAGTTGTGCACTCTCTCTTCTCTCTCTCTCTCTCTCTCTCTCTCTCTCTCTCTCCTCTCTCCTCTCTCTCTCTCTCTCTCTCTCTCTCTCTCTCTTCCCTTTTCTATGAAAATGCTGATCGGGATCCGGATCATTGTTTTTTGCTTGGTCATACCTGTGACATTCATTCATAAGCTCGGGTCATTTTTCATTAAGAAAATGACGCAATCGATACATGACGTCTATTCGCTCTGCGCTTGTTTTATATTTCTATGTCCAAACGACAAAACTAATTGTTAGTTTTTGCTTTAAGGCAGTACGTTTACAATTTCAAGCGTTATGTGACTTGTATTTGTATTAATAATAAAATAAATCTACAATCGTAGGGTATGGAAAACCATGGCACTGACCAATCGCAATTATCCAAGTGTCAGTGGTTTCTCCGTCCGCGCATGTGCAGTAAGTATTGACCGTTGCATCGTACGATCTTGATCAACCCGGTCGACGTGGAATTGGCTCCGCAAGAAAGGTCAAATTATTCGAAGAGCAAGAAACCTTTTGAAGGTATCAGTCGAGGGCTGGACTGAAGGGGCACTACAGGGCGTTCGACGACCCCCACAACCTTTACGGGGAAGGGCTAAACGAGTCTCATCGTTCCGTGGGCGAGTCCGATAGCTGTGGCCATAGGAGACTCTGTTGAGGTAAATAGATCGAAACCATTTTTTCGTATAGCGCAACAAAATTTATTTCAATATAATCGCATTAAGGCACATTTCCCGGTTCAATAATATTTTGTGCGCGCGATCATTTAAAATGCTCTGTATTAAATATTTCAGATTTACCAGTCAACACGTATGATTGATCGTAGAGCTGTCATTTTCATTGTTTGCTCTCATGTTGTGTTGCCATGTACTAACCCGTATTATGTAAATTCTATTTCAGCTCACCGTTGTATGCAACCATATTTAGAAGATGTGATATTTGTGTGAATGCAGATATTATTTTAAAGAATCGTAAACGAGTTCAAATTATGAACGAAGCATTTTCTCGGATCTAAGTGATCTGTGTAACATGAAGATTGACGCCATTTGATTTAATCTGTTCAAGGATTAAATAGAATTGTAATTCATCAAGCATTAAGCCTTGGCGAATAACTCAGTCAAGGCAGATTGGAATATTCGTACACATTTTTCCTTCTTTGTTAACGAGTTTTATCGTAAAGCAATTTTTGAAGGAAATCAACTGTAAATGATAGAGCAAGCTTAGTGCAATTGTAAAGTGTTTGTTTAGAGCGTGTAATGGGTAGATTAGTGATGTGCCACTATAGTGCAAGATCTAAGACGATTGTTATCTTGCAGGTTCTACTTCTTCTGCTACTACTCCTACTTGTACTCCTACTCTTCCCTTTTCATCAATCCTGATCATCTCCGCATTCTATCTTCACCTTCGTCACACATCTTAATCCCCCTACATCTTCGTCGAGAGGAACGTGCTGGTGTGTTTAACCTTGCCGGGATCTGGAAGTGAACTGTGAACGTCTAGCGGAACTCCGGAACGCTACACGATTCTGTGAAGCTGAGTGGCAATCACATAAACACATCCCTCCACATTCAAGCACGCTACAACACACTCAGACATTTTTTTTTTGTATATTTTCTTGTGATAACTATATTCTGTGTGTATTCTCCGGAAGATATTTTTTTGTAGCACGAGCGGACAATCGATTTTTTGTGCTACTGCAAGAAGCGAAGTGAAGAAGGACAGAGACTTTGTTGTTACAAGTATATGTGCATGATTAATATTTTTTTGTGTGTAATTCATTTCATAGGGAACAAACGGACATCAGCATTCAAAGCAACAATACGACATATTCACTGCAGATCATCATCATCTTTATTCATACTTTATAAATTCAGTTGTTGTTATCAAAATCAAACCTCTTATTCCATCTGTAGAAAGAAAGTGAAGGGTGTGGACGAAAGTTTGACTTTCCTACAACGGTCTATCGTTCTTGCCTGAGCATTCAACCATCATTTATGAATGGGGTCTTATTAAAAACGTCACAATACCAACGGCTAGGAAAACACAATGGATTGATAACACATTTTCATATTCACAGCAGACTCTTGACGGCAAATCCTGTGTGTTGTCATATTTGCAGTAACTACGCTGTTAGGCTTGCAATTTTGTCTAAAATCCTGATGACGTGAACATGCATGTGCTTTCAGAAGACTATTGGACTATGGTAGAGATACCTTCCCTCTCCATACCGTCCTCGTTTTACTTGTAAAATTGTTTGACTCTCAAGTCAAGAAAATGGTTGAATATGGGGCAGAAATATGAGAGATTAGATAAGGCAGCCATTCACGTGTTGATGACTCCATCCTTTATCTGTCGTGTGTACATCGTAAATATGGGCTGAATGAAGAGATTCAACAAGCCAGAACCTCTTGAGATGCATCTATTGTTCGCTGTACCTATTGTTACATTTGAATCCACATTTGAAAGACATTACGACAAGATTCGAATTAGGAATGACAGATTTGACGTCTTTACCTTCAGAAACATAATTTTTAACGTGGCTACTGTGTAATGCATTTTCTTTTGTATTTCCCAATATTTTCAATGTTAAAAGATTATGTATTATGTACACGGACATTAAAGTATTACTGACAACACACCCTACTCACTTTCATTGTAATGTCATCACCTACGATGTCCGACATTTTATAAATACAATTGTGAGACTGAGCAGCATCTTAGGAAATTGTACTTTATCTGTACAAGGTTGGTTTCATATATATATATATATATATATATATATA
>CM031618.1:24127972-24132972 GCA_018398815.1 Conus ventricosus
CAACGGCAAGGACGGTTTTGACAGCACCACTACTAGACTAGGGGACTTTGACACTGGAAGAGACTCGGACTCGACTTAGTAGTTGCTGCCAGTGAAGGGCTTGGGGAAAGAATCCTGACGAAAACCCCCGAGCCAGTGTCTGGACGGACCCGGTAAGGTAGAGTGCGTGTGTGTGAATGTGCAAGTGCTTAAGTGTATAAACGAACTTCTCCAAAGTGTAGGGAAAACACTCTATAGGTGTCAGGAGTGCTCGACAGTAGCAGGGAAAACAGTCTGTTAGGCATCCCCATTCTGGACGAAGAGGGGACCCCCGGAAATTACCCCAAAATCAACAGTACGACGGAAAATCAAGCTCGCTGTCATTCTAGTACGGTGCGACAGCTATAGAACAGCTCTCAGCGGGTCTGAGAATGAGAGTTGGGAATACCTGGGATGGTGTTTGGAAGGAAAAGCCCAAGACTTCTTCATTATAGCCATGAAGATGGGCAGTCAGTGCTCATATCGCCAGATGATGAAGAAGGTAGAAGCACGCTTCGGGGCCAGAGAGCTGATTGAAACAGCCAAGCTAAAATTCAAACAAGCCAGTCAAAACCCAGGGGAGTCCTATGAGGACTCGGCAGACAGGATCACAGTGCTTGCTGATTCAGCCTTCAGGGACCTGCCAGAAATATATGCACAAGGCGAGGCGATCAACAAGTTTTGCACTGGTGGTCTGGGCAAGGAGGCAGGTAAATATGCCCATCTGGAGAGACCCAGAACCATGGAAGAGGCCAACTGTTACGGATGGTGTGAGCTGCGTGTTTTGCTGTCTGACTCACCTGAATAAGTTGGGATGCGTGTACAACACACGTCATCGTCCCAACGGAGAACTACACACACCCTCACCACACGTACATAGCCAGGCAACAAGTAAAGTTTCTTCCTTTGTTTTGGCTGCCTGAACCATCAAATCATAACAAATACATATTACATAACAAGAACAAGCAGGCACATCAATAAATTCATGCCACCACCATTACAGGCGCGCAGCAACACTAGGTTCTAAACTGACATTAAACATATATTTTCTTTGCGCAGGCCAAGCTGGCACTCACAGCAGTGTCCCCACAAACAGTTCATGCACTTGGCCGCGTCCGGCCCAAGTCACACATTCTTCACACAGTTCAGAAGCTGCCCACAGAAGCAGTTCATGGAGTCCGTCAGGTGACTCCCACACAACAGAACAAACACATGTCGTCGTCCCAACGGAGAACTCTGAAGCCCTTTTACACACACGATGTCTACTGACCACTCGGTCAGCCTCTCCACATCCCTCAGGATGGAGACAGCGGCTGGGCACGGGCTGCATACCCCACCCGGTTGGCAGTCAGCTCCAGGTCGAACACGGGGGCTTCACCGACACCTAGGGAACTGACTACCAGATGAGTAGCTGTCAGGTGAACGGGTCAACTGGTGAACAGGTAAGCTTATGCCTGTCCGAAGTGTCCCCACAGTTTGGGACCAGGCAAAAATGGTCCGTCACACCATCCATAACGTTACGTGGTATCAGCACGTCTCCTTGGTCATGAATGAGGCGCAGAAGAAAATTCAGGAGGAGCCACAGGTCAGATCGGTTTTTTCCAAGCAGGACCGCCCGTCTGCAGCTTCTGGCTAAAGAAAGTGAAAAGCAAGCTCCTGACAGCCCAGATTCCATTATCAAATGCTTTTATTGCAAGCAGATTGGGCACAGGAAAAAAAGACTGCCAGCATGTCAGAGAGCCAGTTCCAGAAACATTTCATCTGAAGTCTGTGCCAGCTCTCATTCAATGGAAGGCACTACTGGTGTTGATGGCCTGTATGAGCCCAGAGTAGCAGAATGCAATGGATTGGTTAGTCGTGTCACCGAGTGGCTGGAAAGAATTGGTCCAGTTCCTCCGAATGCAGCGTCTCCTGACCACCCTGAGTGGCTCACGCATCTCGGATGGACAGAGGGAAGCGAGGGCCACTTTTTGCCAGTATATCGGGGAGCCGGTTCCTGGTGACTTCCAGTTGTGCCCGGCTGAAACGGCAGCCATTCTGGTTCATTGGAAGTTGGCATTGTTGCTAGTGGCGTGGATGGACCCACTGGTGGGAACATTGTCCGGCGCCAGAAGCCTTGGAGCCCACGAACAGTGCCTCTCAAAGAACCTCCGTTTCCATGGGCCTTTGACCACACTAAAGTCAGTCGAGGCTCTGTTGGATCTGACTGCTGATGGTGCTGTCCGCCTCTTCAGCTGCAAAACAAAGATCACTCTCAGAGGACCTGCAAATTGCTACTAACCAGACATGGGCTCAAGCGAGGTGAAGAGCTCCTTTCCTCGGACCATGTAGCGACAATACAGCTGCCACCAGACTGCCCAGCAGGCTGTGCTTTATGGGACCCTGATACAAAGGGAGAAAATGGTCCACTTGGTAGACACATGTGCGTCCTTCTGTGACGTCATCACTTACTCATCTCCCGAGGCCCTCGGCCAGTTCCCATGGGACATGGCGGTGGCAATCGGGCTTCATCCACTGCTCCGAGCTGATCGGGAGAAAGTCCTTCACATGTTGCAGGGGCTAGTCACTTACCCCAGGTACAGCTGTGGGAGAATTGGAATTGACCACAGCGTTCCTGTCGAGGTCTGGTCCCAGCAAGCCATGACCATTCAGAGAATCCTGCCCATGGTCACTCCCCACCACGTCCTTGTGCTGCACTGCCATGGAGTCCCTGGACACAATGTGGTGAAGGCTTATCTCTAAATGCTCTGCCTGGTCTGGATGGAAGTGTCCCAAGATCAACGCATCTATTTGCATTGTTTTGTCGGGCAACGAATACGTCATGACCGGTGGTTGGAGGCTTTCAGCCAGCAAACAATAAGGCCTATCTGCTGACAATGCATGCGACTTTAAGCCCTCGTTGAAGACGGACGCAAAACTCTCAAGCTTCTAACAATTCAAGGCTTCTTCCACAGAGGCAGAGAGGAAAACTGGTCGCGACAACGTCGCTTGTGGCCGAACGCTGGGCTTTATAGCTGTCACCAGCTTCCAGTCTTCTTGCCAGCGGTCCAGCTGAGAGACTCCCTACCACAACGTTTGACAATCTGGACGTGGCTCACCACCAAGATGCCTTTCCCGGACTTCACACCTGCTGACCCTCCAGATGAGGCTTGCAACCAAGGCACCTGCCCAGTGGCGGTCTTTTGGTCTGCAGGTGCCCTTCCAGTGCCTTCTGGGCGAGTCGTGTTGCGTGTGTATGAGTGTTTGTGTTCATGAGTGTTTGTTCATATACCATGTGGGGTTACAGCATAAATAGCACAACGAAGCAATCGTTCAAAGTGTGGGGTAAAACACTTTACACGTTTTATTTTCTTCGTCATGCTTACTGGTAGTTTTTTTTCTGTTTTGTTTTTTTCCGGTGGCCCGCCAAGGCCTTCTACTTAGTACATTCGGCGCCGCCAACCAGTCTTCCTCAGTCTGCGTCAACTACACACTTTACTGGTAACACAATTCTTCCTCAGTCTGCGTCAACTACACACTTTACTGGTAACACAATTCTTCCTCAGTCTGCGTCAACTACACACTTTACTGGTAACACAATTCTTCCTCAGTCTGCGTCAACTACACACTTTACTGGTGACACAATTCCATGAGCTCTCTGTTCACGGGTCAGCATGAATGCTGCACGGTTTCCTTGAACAGGTGAGCGCAGGCGCAAAACTAAAATTCTACTCTTTTTTTTTATTAGCCTGCATAAGCAGTACATGTTTTTCCGTTAACACACTTCCACAGCCAACCAACACAAGCCACCACCAGGAACCTGAGTTCAGTTCCTGACACACTGTCCCTCTCCAAGTTCTGCTCTCGCTTTCTCTTTTTTCATTCTTATCTTTAAACCGATTGGTCTTTGTTATATGCTTGGGAAAATACGTCAGGTCGATCTCACCATTTGTATATGCACGATTTGAGAGAGAGAGAGAGAGAGAGAGAGAGAGAGAGAGAGCAATGGATTTAGACAGCGGGACTCTTGTGCTGTCTGTCTGTCTGTCTCTCTCTCTCTCTCTCTCTCTCTCTCTCTCTCTCTCTCTCTCTCTCTCTCTATCTCTCGTTGTCTGTCTGTTCTGTGTCATTCCGCAGGAGTGGACAAAACAGACAAGATGTTGGTTTGGGATGGGCTGCAGAAAGGGAGAACATAGATCAACAGAAAGAGAAGGGGGAGATAAGTAACGGCACAGAACTGTTAGATGTGGACGGGTGTGATGTCGCTATTATTATTATTATTTTTATTACGACTATTATGAATACTTACATAGCGCCTATCCTCGGCTAGAGACCAAGCCCTAAGCGCTTTACAATCCGCTTTCTCGTTTACACAACGGGCTGCCTACCTGAGTAGAGCCTACTGAAGAGCTGTCTGCTGGCGCTTCATTCAGTCGTTTCCCGTGTCATCCAGTCAATTTCGTTCAACATTGTTCACTCCATTTCCTTACTTCCTTCATTCTTTCCATTTCTCACGCAGGGTGCAATGCTATGTATAACGTGTCATCCATACCAACGGCCAAACTGGCCTTCTCTTCCGAAAGTTAGTGATGGGATTATACGTGTGTGCAAGATGTTATGCGTGCGTTGACACACGGAACCTCGGTTTTTAGTCTCATTCTAAGGAGTGCATGGGAAATGGAGCCTAGTGGGAAAGACTGGCCAGTAACGGGAACATGACGTTTAAGTGCATAAATTTGACATCAAATCAGTTGGCTTTTAATTAAAAACTGACTTGCATTCGTCTTTGCAGTCTTCATAGACGGGCTGTGAAACTCATTCTTCTCAAATCTACAACAGTAACTCCCTCTGATTATAGACGTTTAGACATTTTGCCTCTAAAATAGAAACTCACTTATAACAAAGCAATTTTCATGTTTAAAATAATGTCCAATCATGCACCACCAACTTTGAAAAATAATTTTAAAACGAACCTGATTCGCAATGTCAGAAAGATTCAGATA
>CM031618.1:24137972-24250306 GCA_018398815.1 Conus ventricosus
TCAGTATAGCCATGGTTTGCTCGTGCAAAATGCCAAAAACCTACTGCAATACTGCTTCTTCAGCTAAATTCGAGCAAAGTTTCAAGAAAAGTCTCGTGTTTTGACAACCTTTTCACTGCCCCTAAAAACGGTGTTGCTGAACTGCAATTCTTGCAAAACATGGTCAGGCACGTGCAGCAGTGGGAAAGGCTTTGGGAAAACCCAAGTTGACCATTTTTCGTCACGCGGTGTTGGCATGAAAAATACATACGGAAAGCTGCTGAAATCAGAGGCCGGCCCTTAACTTTAGTTCCGCAGTACAACGATTTCCATTTATGCCTGCAGTTGTTTACTATTTCTGTTTTGGTGTTTAAAGTTGCTAAGTGTGGTTTGCATAGTATTAACCATTTTTCAGTTAAACATAGGTTGCACCTTTTTGAAACATTGCTGTATGGTGATGCTCTTTTTATGATTTTCCAGGATATAATTATTGTAGCTTGTTTTTGCGTCTTTAAGTTTCCAGATATATTTGCTCAGTTCTGTTTGGTTTTTATATTTTTCTTTATTAAATGACTGTTTGTGGTTTGCATATCTGGTTTTGAAGTGGTTTTCAGTGATCCCTATGTATGTTTCTTTTTCATTTTCTGATGTCACAGTAGCCTGGTATACAATGTTGTTGTGAAGACATTTATTGTCAAGTGGGCACTGCTCTTTTCTGGTGCAATTGCAAGATTTCCTTTCTTCACCCTTCTTTGCTGTGTTGATTTTCATTTTGTTGGATGCGTCGATTAGGTTTTTGAGGTTGGGCATACATGAGTACGATAGTTTGACAGTGTTTTTGTTAAATATTTTGGACAGTTTGTGTTCTTTAGGAAATGAAGTTGTTAAGATTTTGAAGAATTCTTTCCCTATGTTTGTTTTGAGTTTCCCGTCGTATGGGGGGTTATACCATATGATTTTTCTTTTCCTATTTTTCTTGCTTTTATTTGTGTTGTTGTCTGGGTTGCATTGTAATTTGTAATTGTATCCACTTGTTTGTAGCGCCTCCTGGTATTCTACTGCTGCATTATTGAACACTCTCTCACTGCATGACAGGTTTGATAGTCTCTTGTTTATGCCATGGGGTATGGTCTTTAATACAGATGGTGGATGGTTACTTTTGGTGTGTACATAAAGAGGTGTATCGTTGGGTTTCTTGTATGGTTTATATATGTGATTGTTGAGATCCAGTGTTTTGTCTAAGTAGTTCACTACCTTTTTGTTTGCTTCAATGGTAATCTTTAAGTTGTGGTTTTGGAAGATTTTGCATAGTTCTTTCTTCTTGTTTTCGATGGTTCTTGGATTGTTGGTTAGTGCAGCAAGGCCATCGTCTCTGTATAGTCCGACTTGTTTTCCGAGTTTTTTACAAGCTACAATATATCCTGGAAAATCATAAAAAGAGCATCACCATACAGCAATGTTTCAAAAAGGTGCAACCTATGTTTAACTGAAAAATGGTTAATACTATGCAAACCACACTTAGCAACTTTAAACACCAAAACAGAAATAGTAAACAACTGCAGGCATAAATGGAAATCGTTGTTAGTGAACACATCTAAAACAAAAACCTGAAAGCCCCCAAAAAACACATGCAGCCAACCTGCACGTGCAATACAACCGCAAACGTGAGCCCACACGCTATATAACATCGGCGGTGGGCAAACCAAAAACATCCTGATGACAGCGCAACGCGCTCGAAACAAATTTGTAGATTGATCATTTTAATACCTTATTTTAACATATATATATATATATATATATATATATATATATATATATATATATATATATATATATATCCCAATAAATATATCCTAATAAATCCCAAGGATAAGTACCGAGCACCATTCCAGCAACTTACAGAGCAGCCTGGTGTTGCAATGACTGCAAGAAATATTCAATTATAAACAAAGCTTGCTCTTATGTCTTAGATTGAAGAAATAGGGGGGGAACAAAGCATTCATATCTGCAGTGGTAGATAATTCTGCCTTTTGAGTGGGTGAATGGGGTAAAAATAAAATAAAATAAATGCTTCTCAAAATGAGCCTTCAGCAAGCTTATAGTCTCCAAGAGGGAGACAATTTCCAATGGGGAGAAAACCCGCTAACATATAACTCCTGGTCAGATACCAATATTTCGAAACCTGATTGTTTCTCCTCAGTGACCGCGGAAAGTGGTAATTAGACTCCTCTGCCTTTTCGGTTTTAAGAAGAATGCTATCCCAGAAAAAGTTGGTGTGCAATATCGTAGTATGTTTGTTGAGTTTTCAAAAAACCAACCAAAGGTGCCACCTAAGAAGCAAAAGAAAATCATGAAAGAGCAAAACATATATATATTTTATATATATATATATATATATATATATATATATATATATATACGCGTGCACGCACATATACACACGCACACACAGGGACACCCGCACGTGAACCTGCACAAACACGCGCGCGTGCACATATGCACACACGCACGCACACACGCGCGCACGTACACACACACACGCGCACGTACACACACACGCGCGCGCGCGCGCGCACACACACACACACACACACACACACACACACACACACGAAAACACACACACATACACACACGCGCGCGCGCGCGCGCGAAAACACACACATACACACACAAATAAGACTTCGAGTCAGTGTGAAGCGTAGTCTTGATAGATGACTTGAAGGGGGGCAGAGAATTTGACACTGGAAGAGAGGAAGGAAGTTTGTTCCATGCAGAGGGCGCATGAAAAGACGAAGAACGCTCTCCGACAGTGTTGTTACAGAAACGAGGGATCTGACGGATGTCTGCTGAGGAGCCCAGGGGCCTAACAGAGGAATCTGACGGATCTCTGCAGAGGAGCCCAGGGGCCTACCAGAGGGATCTGACGGATCTCTGCAGAGGAGCCCAGGGGCCTACCAGAGGGATCTGACGGATGGCTGCAGAGGAGCCCGGGGGCCTACCAGAGGGATCTGACGGATCTCTGCAGAGGAGCCCAGGGGCCTAACAGAGGGATCTGACGGATCTCTGCAGAGGAGCCCAGGGGCCTACCAGAGGGATCTGATGGATGGCTGCAGAGGAGCCCAGGGCCCTAACAGGAGTGTTCAGCTGGAGAAGATCAGAAAGATAGGATCAGATCAGATCAGATCAGAGATAGTTACAGAGAAAGAAAGTGAAAGATGAGAGGGAAGGGAGGGGGTGTCTGGAGCTTACATGTCTTGCTGAGAGAGAGAGAGAGAGAGAGAGAGAGAGAGAGAGAGAGAGAGAGAGAGAGAGAGAGAAAACTAGGCAAAATGAGACCAGGAATAGACTCTTGCTGCACTGTTGAGACTTGGAGAGAGAATGGTGGGTGGAGAAGTGTGAAGTTGGAGGAGGTGGGGGGGGGGGGGGGGGGTGAGGGACCTGGAATATAAATATTCTCCTTGAGAGAGAGAGAGAGAGAGAGAGAGAGAGAGAGAGAGAGAGAGAGAGAGAGAGAATGAGAGAGAGAGGAAGAGGGTGGGGGATGGATAGTGAAATCTAGAATATACATGTCCTTGCAGTACTCTTGAGAGATGTCCCAATTGGCACAATGTGCCATTCCTGTTATTCTAATTTGTCTGATACAAACCACCAACCTTAATGGGGATGTGAAAGAAAAGAAGGGGTATCAACTTTCAGACACAATAACAATTCTCAGAACAATTGAATTGTGTCTGTCGAAAAATAATGGTCTTGACGCATTAGTCTGTGCTTCCCAAATACAATATTTTCTAACGTATGACAAAAAAAATCGATTTTAAGCAGGATGGCACGTGACACATGATGATATTGACTTCAAGGTAATATAAGTATAAGCAAGAAAACTCACTTCAGATTCAGTTTATATGGCCTTGACAATCAAGATGGCGTCTACCTACTTTTTGTCTTTCATCTTAAGGGTTGGCGGCCGTGATCTTAATGCCAGTCACTCACTGAGTGACCTTCGCTCCTTCAAGACGTCTCAGGCTGAGGTCATTAGTCGCTGGGTAACGCTCATATTATATGACCACTGTTCCAGTCTTGTAAAATAGGTAGTATGTGTTGGTGGAAAGATGAGAAAGGGGGTGGCGTGAGGGGGGGGGGGGGTAGACAAGTAGTAGAGATGATAACAAACAAACAGCAAAGCAAATAACGACGAATCGGTGTAAAGAATTGATCGAAATAGTTCGTTTGTATCCCAATCACATACACGTACGTTTGAAACAGCTATTACCATCAACATGGAAACCGACATGAGAAAACTCCAGGTTAAATGACACATTCTCCTTATGCATAATCATGTCTCTAAAATTAGAGCGAGAGGGACAGAGAGAGTTGCAGAAATCAACCAATATCATGCCATCATAAAATGGCATCATGATGGCAGCATCTGAATTATTTCCAGTCATCCTCATTTCCATTTCCGCCCCTATGAGAGAGAGGGGGGGGGGTGTGGGGGGGGGAGAGAAACAGAAACACGCACACACACACACACACACACACACACACACACACACACACACACACACACACACACACACACACACACACACGGACAGACAGAAAGAAAAGCTGGAAGAAAGAGCCAGCAGAGCCTGTCATGAAGCCCTCAGAGAAGATCAGATGACGGCAGCACCATCATTTCCCATTGCTCTCATCATCGTATTCCTCCTCCCCACCACGTTCTCTTTCCGCAACGTAGACCATTAATGATTAACGAGTTTCATGTCCTCTGCCATGCCGCCCACAATGCGTCAGTCAGTGTCCACAGACTGTGCACTGTGGATTACAAATAGATTTCATCAAGGGAAAAGGAGAAGGTGGACAGGAGAACACAATACCAAGATGCAAAGCATATAAACGTACTCCCAGTTTATCCTGAATACACGTGAGATATTCCATAAAGAGGAAAACCCGTCTTGGGCTGGTGTAACCGTTAGTAATGGCTATTCTGGTAAACATCGAGCATCATCTGCGACCTATAATGAACATACTTACAAATTATCAGAAAGATCGCCCAAGAACTTTCTGAGATTTTCCATAAAGAAGAAAACCATTATGGGCAGTTAGTAACGGCTATAACGGTAAACTTAAACATCGGGCATCATCCGTGACCCATAATGAACATACTTACACATTTTCAGAAAGATCGGCCACGTAATTTCTGAGATATTCCATAAAAAAGAAAAACCGTTACGGGTCGTTATAGCCGTTAGTAACGGCTATAACGGTAAACTAAAACATCGGGCATCACCAGTGACCCATACTCAACATACCTACAATTTTTTTAGAAAGATCGGACAAGTACTTTCTGAGACATTCCATAACAAAACACGTTATGGGCCGTTATAGCCGTTAGTAACGGCTATAACGGTAAACTAAAACGTCGGGCATCATCCATCGCCCATAATGAACATACCTACATATTTTCAGAAAGATCGGCCAAGTACTTTCTAAGATATTCCATAGAGAAGAAAAACCGTTATGGGCAGTTATAGCCGTTAGTAACAGTTATAACGGTAAACTAAAACATCGGGTATCATCCGTGACCCATAACGAACATACCTACAAATTTTCAGAAAGATCGACAGAGTGCTTTCTGAGATATTCCATAAAGAAGAAAAACCGTTATGGGCAGTTATAGCCATTGGTAACGGCTATAACGGTAAAGTAAAACATCGGGCATCATCTGCAACCCATAGTGAACATGCCTGATAATTTTTACAAAGATCGGCCAAGTACTTTCTGAGATATTCCATGAAGAAGAAAAACTGTTACAGGCCGTTGCAGCCTTTAGTAACGGCCATAACGGAAAACTAAAATATCAGGCATTATTTGTGACCCATAATGAACATACCTATAATTTTTTTTAGAAAGATCGGCCAACTACTTTCTGAGATATTCCATAAAGTGGTGTGTCAGGTTCAGTCACAGTGTCTGTTTGTGGTGTGTGAAGTTCAGTCACAGTGTCTGTGGTGTGTGAGGTTCAGTCACAGTGTCTGTGGTGTGTGACGTTCAGTCACAGTGTCTGCGGTGTGTCAGGTTCAGTCACAGTGTCTGTGGTGTGTGAGGTTCAGTCACAGTGTCTGTCGTGTGTGAGGTTCAGTCACAGTGTCTGTGGTGTGTGAAGTTCAGTCACAGTGTCTGTGGTGTGTGAGGTTCAGTCACAGTGTGTGTGGTGTGTGAGGTTCAGTCACAGTGTCTGTCTGTGGTGTGTGAGGTTCAGTCACAGTGTCTGTCTGTGGTGTGTGAAGTTCAGTCACAGTGTCTGTCTGTGGTGTGTGAAGTTCAGTCACAGTGTCTGTCTGTGGTGTGTGAAGTTCAGTCACAGTGTCTGTCTGTGGTGTGTGAAGTTCAGTCACAGTGTCTGTGGTGTGTCAGATTCAGTCACAGTGTCTGTGGTGTGTGACGTTCAGTCACAGTGTCTGTGGTGTGTCAGATTCAGTCACAGTGTCTGTGGTGTGTGAAGTTCAATCACAGTGTCTGTGGTGTGTCAGATTCAGTCACAGTGTCTGTGGTGTGTGAAGTTCAGTCACAGTGTCTGTCTGTGGTGTGTGAAGTTCAGTCACAGTGTCTGTGGTGTGTGAAGTTCAGTCACAGTGTCTGTCTGTGGTGTGTGAAGTTCAGTTACAGTGTCTGTCTGTTGTGTGAAGTTCAGTCACAGTGTCTGTCTGTGGTGTGTGAAGTTCAGTCACAGTGTCTGTCTGTGGTGTATGAAGTTCAGTCACAGTGTCTGTCTGTGGTGTGTGAAGTTCAGTCACAGTGTCTGTCTGTGGTGTGTAAAGTTCAGTCACAGTGTCTGTCTGTGGTGTGTCAGGTTCAGCCACAGTGTCTGTGGTGTGTGAAGTTCAGTCAAGGTGTCTGTCTGTGGTGTGTGAGGTTCAGTCACAGTGTCTGTGATGTGTCAGATTCAGTCACAGTGTCTGTCTGCGGTGTGTGAGGTTCAGTCACAGTGTCTGTGGTGTGTCAGATTCAGTCACAGTGTCTGTCTGTGGTGTGTCAGGTTCAGTCACAGTGTCTGTGGTGTGTGAAGTTCAGTCACAGTGTCTGTGGTGTGTCAGGTTCAGTCACAGTGTCTGTCTGTGGTGTGTCAGATTCAGTCACAGTGTCTGTCTGTGGTGTGTGAAGTTCAATCACAGTGTCTGTCTGTGGTGTGTGAAGTTCAGTCACAGTGTCTGTGGTGTGTGAAGTTCAGTCACAGTGTCTGTGGTGTGTCCGGTTCAGCCACAGTGTCTGTCTGTCGTTTGTGAAGTTCAGTAACAGTGTCTGTCTGTGGTGTTTCAGGTTCAGTCACAGTGTCTGTCTGTGGTGTGTGAAGTTCAGTCACAGTGTCTGTCTGTGGTGTGTGAAGTTCAGTCACAGTGTCTGTCTGTGGTGTGTCAGGTTCAGCCACAGTGTCTGTGGTGTGTGGAGTTCAGTCACAGTGTCTGTCTGTGATGTGTGAAGTTCAGTCACAGTGTCTGTCTGTTGTGTGAAGTTCAGTCACAGTGTCTGTCTGTGGTGTGTGAAGTTCAGTCACAGTGTCTGCCTGTGGTGTGTGAAGTTCAGTCACAGTGTCTGTCTGTGGTGTGTGAAGTTCAGTCACAGTGTCTGTCTGTGGTGTGTGAAGTTCAGTCACAGTGTCTGTGGTGTATCAGGTTCAGTCACAGTGTCTGCGGTGTGTCAGGTTCAGTCACAGTGTCTGTCTGTGGTGTGTCAGGTTCAGTCAGAGTGTCTGTGGTGTGTGAAGTTCAGTCACAGTGTCTGTCTGTGGTGTGTGAAGTGCAGTCACAGTGTCTGTCTGTGGTGTGTCAGGTTCAGTCACAGTGTCTGTCTGTAGTGTGTGAAGTTCAGTCACAGTGTCTGTCTGTGGTGTGTCAGGTTCAGTCACGGTGTCTGTCTGTGGTGTGTGAAGTTCAGTCACAGTGTCTGTCTGTGGTGTGTCAGGTTCAGTCACAGTGTCTGTCTGTGGTGTGTCAGGTTCAGTCACAGTGTCTGTGGTGTGTCAGATTCAGTCACAGTGTCTGTGGTGTGTGAAGTTCAGTCACAGTGTCTGTGGTGTGTCAGATTCAGTCACAGTGTCTGTGGTGTGTGAAGTTCAGTCACAGTGTCTGTGGTGTGTCAGGTTCAGTCACAGTGTCTGTGGTGTGTGAAGTTCAGTCACAGTGTCTGTGGTGTGTCAGGTTCAGTCACAGTGTCTGTGGTGTGTGAAGTTCAGTCACAGTGTCTGTCTGTGGTGTGTCAGGTTCAGTCACAGTGTCTGTCTGTGGTGTGTGAAGTTCATTCACAGTGTCTGTCTGTGATGTGTGAAGTTCATTCACAGTGTCTGTCTGTGGTGTGTGAAGTTCAGTCACAGTGTCTGTGGTGTGTGAAGTTCAGTCACAGTGTCTGTGATGTGTCAGGTTCAGTCACAGTGTCTGTCTGTGGTGTGTCAGGTTCAGTCACAGTGTCTGTCTGTGGTGTGTGAGGTTCAGTCACAGTGTCTGTGGTGTGTGAAGTTCAGCCACAGTGTCTGTCTGTGGTGTGTGAAGTTCAGTCACAGTGTCTGTGGTGTGTGAAGTTCAGTCACAGTGTCTGTCTGTGGTGTGTGAAGTTCAGTCACAGTGTCTGTCTGTGGTGTGTGAAGTTCAGTCACAGTGTCTGTGGTGTGTGAAGTTCAGTCACAGTGTCTGTCTGTGGTGTGTGAAGTTCAGTCACAGTGTCTGTCTCTGGTGTGTAAGGTTCAGTCACAGTGTTTGTCTGTGGTGTGTCAGATTCAGTCACAGTGTCTGTCTGTGGTGTGTGACGTTCAGTCACAGTGTCTGTGGTGTGTCAGGTTCAGTCACAGTGTCTGTCTGTGGTGTGTCAGGTTCAGTCACAGTGTCTGTCTGTGGTGTGTGAAGTTCATTCACAGTGTCTGTCTGTGATGTGTGAAGTTCATTCACAGTGTCTGTCTGTGGTGTGGAAGTTCAGTCACAGTGTCTGTGGTGTGTGAAGTTCAGTCACAGTGTCTGTGGTGTGTCAGGTTCAGTCACAGTGTCTGTCTGTGGTGTGTCAGGTTCAGTCACAGTGTCTGTCTGTGGTGTGTGAAGTTCAGTCACAGTGTCTGTCTGTGGTGTGTGAAGTTCAGCCACAGTGTCTGTCTGTGGTGTGTGAAGTTCAGTCACAGTGTCTGTGGTGTGTGAAGTTCAGTCACAGTGTCTGTCTGTGGTGTGTGAAGTTCAGTCACAGTGTCTGTCTCTGGTGTGTGAAGTTCAGTCACAGTGTCTTTGGTGTGTGAAGTTCAGTCACAGTGTCTGTCTGTGGTGTGTGAAGTTCAGTCACAGTGTCTGTCTCTGGTGTGTAAGGTTCAGTCACAGTGTTTGTCTGTGGTGTGTCAGATTCAGTCACAGTGTCTGTCTGTGGTGTGTGAAGTTCAATCACAGTGTCTGTCTGTGGTGTGTGAAGTTCAGTCACAGTGTCTGTGGTGTGTGAAGTTCAGTCACAGTGTCTGTGGTGTGTCCGGTTCAGCCACAGTGTCTGTCTGTCGTTTGTGAAGTTCAGTAACAGTGTCTGTCTGTGGTGTTTCAGGTTCAGTCACAGTGTCTGTCTGTGGTGTGTGAAGTTCAGTCACAGTGTCTGTCTGTGTGTGTGAAGTTCAGTCACAGTGTCTGTCTGTGGTGTGTCAGGTTCAGCCACAGTGTCTGTGGTGTGTGGAGTTCAGTCACAGTGTCTGTCTGTGATGTGTGAAGTTCAGTCACAGTGTCTGTCTGTTGTGTGAAGTTCAGTCACAGTGTCTGTCTGTGGTGTGTGAAGTTCAGTCACAGTGTCTGCCTGTGGTGTGTGAAGTTCAGTCACAGTGTCTGTCTGTGGTGTGTGAAGTTCAGTCACAGTGTCTGTCTGTGGTGTGTGAAGTTCAGTCACAGTGTCTGTGGTGTATCAGGTTCAGTCACAGTGTCTGCGGTGTGTCAGGTTCAGTCACAGTGTCTGTCTGTGGTGTGTCAGGTTCAGTCAGAGTGTCTGTGGTGTGTGAAGTTCAGTCACAGTGTCTGTCTGTGGTGTGTGAAGTGCAGTCACAGTGTCTGTCTGTGGTGTGTCAGGTTCAGTCACAGTGTCTGTCTGTAGTGTGTGAAGTTCAGTCACAGTGTCTGTCTGTGGTGTGTCAGGTTCAGTCACGGTGTCTGTCTGTGGTGTGTGAAGTTCAGTCACAGTGTCTGTCTGTGGTGTGTCAGGTTCAGTCACAGTGTCTGTCTGTGGTGTGTCAGGTTCAGTCACAGTGTCTGTGGTGTGTCAGATTCAGTCACAGTGTCTGTGGTGTGTGAAGTTCAGTCACAGTGTCTGTGGTGTGTCAGATTCAGTCACAGTGTCTGTGGTGTGTGAAGTTCAGTCACAGTGTCTGTGGTGTGTCAGGTTCAGTCACAGTGTCTGTGGTGTGTGAAGTTCAGTCACAGTGTCTGTGGTGTGTCAGGTTCAGTCACAGTGTCTGTGGTGTGTGAAGTTCAGTCACAGTGTCTGTCTGTGGTGTGTCAGGTTCAGTCACAGTGTCTGTCTGTGGTGTGTGAAGTTCATTCACAGTGTCTGTCTGTGATGTGTGAAGTTCATTCACAGTGTCTGTCTGTGGTGTGTGAAGTTCAGTCACAGTGTCTGTGGTGTGTGAAGTTCAGTCACAGTGTCTGTGATGTGTCAGGTTCAGTCACAGTGTCTGTCTGTGGTGTGTCAGGTTCAGTCACAGTGTCTGTCTGTGGTGTGTGAGGTTCAGTCACAGTGTCTGTGGTGTGTGAAGTTCAGCCACAGTGTCTGTCTGTGGTGTGTGAAGTTCAGTCACAGTGTCTGTGGTGTGTGAAGTTCAGTCACAGTGTCTGTCTGTGGTGTGTGAAGTTCAGTCACAGTGTCTGTCTGTGGTGTGTGAAGTTCAGTCACAGTGTCTGTGGTGTGTGAAGTTCAGTCACAGTGTCTGTCTGTGGTGTGTGAAGTTCAGTCACAGTGTCTGTCTCTGGTGTGTAAGGTTCAGTCACAGTGTTTGTCTGTGGTGTGTCAGATTCAGTCACAGTGTCTGTCTGTGGTGTGTGACGTTCAGTCACAGTGTCTGTGGTGTGTCAGGTTCAGTCACAGTGTCTGTCTGTGGTGTGTCAGGTTCAGTCACAGTGTCTGTCTGTGGTGTGTGAAGTTCATTCACAGTGTCTGTCTGTGATGTGTGAAGTTCATTCACAGTGTCTGTCTGTGGTGTGTGAAGTTCAGTCACAGTGTCTGTGGTGTGTGAAGTTCAGTCACAGTGTCTGTGGTGTGTCAGGTTCAGTCACAGTGTCTGTCTGTGGTGTGTCAGGTTCAGTCACAGTGTCTGTCTGTGGTGTGTGAAGTTCAGTCACAGTGTCTGTCTGTGGTGTGTGAAGTTCAGCCACAGTGTCTGTCTGTGGTGTGTGAAGTTCAGTCACAGTGTCTGTGGTGTGTGAAGTTCAGTCACAGTGTCTGTCTGTGGTGTGTGAAGTTCAGTCACAGTGTCTGTCTCTGGTGTGTGAAGTTCAGTCACAGTGTCTTTGGTGTGTGAAGTTCAGTCACAGTGTCTGTCTGTGGTGTGTGAAGTTCAGTCACAGTGTCTGTCTCTGGTGTGTAAGGTTCAGTCACATGTTTGTCTGTGGTGTGTCAGATTCAGTCACAGTGTCTGTCTGTGGTGTGTGAAGTTCAGTAACAGTGTCTGTGGTGTGTCAGGTTCAGTCACAGTGTCTGTCTGTGGTGTATGAAGTTCAGTCACGGTGTCTGTGGTGTGTGAAGTTCAGTCGCAGTGTCTGTGGTGTGTGAGGTTCAGTCACAGTGTCTGTGGTGTGTGAAGTTCAATCACAGTGTCTGTCTGTGGTGGCTCAGGTTCAGTCACAGTGTCTGTCTGTGGTGTGTCAGGTTCAGTCACAGTGTCTGTCTGTGGTGTGTCAGGTTCAGTCACAGTGTCTGTGGTGTGTGATGTTCTGTCACAGTGTCTCTGGTGTGTGAAGTTCAGTCACAGTGTCTGTGGTGTGTCAGGTTCAGTCACAGTGTCTGTCTGTGGTGTGTGAAGTTCAGTCACAGTGTCTGTGGTGTGTGACGTTCAGTCACAGTGTCTGTCTGTGGTGTGTCAGATTCAGTCACAGTGTCTGTCTGTGGTGTTTCAGGTTCAGTCACAGTGTCTGTGGTGTGTGAAGTTCAGTCACAGTGTCTGTCTGTGGTGTGTGAAGTTCAGTCACAGTGTCTGTGGTGTGTGAAGTTCAGTCACAGTGTCTGTGGTGTGTCAGGTTCAGTCACAGTGTCTGTGGTGTGTCAGGTTCAGTCACAGTGTCTGTCTGTGGTGTGTCAGGTTCAGTCACATTGTCTGTGGTGTGTCAGGTTCAGTCACAGTGTCTGTGGTGTGTGAAGTTCAGTCACAGTGTCTGTCTGTGGTGTGTGAAGTTCAGTCACAGTGTCTGTCTGTGGTGTGTGAGGTTCAGTCACAGTGTCTGTGATGTGTGAAGTTCAGTCACAGTGTCTGTCTGTGGTGTGTTAAGTTCAGTCACAGTGTCTGTGGTGTGTCAGGTTCAGCCACAGTGTCGGTGGTGTGTCAGGTTCAGTCACAGTGTCTGTCTGTGGTGTGTGAAGTTCAGTCACAGTGTCTGTGGTGTGTCAGATTCAGTCACAGTCTCTGTCTGTGGTGTGTGAAGTTCAGCCACAGTGTCTGTGGTGTCTCAGGTTCAGTCACAGTGTCTGTCTGTGGTGTGTGAGGTTCAGTCACAGTGTCTGTGGTGTGTGAAGTTCAGTCACAGTGTCTGTCTGTGGTGTGTGAAGTTCAGTCACAGTGTCTGTGGTGTGTGAAGTTCAGTCACAGTGTCTGTCTGTGGTGTGTGAAGTTCAGTCACAGTGTCTGTCTGTGGTGTGTCAGGTTCAGTCACAGTGTCTGTCTGTGGTGTGTGAGGTTCAGTCACAGTGTCTGTCTGTGGTGTGTGAGGTTCAGTCACAGTGTCTGTGGTGTGTCAGGTTTAGCCACAGTGTCTGTCTGTGGTGTGTCAGGTTCAGTCACAGTGTCTGTCTGTGATGTGTGAAGTTCAGTCACAGTGTCTGTCTGTGGTGTGTGAGGTTCAGTCACAGTGTCTGTGGTGTGTGAGGTTCAGTCACAGTGTCTGTCTGTGGTGTGTGAGGTTCAGTCACAGTGTCTGTCTGTGGTGTGTGAAGTTCAGTCACAGTGTCTGTGGTGTGTGAAGTTCAGTCACAGTGTCTGTGGTGTGTGAAGTTCAGTCACAGTGTCTGTGTGTGGTGTGTCAGATTCAGTCACAGTGTCTGTCTGTGGTGTGTGAAGTTCAGTCACAGTGTCTGTGGTGTGTGAAGTTCAGTCACAGTGTCTGTGTGTGGTGTGTCAGATTCAGTCACAGTGTCTGTCTGTGGTGTGTGAAGTTCAGTCACAGTGTCTGTCTGTGGTGTGTCAGGTTCAGTCACAGTGTCTGTCTGTGGTGTGTCAGGTTCAGTCACAGTGTCTGTCTGTGGTGTGTGAAGTTCAGTCACACTGTCTGTGGTGTGTCAGATTCAGTCACAGTGTCTGTCTGTGGTGTGTCAGATTCAGTCACAGTGTCTGTGGTGTGTCAGATTCAGTCACAGTGTCTGTCTGTTGTGTGAAGTTCAGTCACAGTGTCTCTCTGTTGTGTGAAGTTCAGTCACAGTGTCTGTCTGTGGTGTGTGAGGTTCAGTCACAGTGTCTGTCTGTGGTGTGTCAGGTTCAGTCACAGTGTCTGTCTGTGGTGTGTGAAGTTCAGTCACAGTGTCTGTCTGTGGTGTGTGAAGTTCAGTCACAGTGTCTGTCTGTGGTGTGTCAGGTTCAGTCACAGTGTCTGTCTGTGGTGTGTGAAGTTCAGTCACAGTGTCTGTCTGTGGTGTGTGAAGTTCAGTCACAGTGTCTGTCTGTGGTGTGTGAAGTTCAGTCACAGTGTCTGTCTGTGGTGTGTGAAAAGATGAGAGAATTTACGAAGACGGTCTTGTGGCTATGAATTAACAGATGTCTGACCTACGCATTAACCCAACACGCTGGTCAGACCTTGGGTACCTACCTAACATTGGCTGTGCCATTTATATCACTGTAAACAGCGAGTGTTCATGTGTGTGTGTGTGTGTGTGTGTGTGTGTGTGTGTGTGTGTGTGCATGGATGTTTGGGCACGGCCCATGTGTCTGTGCCAGTTTATGCGGTGCACGAGTGCATGTGCGTTTGTCTATAGTGTGTGTGTATGCATGTGTGTTTGCGTGTGCATGTGTACGAGTGTGTACGCATTGGAGTGTGTGTGTGTGTGTGTGTGTGTGTGTGTGTGTGTGTGTTAATGTGTATGCGTGTGTGTGTGTGTGATCTGTGGGCTAGCATGCTTTTGCGAGCATGCATCTACACATGTATGTGTACATATATGATTGTATATATGTGTGCCCATGTATATGGACATACATACATATGCGTGCGTTGTGTGTGTGTGTGTGTGTGTGTGTGTGTGTGTGTGCACGCGTGTGTTCATGTATGTGCATGTGTGTGTGAATGTATGTATGCATACACGCATGTGCATGTAAGCAGGAGCGCACGTGTGTGCATGCGTGTGTGTGCGCATGGGAAATGAATGTTCAGAAGACTTTGTAACAAAGAACAATGACAACCACACACACACATATATACGCACATACACCTATAACAATAAAAACAGCAACACACACACACGCACCAGTGCATACATTCACATCTGTGGACTCTCCAATTGACACACCTGCATTGCCCAACAGATACACACCCACCAGCATGCACACGTCTACAGTATACACTGGGGTCCCCAAGAGATTCTAAATCTTATCTCAGTTCACATGTGTTTGATGGTTTGTGTCCGTTATTGGAAAGGCCTAGTACAGCGGCTTAGCCCCTGTCTCTAGCCATGCTGCAGATCTGGTGGATCCAGTCCCAGTCTCTAGCCATGCTGCAGATCTGGCGGATCCAGTCCCAGTCTCTAGCCATGCTGCAGATCTGGCGGATCCAGTCCCAAGCCATGCTGCAGATCTGGCGGATCCAGTCCCAGTCTCTAGCCATGCTGCAGATCTGGCGGATCCAGTCCCAGTCTCTAGCCATGCTGCAGATCTGGCGGATCCAGTCCCAGTCTCTAGCCATGCTGCAGATCTGGCGGATCCAGTCCCAGTCTCTAGCCATGCTGCAGATCTGGCGGATCCAGTCCCAGTCTCTAGCCATGCTGCAGATCTGGCGGATCCAGTCCCAGTCTCTAGCCATGCTGCAGATCTGGCGGATCCAGTCCCAGTCTCTAGCCATGCTGCAGATCTGACGGATCCAGTCCCAAGCCATGCTGCAGATCTGGCGGATCCAGTCCCAGTCTCTAGCCATGCTGCAGATCTGGCGGATCCAGTCCCAGTCTCTAGCCATGCTGCAGATCTGGCGGATTCAGTGGAAGGAAACAGGATCCATGAACAAGATTATCATGCAGTACCCATTTGAAATCTGTCAGTCTGGGGATCCGGTAGCATGATCCCCTCAAATTTTTCTTTAAATGTCCATGAAATTTGATGCATTTCAGGGCTTGAACCGTCGACCTGGTAAAGAGACATTTTTGTTTCCTGCATTATGCTGTGCTCTCTCTCTCTCTCTCTCCCAGCTGTTTCCACTAAAGTTCAAACCCTTTATTCAAGCCTCAAGCGCAGTTAATACACAACCTAATGTTTCTCCTTTTTGCTAACGTCTTCTGTGTCTCCTCAGTGAAATACATTTCAGTCAGTTTGTCCTTCTCCCCAACCTTCGCAGCCACACCCTTGTTCATTCTGCTGAAAGCAAGCAATGCATTGTTGCCAAGTCAGTCAGGTGGAGTTCAGTGGTGCCAGTTTTGATCCCTCACACAAGACACCTCCCAACTAAGTCCTTCTAACAACAGCAGTTTAGTTGTGGAACTAGTGCAAGTTGAGTCCTCCTCTGGACATCATATCCATTCAATGGCGTTCCAATGAACTAGCTGATACACAAACTGACTCACCAAGGGCAATGGCACTGTGGGGGAAAACGAAATGAGGCCACCACCAAGAGCATAGAGTGAAGGGTCGCAAAAATCGAAGATTCCTTTAGTATAAAAATCAATGAGGATGCTAAGGAAGAATCCTATCAAATCCTCACATTTAATGAGGATGCTAAGGAGAATCCTATCAAATCCTCACATTTAATGAGGATGCTAAGGAAGATCCTATCAAATCCTCACATTTAATGAGGATGCTAAGGAAGATCCTATCAAATCCTCACATTTAATGAGGATGCTAAGGAAGATCCTATCAAATCCTCACATTTATGTAGGAAGTGCTTGCTTAGCATACTTCCTCAACAAGCAACCGACTGACTCATCCTCACTCTTACGTCAAGAGCAACACATGACAGATTTTCAACATGTTGATGTATTTCCAAAACTCATCATCAACATTGCTACGTCAACAAATTATGTGCTTTCACATTATTTTTCTAAAAGCATCTGCCCGACATTCTTCCATTTATATAAAATTCTGGCAATCATATGCACACATATAAATTAAACATCCCTGCATCGCACACACCCATACATTTCATATCATCCCAGCATGTTCTTCACACTTTTGGACATTTGCATATTTTTGACCTTTTGATCATTCAGTTTCACACTTCACTTTCTCCCCTATTTACTTTTCACAAGGCGTTACTTATCTACACACTTCACAGTGTCTGACATGCACATTTCTGGCACTCTCCTTTCAACACAGTTACATGCTTAACAGGGTTGTCTCATATGCACATTTCTGGCACTCTCCTTTAACACAGTTACATGCTTAACAGGGTTGTCTCATATGCACATTTCTGGCACTCTCCTTTAACACAGTTACATGCTTAACAGGGTTGTCTCATATGCACATTTCTGGCACTCTCCTTTAACACAGTTACATGCTTAACAGAGTTGTCTCATATGCACATTTCTGGCACTCTCCTTTCAACACATTTACATGCTTAACAGGGTTGTCTCATATGCACATTTCTTGCACTCTCCGCTTAACTACAAATCTAACACACCCAGCATATATCTGCCATCACTGCTTTTTCACTCCACTGAGCATATCAAGAAGACAGTCATATTTGCAAAGCAGAATGAAGTTCTTATATTCTGCTTCACATATAATCATGTACTTCTCATCTAAATACTGTACATCACATAAATTCATACACTAGACTACTCACACTCGCCAACATACAACGTTCTGACAAATATATCCTTCAACCACTTTAAAATTTTCATTCAGTGTGCCAACAGCCAACTTTTCACAAACGTTCAATCACAGTGCACCAACAAGGCATCAACAGTCTAGATTATCACTGGGTTTTGTTGTTGCTGTGTTGTTGTCTTTTTTTGTTGTTTTTTTCCAATATCACAAACAAAACCCAAAAGCTGTATGACACTGTGACTAAATACCATTAACCATTTACATTTGTTCATTTATTATTGAGGACACCATTTCCTGCATTGGATATGTACCTTTGTGCACCCGTTTGTATCTAGTGTGAGTCCATTATTTCATAATGTCTTGCATGTGCAAGTGAAGTGCAAGCATGCTTGAGTGAATTTGTGAAAGCAGTGAAGATTCATTCCCAAGTATGCAAAATGAAAAGAAATACAGCACTTTTCCTTTAATCTTACTTCTAATACAATGTCAAACTTTTTTCTTCATTTTTTACACATTTCACTACATTTTCAATACTAAGAATGCGGAAATTGTAGCTGGCATCTGCTTGCATTCGGAACAAGCACAAAAGAAAACTACTTTACAACCTCCATTTGGGGAAATGTCAAATGTCCTTCAATAACAGTCAAACACTTGAACAGAACTGGCAAGACAGTTCATTTGAATAGCTCAGAAGCACTGAAGTGTTCAATATATATTTTCAGACAAAGGGTCACCCATGCAAGACCGAAAGAAAAGAAAAAGAAAAAAGTGGAAAGAGAAGAAAGAAATCCAGTCATTCAGTCAACTTTGAGTGTCAATGGTAAACTTTCGACCATCTCCTAGCAAGGAATCTGGTTCCTAAGGCAAATGATAACAATTCTTCTTTCTGAAGCTCGCAAATATTCAAATCGATTCAAGTTGCAGCTAATGAGCAGCGGTTATGCTAGCAAGTGACAGCGTACTGATCCCTCACAACATCCCTCCCCTCCCTCCCCACCTGCACCACCACCTTTCCCCTCTGGCTTCATCCTTACTTTAATTTAACCCTATTTATGGCATGTGTAAATGACCTAATTGGCAGACTAATTTTTAGAATAATGGGTGTGTTCAGAAATGATGTTTGTTTTCACATAACCAATGGTCAAAACCTATGAGTGTTATATATTTTCTTGAAGCTTAGTGGAAGAACTATCGGATGTTATATATTACCGGATGGTTTATGCTAATGTGGTGGTCATGTGATCCAAAATGGCCGCCGATTACGAAAAAAAAATCACAAAGTATGTGGAGACCACCTCATTTCCTGATAGACGAAACTGATTACAGACAAAGTAAATGTGCCTAAACTTAGAATAATATGTCATCTTTCAGAGGGAGAAAATTTGAGTTTGAAATTGCATTGGTTTTGTCATAAATAACAAAATAAAAGAAATACCCGTGAAATTTTACGTTTCATTCATTAGCTGTATGACTCATTTTCATCCTTTCTATCATACCATGTGTACGTGTTTTGTTTGTATGTCATCCATCCCACCAGCATGTATTGGATGTAGCAACACCATAAACCATCCGGTAATATATAACATCCGATAGTTCTTCCACTAAGCTTCAAGAAAATATATAACACTCATAGGTTTTGACCATTGCTTATGTGAAAACAAGCCCTGACATGATCCCCCTTCCCTCATTCTGGAATTTCTTTATCCCAAACCTAGCATGGCGTTTATTTGGCATGTATTGGATGTAGCAACACCGATTTTTCATGCCGATCATGCTCTCGTCTACGGAAATTTCACGAGAAGGTACGTAGAACTGTTTCCAAACTCTGTTCATGTGATCAAGAATTGGACGCACTTTGTGCCAAGGGTCAAACCCTTCTTCTCCCCTAGCTGGCTGGTGTACATCATTGACATGAAACATTCTGGTCATGAGCAAGAACAATCTCTGGGGCATTGTGGCATTGAAAAAGGGCGTTTGTTGTGACGCTTTGTTCGACCAGTAGCTCGCAAGCTCCTTCTTTCTTATCAGTCCCATATTGAGACTCAGGCCAATGAATTTTTTCATATTGGCCACAGTAACACCATTTTGAGGCCAATGCCTAAATCTGGAATTTGGATGTTGTTCTAGCCACTGAACAAGTTCAGGAGTGGCAAGGAATGAACGTGCATACTCGTTTGTTTGCCTAACTAAGTGCAAAAACATTGCCTCGTCAAAAAACAAACTAAAGTAGTCTATGGGGTCTGCGTTCTCTGGGGCATTTCTAGGTCCTGTATTTCGAACTCTAAACTCTGGAACGTCCCTATCTTGGATTTCGGGTGGTTCTATAACGTTCCATCCATCAACTACAGGGTTAGCAGGGCCTGCATTGTTCCTATCACGAAAATCATCGTGCTCCTCTCCCTCACCCACCCCCTCCGACACACTGCTATCATCGTCACTTCCCTGACTATTCTCTGAATCCGCTTCAGCTCCCACATCAAAGTCACTATCACTACCTGATGTTTCTTGATCATTTGCATCTACCTCTTCCTGTCTAACGGCAATTTCTTCTTCATTATTAGCTCCAAAAACATCGAACAACCCAGGACGAACAGCACCTGCCGCCATCTTTGCCAATGACTCAAAGTCACCTGAACAAACAATTTTCAGAACGATTTTTTTCATTGGACCCCCAAACTGAAAGTACACAGTGAAAGACTAACCCTCCAACCAATGATAGGCAACGTTTCAAAGAGTAAAGGGAAGTTACTGTGTCAGAACTAACCTCTTACGAATTGGCCGATGAGATCGGCCCTAGCAAGCTGGCTGCAGTAAAAGGGCCGATTTAATCGGCCAATGCCATAATTAGGGTTAAACTACTAAGTTCTGTGCTTTGATCCTCTTTACCTTCATTCAATCAGAAACAGTAACAATATAGAAAGGGGGATGATGAGACAGACTAACTGAAGAATACATCAGTTGTGTCCTGAGGATATAAGGACTGACAAGGACTGAACACAGGAGAATGCAGAGGTACTGTTGCATTCTTACCTGTTTCAATCACTGGATTAATACACTTAGAATCACAATGGTAAAGTCTGTGCATTGCTGAACACAGGTCTCTTCCCAAACCTCTGTCCCAACAGTCACTGGACCCCACTGACTGCATCACTTGCAAGTGTCAAGTTGGTGCTGAAACACCTGACTTAACAGAACAGGAGAGCGAGGGAAAAGATGAAGATATCTACAGGCTACCAAGACAGGCATGTTTTCACATTACACTTAGAAACAACTCATCTTCCCACTAAAGCCCTTAAATAACACATCAGCTGCTCTGTGATGTTCTATTTACTAGTCACTTGTTATACACATGTACTGACCCAGACTATTCAGTCACAACCGCAGTCCCAAATCCTACGACTGCAGGGTCATTTCCCTCACACACCTTTCAACAGACTGCATCTTTGGAATCCTCAGCTATTTCTTCAGTGTCACACTGAACGGAAAAAAAAAACACTTCCTGTCTCCCCCTTTTAACAAAAATCCCTAAAAAGAATACAAGTTTTACAATACATAAAAACATGTGAACATCCCAAACTGAAATAAAAATTCACGTGAAAAAATGCATGAAAGCGTGTAAACACATACAGAAAAACATTCAAAGGATGTGATAATGAGCAGAATTCACAAACACCGGGTCATACAACACTATCATTGACAAATACTAAATCACTGGTGAATGGTTAATCAGTTTTTCCGATACTGCTGTAACTACAGTTTAAAAAAAAAAGACAGAAAAAGGTGTTCTTCCGACACAATTTCTATCATACCTGCTTCAATGGCACACATTTGTACAAATGCTCACTTGCACATTCTTTGTTTTGTTTTGTTTTTAAAATTTCAGAGCCTATAGTTCCCAATCTCTTTTCTTCATATCAGCACACTGTCACAGAATCAGACAAAACCAGACGTGACTTTGTACATGAGATTTAAGCAACAGTTGTCAGTTTGGGGTCAAAGCACCCAAGATAACACACCATGGTTACACTCCACAACATTGTCATTGCTCAAGAACTACACCAGTTGTCTTTTTTTTTTTTAACATATTTAGTTCATCTTCATCATGTTTTTTGCCAAGTTCATCATATTATTTTTTGCCAGACATGTGTTCAGAATATGGCGAATTTATATGGTATTTCCTGGAACTTACAAAATATTTTCAACAAAACAAAAGTGCAACAGTAAAAGGTGGAAATCTGGGAAAAGTTTTGGTTGTTTTTTTTTACCTCCAAAACAATTATTTTTTGGCAAAAGATTTTTCAAAACAAATAAATTATGATCTTAAACGGCTGAAATGACCAAAATTTTAGAGGTCCAGTTTACTGCCTGCAGCCCTGTGTACAGGACCAGTTCTCAAAACCAAGGACTTTTAAATCCAAACCAACCCTCCTTGATGTCATGTCCCATCTCCTATCAAGGCCCCAAATTCATTAAACAGAGGACTGCATGGCATGTGGGAACTTGCTGTGTTGTGCCAGTACCCCAGCCATGCTTAGACCTGAGCCGTCCAGCTCCTGCAGGCTTGAAATAACATATCAGATGGCATACAAATATGACACCTCTACCTTATTCCCTGTTTTCACTTTTCTGCAAAAAAAACCCTGTTTGTATTTGCAGGGTAAAACAATGCTTTGAAAACAAGCAACCTAGACGTACTTTCAAAAGTTACTTGAGGCAAACTCTTAGAGGGAGAAACATCAAGCATGTCTTCAGCTTAACAAGCGTTAAGAAATACATGTCTCAACTCTGAAATGGTTTCAACAATCAATCTCAAAAAAGTGAAAAAACAAACATTTCACCGATATACACTTGTTTCCCTTGGATTGTCAGTTGACTGTAGGCAGCAGCTAAGTGATTTATTTTCAAATGCTTACCTGCACACCACCACAACATTCAAATCCTCATTTCATGGGGTCATCATTTCAAAATCAACTTACTAGGACAATATAGATGTGCACAGAAAGAGCTGATCACAAGCAAACATCAAAATGTCTAAGTTAATTAAAATAACTGAAATACAATCACTGATTATAAATATATATATGAAATCATAAATAAATGAAAAGATTATGGCAAGAACAGAACCATTGGTATACCTAGCACATCAACAGACTGTTTGACATGACTGGGCAAATCTTCCACACTGTCTTGTGTGCACACTGAAGTTCAGGCTGACCTTGAAACATCAGGGCCTTTGCCTTAACATGACACTGAAGACTGTCTATCCCTTTCAGCCATTGGTTATAGTAACAAGTTCCTTGGAGGACTATACATTTACCAGACATTTGCTATGGAGCATTATACTGAACATGAAATGTTTCAAACCTCTGAACTATTTCAGCATGATCAATTTCATCCAGTCTCAAGGCATATCACTTTCATTCTTCCAAATAAAACTAGGGTGGGTGGTGGGGGTCTGTGGATAGCTGTACTGAGGTCATTCTAAATTTTTTGTAAAGTTGTTTACTTGTTAGATACATCAAAATGAACTTGATATAATGTATACACGTTCACACCATTAGTATGGGAATGTACACACACATAAACACACACACAATGCAGACACCATGCACATAGACAATCACCCAGCACAAAACAGTCTCAACTCACAAAGCCCATTCTGCTTAAGAGGCCCGGCAGTGTGGGTCAGTCTGGGGCATTTTGACATTGTTTTACCACCTGCCTTCCAGACACTCTAAATGTTCATTCAGCAGTTCTTGTCTTCTTCAAAACATTCCATGATTATTAAATATGGATGTTTCACAGGTTATGGAGATTGTGCAGCAAGGGATAGCAAAATCTGATGTTTCCTAAAACTGGCCATCATTTAAAATGGCCGAAATGTTTTTTTTCCTTTTTGCTGTTGGTGTTGTTGGTGTTGGTGGCCCTCTGGAACTCATTCACTCTTATATTAATCACGACGGTCTGCACATTTCAAATGTTTACCTTCAAACTCTCAAAATCCAGTTAAAACTGCTTACATGGTGGAGAGACACATGCTTTTTTGGTGATAGTCACAGATTTTGATTTCTTGTGGAATTACTGACTTACAACATGATTCACGATATGTTCCAATGAAGCCATTGATAAAACTACAGACTTCTGAAGGACTATGCCACTGAACTCCATAATCTGGGCAGCGCCTTCTCTGCTGCACTTACTGTGTTTGCTGCATTCGACAACTGTGTTTTGCTGAAAGTTTCATGCCAGTATATATTACATGACTTTACTGCTCACTCCTGGGGAGCGATCATTATGGTGTGACCTCAAGAGGGGTCTGTGATCAAAAGGTGACAATGGCAGGGAGGACAGAGTGGACTCTGATCATCTGTAAGGTACGTTCTGTGTGCATGCAGGAGAATGAGAGCCAGATACAATGCTGATTTTGCTAGTCGATATTGATGAACGTTTTGTTTACGAAGGACCTAGCCAAGTTAAGGTTTTTCTCTTATCAAAGCGGCAGCCAAACAAACAAACAAAAAGAAAAAAGCTTGGCCTGTTGTCCCCGAGTCACTCGCCGATACAGTCTTTGATTTCTCCAGTCAGCATTAATCCTCTCTTTACACATGGAGTCGGTTTCCTTCCTGCTGGGTTTTTCTCCTCGAACTTCATACAGGGTCCCTTGTGCGCTATGCATTCAGCATGGCCATTCTTGACACTCGCTTTGCTTGTTCTGGTTTTCCTTCTGTGAAGGCTTTTTTTTCAAACGCTGTTAACAACACTCACTTGGTATTCCGCACAACTTGGCATTCCGCATCAATTCGCTTACCCAGACATTAGATACTTACCTTCGGTCCTTGTGTCACACGTTGTGGACATGCAAACCTGCATTTTACAAAGTTGGCCCAATCGTTCAATATATCCATCTGGTCATTGCTTTAGAAGAGAATGATTTCCAGTTCAACCTGCCGCTCTTGGCGTTGTCCCTCAGTATATTTTGTCAAATTCCTTTCTGGAGTCCCTCTGTCTCTCTTGGTTAGAAGACTCGTCATGACATTCGTGGGAAAGGAAAATTTCAGACAAGTGGGTACTCTATGCATAAAGGAAAGCCTTAATATCTTCTTTTCTTAGCCCCCTCTTTTGTCGGCATTGCCGGTTCAGACCGACATTCTGGCCAATCCTGCCAAACCGGAGGTTCTTTCATCTTATTTTCAAGTAGGGTGCAATTTTAGCGATGTTAATTCTTTCTCCAGGGTTTCTTCACAATCTTTTTCTGATTCTGTAGAAGAAAAGAAAGTGGTGGCTTGTTACTGACCTGATCGGGCTTTTTGCCACCAAATTTCCTAATGGAGAACGGAAGTTTCCAGTTTCTGTTATCCCTGGGCATTGGCCTTCCCAGATGGTTTTCTGTTTTCAAAGCACAGCGAAAATCTTATCTGGACCTCTCAAATGCTTCTTTGTTTGCAAAGCACAGCGAAAATCTTATCTGGACCTCTCAAATGCTTCTTTGTTTGCAAAGCACAGCAAAAATCTTATCTGGACCTCTCAAATGCTTCTTTGTTTGCAAAGCACAGCAAAAATCTTATCTGGACCTCTCAAATGCTTCTGTGTTTGCAAAGCACAGCGAAAATCTTATCTGGACCTCTCAAATGCTTCTTTGTTTGCAAAGCACAGCGAAAATCTTATCTGGACCTCTCAAATGCTTCTTTGCAAAGCACAGCGAAAATCTTATCTGGACCTTTCAAATGCTTCTTTGTTTGCAAAGCACAGCGAAAATCTTATCTGGACCTCTCAAATGCTTCTTTGCAAAGCACAGCGAAAATCTTATCTGGACCTCTCAAATGCGTCTTTGTTTGCAAAGCACAGCAAAAAACGCTTTTCTCACATTGTGTGTACATACTAAAAACATATCTCTTCAGCCTATTATTTTGAATGTTTTTCTCACACTGTGTGTACCTAATAATTTCTGTAGTAAGATAGTTGCTTCATGTGAAAATATGAGGGTCTGAAGGGTGTATGAAAAAAGGCAATGAGCAGTTTTCAAGTAGAACTGTGCCATAATATGCTTATTGTTGTAATGAATATTATCATGCTTACCTTTGTAACCTAGCACGCTAGTGTTACTATTGTGCCTTGCAGATGGGTTCTGTTTGCACTGCTCAAAAGGTCTGTTTATTTGCACCTAAATCACCTAGTATCCAAGTGTGGGGTGGCACACTCTTACTCTTGTGGCCTCAAGCGAAAGTGGGATCCGACGCTACGCCACGTCATGGTGGACTGTTTCATGGTGTGTTCCTTCTTTGTGCCTTGGGTCAAAACAACAAAGAGAAATAAGAGAGGAGAGAAGGAAGGGAAATCTTCCTGTAGCCTCATGTATTCCGAGTGCTTTGTGACGCACTCTCATTTTTTTCCCCTTCTTTAAGCCTTGTTATATTGTGCCTCAGAATATTCATTTGAAAGCCACTTTTTTTGGAGTGTCATGGCTCACTGTCACATTATCTGTTGGGTATGTTCTCTAGTTGGAGACTTCGGAACACTCGCCTGACTTGGATATGATTTCTTACCACTTAAGATTGATGTTTTGTGCTTCCACTCTGTAACTGGGTGTCTAAGGGTGATCACTCGTGCTGGCTTTTGTAATGAAAATCCTGAGGTGTAGTGATGTTCATCACCAAGTGGGGATAAGGCATTTGTTTGGACAGATCATAATACACTTTTAGTAGTAAATTTCTTTTTTGTTTGTTTGTTCTTTTTCATTCAAGAAACCTGGAAATGTTGACTGGTCCAACAACACTGGGTTCTTTAGCTGTGTGCTATGCTGAGACAGAGGCTTGTGTCAGATATGTTGCATGAATGATGATCTGAGACTATCCCTGGAATTTAAACAGTGAGAAGCAGCTCTGGGTTTGAAAAGTTCAAAGGAAAGAAAAAAAAAGAACCATGAAAAGTTTCAGGACTGAAGGACTAGACACTTCCTGGGAATCCTCTCTGTGGAATCGTGCCTGAAAGAGTCTGTGGAATCATGGAGGTAGGGATTCTCTCCCACACCTGATCGTCACAGCTCCCCTTTCAAATGAAGGGGGTGGAACTGGGACTTCCAATCATATAATAATTACAGCAAAACCAATATCCAACTCTTGCGAAAGGAGAAGACAATGACCCTGTGAAGAAGCAACCTCTCATGTAGATGATGGTAAGGCAACAGCTTTTACTAGGATCATCCCTCGCCTTGAAATCCCCCCCCCCCCAATCAAATGCCTCTTCACACTCAAGGCGTCGCATGTCACAAGTAGCTACCCATCCCTTTTTCAATCCAGTCCAGCCACCTTGCCTCAGCGAAATCCTTTTCTTGCACCTTGCTCAGGTCCACTAACCGGAAGCTGTCTTTCAAAATCCACATGCGGCAAAGAACACTATCAGGTCACAATGCTGGGATCTGAGAATGGAGCCGGTCCCCATCCGAGAGATCTGGGGCTAGGTATCTCCAGGCACGGTCACTGCTTTCCTTGGCCTTGATGAGAATGTCCTCGGCCAGGTCCTCCACAGTGGTGTACCGCACCTCCTGGAAGTTGAAGACGTCCCGGATGAAGCTCAACACCAGGTCCTGTCCAACACAAAGATTCAACAACTTGTTTATGGCATAACTTCTGTAAATCAAACAGAAACAATCAAAACCAAACACACACACACACACACATGCCCAAAAGTGCTGTTTGCTTACTTTAGGGTCAACATTCCATCCATCAATCCTTCCAGTCTATTCAGCTGTATGTGATGACTGTGAAGTCAGAAATTCTATCAATGTCAATATATGAGACTGGAAAAAATATAAATATATAGGAATTTTACCACACTTTCCTGTCCAAACAAATGCCTTATCTCCACTATCTTTTACCTGAATGCTCAGTGTTGACCACGCTCTATCAGGAGAAAGGTATTGAGATGACAAACTTTGGTAATGTCAGTACTGTCTTATATGGTTCACATGTTGCTGAAATTGCCATGGTTATTTCTCAGTCACCGGCTGCAAAATTTTTATGGAGATCAGTTTTGCGTATCACTAGGGTATTTCACTTATGTAAGCATGCATATATCAGATGTGGGTTTGAAAGTACTAAAGTGTGGAGGGTTGTGTTTTTTTTTTTTTTTTTTTTTTTTTGGGGGGGGGGTTGTTGTTTTTTTCTTTGAATAAGTGTCTAATATCATCTGGCGATGAAAAGACATTAAATAAACCTCTGAACTGAAATGATCATGGAACACGCTATACATCAGAAATCCTTCAACAAAATCAAAATGGAGAGCAGGGAGCTAACTCTACTTTAATCCTTCAGGAATAAGGAGTGGTCTCCCCTACTGAACACCCAATCAACACTCGCCTTTTCCATATTGCGGGGTAGGGGGTGGGTGTCCTTCAGTTTGGACAGGTAAGTACATCATAAAACTACTTTTAGTCATAACATTCCTTTCTTCATGCTTACCTGTACAAACAAAAGCCAGAATATCAAAAAGAATGGTGGGTAATCTCACCTGGGAGACAAATTAATGCTCAGACTCACAGTGCACGAGGCAGACCTCAACTCATCCCAGAGCTCGGTGTTAAAGCCACCAAATAGCCATAAGTCTCACTGATTTCTGGAGGTTAAAAGGATTGTCCCTGCTCCCCATTATGTATCAATTAACATAAGTCAACTATGAAAAAAGAAAACGAGTCAGGGTCAGGAAAAGAAGACCCATGCAAATCAACCCTACAAGACTATGTCACTGACTGCTGTCGAGTAAGCAATGGTTATTTATTCAGGGACCCAACGTATTATTCAAAAGATAGTAAAGCAAGGTGAATACATATTAACATCAAGTTAATGTGATAAAAAGGCCAGTATATATATGTTGCCAAATACGTCTATGGAGCATATATCACTGGTATGTACATGAGCAATAACATGAGGGTTTGCCAGACACTGAAATTTGGGTGACAAAGGGGCAAACAAAGAGGTGTGCCCCAACACCAATGTACAGGGCAAATAATGTACCAGTAAAGGGGCTACAGAGCCATTCCTTGATGGATGTACCAACAAAAATACTCAATGGATAACACTGCTTTAAAGTGCACAGTGCCATTCTTCCATGGATTGCTAACAATAATGCTAAAAGATTGTCACAGTGCCATTCTTCCATGGATTGCTAACAATAATGCTAAAAGATTGTCACAGTGCCATTCTTCCATGGATTGCTAACAATAATGCTAAAAGATTGTCACAGTGCCATTCTTCCATGGATATGACGACAATGCTCAAAGTGCACAGTGCCATTTCCTGATGGATGTGCCAACAATCTTCCAGTGCCATTCTTTTGATGGATATGTCAACAAAATACTCTAGAGTCTCCTTTTCTTTTCTTTTTTTTTTTAAAATGTGAGATGACTGACCCAAACAAGTATCCAGGCTCTTGTGTGGAAGATGCTGCATCTGACAAATTCACTCTCAACAGGCATTCTTGCAGAGTGATGGGGTCCCGCTGCAGTATGTCCATAAGTGAGCCACAAACCCTCAGATCGACCTGGCTTTAGTTTTAGGCACAGAAACTGTATGTCCATGAGTGAGCCACAAACCCTCAGATCAACCTGGCTTTTAGGCACAGAAACTGTATGTCCATAAGTGAGCCACAAACCCTCAGATCAACCTGGCTTTCAGGCACAGAAACTATATGTCCATAAGTGAGCCACAAACCCTCAGATCAACCTGGCTTTTAGGCACAGAAACTGTATGTCCATAAGTGAGCCACAAACCCTCAGATCAACCTGGCTTTCAGGCACAGAAACTGTATGTCCATAAGTGAGCCACAAACCCTCAGATCAACCTGGCTTTCAGGCACAGAAACTGTATGTCCATAAGTGAGCCACAAACCCTCAGATCAACCTGGCTTTCAGGCACAGAAACTGTATGTCCATAAGTGAGCCACAAACCCTCAGATCAACCTGGCTTTTAGGCACAGAAACTGTATGTCCATAAGTGAGCCACAAACCCTCAGATCAACCTGGCTTTCAGGCACAGAAACTGTATGTCCATAAGTGAGCCACAAACCCTCAGATCAACCTGGCTTTTAGGCACAGAAACTGTATGTCCATAAGTGAGCCACAAACCCTCAGATCAACCTGGCTTTTAGGCACAGAAACTGTATGTCCATAAGTGAGCCACAAACCCTCAGATCAACCTGGCTTTTAGGCACAGAAACTGTATGTCCATAAGTGAGCCACAAACCCTCAATCAGCAGACGTTAGTATTTATATGCGGAAAAAAATCAATAAGAAAGATTTCTTTTCTTATCTCTAACCCTTAAAGACAACAATGACCTTGTTTGTACAGAAAATTATGGAATAAGAAATGAAAACAGAGACTGGGCTGTCTGAACTTTCACTTTCTACTTCAGCTCTCTCTCTTTTGTTTGCGATAAACTATATGTGTTGGGCTACATGATTTCTGTAAACTTCCTTGTCACTTGTATTAAACAATAGGGCCATTCAGTTATCCTGTTGTCTTCATCCACATCAAGCCTTTCTCTGTGAAACTAAGATTTGAAAAGAACTGGTCTTCCATCAAGGAGGTTTTACTTTTGTATGCTTGTGTTTTACTTTTATACAAAATGACAGCTGTGAGTCAGTTTGTTTTCAACATTCAATATTTCAAAAGAGTGGTTTTGTTGATTGCAGACTTCATTAAGGACCACAGGGTACACTCACTACCAACTTCCCTGTTTTCTTTTCTCCCAAACTATTTGACACAGGAACAGGAAAGTGAGTACATACAATACTAATTGATAAAAAAAAAATTCTTTGCATACAAACATTCACCCTTCTTGGTATCTCGTATACAATAATTTATTTAACCTTCATTGTCCTGTATTTCGTATGACAGAATTCGCCTAGACTACTAAGTTTATATTGGAATTTGCTGCCCGAATTGGGGTACTGACTTTAAAAAATTGTAAAAAATAAACTAATGGATAAAAAGATTTCAAATTTTCAGCAAAAATCTATGGAAAGCTGAACTTTGGTTTGCACTTGTTATTTTAGGGGGATGTGAAAATATTTTTATGGCTCAACACTCACACACCTGATTTTACCTGGAAAACACACCTACGTCAGTGAAATAGGTGATAGACAGGCAATACAACACCCATCAACTTTATAACACCTACCTTTTTGGTGGCAAGTGGTCAGGTTCACCATCTGAAAGAACTGATGGGTGTTGTGAGGTGTTAGTAGTTACACAGGTAGCTAGGAATATACGCGAAATTTTTGTGACGTTTTTAAGTCACATAGCAGGAAAAAATAAAAATAAAAAAAATAAGAAGTCAAAATCATACCATATTTACTGAAAATGTATTGGAGTGCATGCTTGTTGATCTGCATGAGTTAGTTTGTGTTTGTGAGAAAAAGAATTCCTATGACTGATAATATTTCTAACTATATGCAGGTGTTAGTGGGAAGGAAGAGAGGCAGGCATCACAACACAAAACAACACTCAAATATTTTTGTTGTACTCACCGTATGGTTCCAGATGTAATGAATTATATAATCCAAATGTGATCACACACAAACAACACAGTCACTGGAAATGTTCTTGCTTTTGATCACTTTTGTCACACACAGATCACCGACATGAAATTTTCTTTCCGTTGTGCACTTTTCTTACATGCACAAATTCCAGTACTTTTGTATGTGGCACTTTCAATATTTAGTCAACCCAAAAACAGTCTGTACAAAACAAAAATGACAAAGTCCAGTCCTTGATTTAGTCAAGTACCGTAAAGTTCGGACTATTGAGTGCACCTGTATATAAGCCGCACCCACTAAATTTTTTAAAAATCTGAACTTTTTTCACAAATAAGCCGCACCGGTTTATAAGCCGCAGATATATACAACACAGTCCGATGTGCCGCAGGCGGCAGCTGACCGAGCGTTGAGTTCACATAGTGTCGAAAATCATCACATACAATGTGTTCACTGCATTCATTGGCGTTTAAATAGGTCAGAATACAAGAGCATGTTTCCAGCTTTTCTTCAGTCTTTTTTTTTTTTTTTTTTTTTAGTACGATGTGTTTTAAATCAATTAGAATCGAAGTTTTTATGAGGCTTCTTACAAGTGTTGTCTTTCCAACATCATTGCTTTAAAATCCTGAGCATATGCATGCATTAAGCAACCAATGTTTATGAAATAAGATGATTGGGACACAAAAAGCTGTGAGGCTATCAAAGTCCCAAGTGAAGTGAACTGAACTGAACAAAAAAAATACAAAAAAAAACAACGCATTAACGATGCGCTAGAAAGGCAGTTCTCTCCTGCATTCGTTGGTGTATCAAGCTAAGCGATTGGCTGAGTACTCGAAAGCGCAAGCCAATCAAAGCGAAGGTATCAAATGCAAACCTTCACTCCCTGTCCACGATTTCAACAATGGTATGGCGGATCGAAGCCAAGGTCTGACAATGACCGAGTTGAATGCGCTAATCGTTTTTGAATTGCAAGACGCACTTGGTAAGATAACGCATATAATAACAAACCAGAACATTAATGAAACGATTCGATTGTTTTATTTCGCTTAATACCGTGCCAGTGCTTAGTTATTTTGTTCGTAATTCACCTAGTGTTAGTCAAGATTAAACAGGTCGGAAACGGCCAACACATTGCGCCGTTCGAAGCGATCGTATTTTTGTAGAAGACAAACTGATGAAAAAAGATATCAGTAATGGGCTTTACTTATGTCGATTCCCATATTTCTGAACGGGTTACTGATTCCATTACACGATTACACAGAAAATCGTAGTTAAAAGCATAATAAAAATTCATGAACAGTAAACACGATATGGTGAGTTACAGAGATTGAGAGAAGCTAAGAATAGACGAGGGTGTGGTGCTTCTGAAATCGGAAAAATCCGCAAATAAGCCGCATCGTTGTTTAAGCCGCAGGGTTTAAAGCTGGGGAAAAAGTCGCGGCTTATAGTCCGAACTTTACGGTATCAGGTGTACTGCTAGGAATGAGTGTGTAGGAACCTACTCACTGCTGGTGAAAAGAAAAAAAGCAGCCACGATCCTTGCACAAAGCCACCTTACACATCACACACTCATGTGTTGACTGGATGGCATTGCCTGCTGGGGTTTTCCTGCCTTCCTTCTTGCAACAGACACAGTCCTTCTTGCCTCTGGCAGACTGGATTTTGGAAGGAAAGTGTTTGTGCTTGTCTGGATTGTCATGAACGACGGGACGGCCGATCCGTTTTCGACCTTTGAAACCATTCACCATGCCCATGACAATCTCAGTGTGAAATTCCACATGCAGTTTCAGTGGGGCATCTGCAGTGTTTTTGTAGATTACAAAGGCATTTACTGCAGCAGTGTCCAGGCTGAAGAAGAACACATATTTCCACCACTTCATGAATTTCTGCTTGGAACAATAATATGATCGCAATTGATCATGCTTGTCAACACCGTTGTAGTTCTTGGTGTAATCAGCAACAGCCAGGGGCCTAGAATACCTGGCTTTTTCAACACCCCCTGCACCTTTTCTGACAAGCTCTCCATCGGTTCCATCATGGACAGAAGTAAGAAGGGTGACCTTACGACGGTCAAACCAAGCAACAGCCTGAAGCTTGCCCTTCAAATCATCATAGCCAATCTCACGAAACCAGCGCTTTGTGTCCCCAGACTTTTTGACACATTTTGCTGGCTTCATATCCTGTGGCAGACCCTTCCTGTTATTTCGCAGTCCCACATGCCAAGGTTTTCTTCTGAAACAGATATTGAATGAGGGGGAGTGACGTGAAATAATTATCAAAGTAGATGGTGTGCCACTTGAAATAATGGGGTTCTGCCAAGTGTTTGACAACACGATCCCCTAGGGCATCACCTGTCCCAGCAGGCACATCATTGGTCTTCCCAGTATATACTGAATAATTCAGCATATAAAAGAATCGGCATCACACAAAGCCCACACCTTGAGGCCCCATTTCTTTGGTTTTGCAGGCAAGTACTGCAGAAAACCACAACGACCCTTGAACTTGATCATTGCCTCATCTACTGTGATGTTTTGCCCAGGTAGAAACTGCATAGCAAAACATTCTTGTGTCATGGAAATGAGAGGTCTGACTTTGAACAGGGGGTCATACCCAGCCTGACCTCTGGGAACAAACTGAGTGGTATCAGCGAGGTGAAAATACTGGTTCAGCTGTTCAAACCTGTTCTTCGACATGACACTTGACACCCAAAGATTGAAGAAAGGAGAAGAGTCTTTCCAATAAAAATCACGATGAGGAACAGGGGCCATGTTCATAAACATGAGAAGACCAACAAAAGCTCTGATTTCATCCACAGTGGTTGGCTGAAACTTATCCTCAGGAAGACCAGCAGCCATGAGCGTTTGTCTTGCATACAGGTTGGTTTCCCTGGCCATGAGATGGAATGCGTCCAAAGGAAAAACAAGTGAAAAATAATCAAAAGGTGTTCGAAGATTCACTTGTGGACGTGGGGGGCCCCTGTATGCATCAAACACACGAACTTCAGTCCGAAAGTCGTCGTTTGACCACTGCAATGACTGTGCACATCCACCGACATCAGTAGCACCTGCGTCGCCTATGTTCGAGTCACTGTCACTACTCGCATTCACTCCTTCTGCAACTTCATAGTCACTGTCGCTGTCTACAGAGTCGAGATCAATGTCCGATTCATTCCAGTCGTTATTTTCGGTCGGAAACACATTCATGTTGAACATTTGGTCCACAGTCAAGCTCATGTCACTATCACTGTCAGAGTGCGACATTTTGATCATAGTCGGAAGTCGATGGGATGACCAAAATAATCGATTAAAAATCAAAAAAGCCACAAACCGCTCTTACAAATGGCGCTGAGAAAGGTATGAAAGGCCCGGATAACGACCGGTTTGTCTTATTACTGTAGTCAACCCAAATAAGGGAGGCACACCGAGACAATCAGCCTACTGACGAACGGGCGGTATAGGGCGGATCAGGAGCCTGAGGGGTCGGGCGGAAAAGGGCGGAACGGGGATAGAAAGGTTAACATAATCATGTACGGTGCATAACATTGATACCTTTGATTCAACAAACGTACACCTAGGTTTGTATTCTGACCATTTACCTATGCTTGCTTGAGCTCCATATTTGGTCATTGGGGCTACCTGAAACTAGGTAGCGGCAGCCAAAATTTGAATTGCAAATTGCATATTTCTGTTTAAGATTTTTAGATAGAACTTTTAAAGCAAAACAAAGTAAAAAAAAAATTACTGCTCTATCTTTATTAGTTTAAGAAATATCGACATTTTAATATTGCATTTGCCGAACGTTCGCATGTAATAGTGTGACATGGCATCTTTGAAGCCTCCCAGCAAGAACACCATGCATGTGAGACATAAGATATTATGCATTTGGAGTGTGTGTACCATATACTCTTAGCACACAAATTTACAGGGCTGTCCAAAACAAATTGCCTCTTTTGCTTGTGGTCAAAAATGGCACTTCATGCAATTCCGGAAACGTCAAATCGGCACGAGGTGCCATGTTTGGGGACCTACAGATTTTAGAAAATGACCTCAAATAGTGATTTCTTTAGATTTTTTGAGTTACCAGTTTGCATAGACTTAGCCTAATTTTTTTCAGCTCAATGGGTCTGTAAACGTTCCATCTAATGAGGTGTAAATATGCTTAGAAAGGCCAAAATGTACAGTGGCAAATAGTCCGTAGATCGACAAAATTAGAAAAAATGGACATAATTCCTGAACTAATACAGATTTTCACTTCAAACTTGGTGGTTGTATTCTAAATGGTATCTTTTGTCTTGTAAGTGTTAAATGACAGAAATCAAGCAAAAAAATACCTGCATAATCCATTTTAAATGATGCTTAGGGGACCTAAAATCCACAGACGTCAACAGGAAAATTGCAATGTTTTCCAAACCACTTGTCATATCCCTCTCAAATTTTAACCAGATATCTAAAATGGTGGTATGCATAACTTAAACTACTGAAAGTCTTCACAGACAAACTTTTTGCTTATTTAGATTGTCTTAATAATCTACTAACAATACTAGTGTAAAGATCTCAAACCCAAAATCATTATTTTTGAAAATGATGTCAACAGGTTCACTGATAGCTGAACTCACTGAAAAGAACATTCTTCACAAGTCCTACCTTTCAAATAACACCTTAGGTCACTTACAACAGACATTTCTTGAAAGAAGCTAATCACAGACGATTTTCAAACAGGAAACGTTTGAATGCGTCGTATCTCTGGCGTAGATCATTTGGCCAGTCCACAACAGAAGACCTCCCAGATGAAGAAGATGGGGCCAGGGTGAGGTTGGAGGCAAACAACATGAATTTCTACCATCTTCTCCTTGGCTTGTCCAGCATCATGACAGACCGGGCTGCCCTTCTGGATGGAGATCAGACAGCTCTTCCAGCATCTGTATGGCAATGTCCACAAGGGTGGAGGTGTCCTCTGTTGTCACAGGAAGAAAGCCCATGGAGAAGGAGCCACTGGCAGTGGTAGCTTGCTGACTGATGTAGCTCTTCCCACTCCTGCTGGTTCCATCAATGTGCAAGTCCCAGCGCTCGTGACTTCTGAGGACCTCTGCCACATGAGACTTGCTGACCACATGCCCTTGGTCAGCAAAGCGTAAAGCTGACCTTTGTGAGGGCAAATCACCTTCTGGAATCCTGGCACCACACAGCCGTGCAGCAGTTCTGATGACAGCACCACACCTGTGAGCAGGAACTTCAGACTCTCCCACAAGCTCCATAACTGCTATCTTTGCCTCGGTTTGAAGTGCCCGTTTTCATCTTTGAGGCGCAGTTCTTCAGGATCTTGCAGAACTTCACCAGCATGTTGTTGGTCCAATAGTGTTGCTTCCATTTTTTCCTTCAGAGTAATTATCTTTGTTTTCAAATTTGATGCAGTAGTTTGGCTGCTCTTCAGTTTTTGTCTAAGACCATTTATCTTTCTTTGACAACCTCCACTTTGATGTTGTTTAATTATGTGCTCTGTTTTTTTCATATCATTTTCTTTCCTTTTTAGCCTTTTGTAATAATTCGGCTGTTGTATTGTTGAAATTTTTTGGTTCGCTCTCTGTAACTTGTCTCTTAACAGAAGTTGTTCTTGATCTGATGATTTCTTATCAGCAATCATTTTAGCCATTTCCGTTTCTAGTGCCATCAAACGTTGGTTTTCTTCATGCAAAACGTTTTTCAGAGTGTCAACTTCTGATTTTGATGTTTTGAGTGCTGCCTGTGTTTCTTCCAGTTGCCGGCGAAGAGCAGCTAACTGTCTCCCATGTGTGTTGCTAATTTAATAGCCGCATTCCCATTATCCGTCTTTTCTTCATATGTGACCTGAGGATCTGACAAATGTACTGCAGAGGCAGAGGGTTCTAGTGGGGATAAGTTTTGTTCCAGACTCTTTTTTAATACAAAATGCTCTGGAGGCTGCAAAAGAAAGTCTTTCAATTTCTGCTGACTGCTGGGTCTGGAAGCACTTTTCAACAGACTGTCATAGGGTTTCCTGGTTTTGGCCAATTTTGTGTTGAGCTGTTTGTCAGAGAGCCCTGCAATGTTTAACCCTATCATGTGGAACCACTCTTTTTGTAGAGACAGGCCTTCTTCTTTCTGGAAGATCAGCAGATCAATCAGCAACCCATTTGTCACTGACACCTCACACAGCTGGGACTGGTCAAAGGTATCTGGTGAAAGGAGATGGTGTCGCTTGATTCCTTTTTTCTGCAAGAAGTGACCAATATTTCTACTTTCCAGTTCGAACCTGACATCCGTCTCTAAAAATCTCTGAAGATCACCATCACAGGATAACGTTGAAACACCTCTGATTGCATGGTTGACCTCTGTTTTCAGTGTAGTGTGTGCAAAAATGTTTTCATCACACACTTTGTCAACAAAGGCGGAAATCTCATCCCAGCTCTTCTCACAGGTCCGTCTCAAACAGTCCAGTTGAAGCAACAGCTTGTTGGTGGCAACTGACTGCTTGGTCAGGCCTACTTTTCTCCCCTTCCTTCTGCTGTGAGGTACTGCTTCATGCGATGAAACTGGTCATCTTCAAGGAAAGAAAGGAAAACTTTAAGCATTTGACTTCCATTGTTTTTTGCATGCTTCTCAGATGCGTGCACCTGTGTCAGTGTGGGGGGAAAAAGACAGGAGAAGAGGAAGAGGTGTTTGTGAGCTTCAATGTGTGTGTGTGTGTGTGTGTGTGTGTGTGTGTGTGTGTGTGTGTGTGTGTGTGCGCGCGCACACACCTATATCATGTGATTGTGAGTGTGTTTTCAAGACATCACAGACATTTGCAATATAACCTTTTTACAATGAAGTGAATGAGATTTACTGGAAAATAATCTAAGTGAGCATATTTTAACAAGGAACATTTCTTTAGTACTTTTCTCACCATACATTTATATAAATACTAGAAAGCTCAAAGTGCTGAAGTACCTTAACAATAGCAACAAGAAAAGCAAACTAAAACACTCATTCACCACACACACAATCGATCATGTATTTTTTTAAATGCAGTCTTTTTCATAAAATGTATGTTCTTTTCGTGACTGTGTTGTATAAGGGGGAGGGAGAGAGAGATAATAAACGGAATGATGTGGTGGGCTCATACACGCGAGAAAAACCCAACAAGTACTACTGCCCCTTCTTCAATACTATTACAAAATACACATACAATGACAGAAATCAACAGATCATTTCATGAAAACAAAAAAAATAAACGATCACTATGCGCATTCACTTCGAAGAAAAACGCACGAACACGGCCGCACAAGATCGACCAGATCGTTTTGTTACTTGTGACCAAAGTCATTCCACTTCCGGTAATCGATACTGTCAAATAATTTAATAAAATATGCCCCAAACTTTTATTATATAAAAAATTAAACATACGATTCGACAATGTGCAATCTTGAAATTATATTTAGTTAATGTTTAGGTAAAATGAGCCTTCCGATAAAATTAAATCAACTTCGACAGGAAGACGACAAGAGTACAGAACATGTTTTTCCTAACACTTTCACTTGATCACTTCTAATTCAAAACTAACCATAATCTGGTCATTCTCAACCGATCATTTCTTTGAAAGATGTGCTTAAATAATCGATCTGCCATAATCACAAATAAAACTTACCATAGAGATCCTGGACACGGACGTCCCATTCATTTGAAACGATGTGTCGGTCCGACGCACTTGCCATGTAGGTCGCCATTCCGATTGTATTGTTGTGCCTCGCGACGTTCCGCACACTCGCTTTTCCCGGCTTGCGATTGGTGGCTATAGCACGGATAGAGCTCATTTGCATACCGCTGTGTTGGACTTGAAATCCTCTTTCCAGCGCACCCTAAGATGATATATCTTTATTCAGTATTTCTTGGAGATAAAGTAGATTGAAATTTACCCAATTTTTCAACTCGTTTTCTCAAATTAATACTGGACTTAAATTATTTTGAAACTTGTACTGTTTTAAAGAGGAATCTTCGATCTTTATTATGAAACTATTTTTAGATCACTCTGTCCAGCATGTGTAAAGCGAGTCGAGATTTTCCAACACGTACCAACTTCGGGTTCGGCGGACGTCGGCAATTTCGCTGACGGCGAAGCTGACTTTTCTTTCCAGGGGGTATTTTTCATTTAGATTTTCTCTCTCTCACGCATTCATGACAAAAATGAAAATACATGAGAATAAAAGTAGATAAATAAAGGTTTATTCAGAATCAAAAGCATCGTTATAGATACAGTATTACACCAGCACTGCCTGATTGAAGTTGGCCTATTTTCACCTAAAATCAACCTTTCCCTCACTGCTGACAGGGGCGTGCCGCTACCTACTGAAACCTAGCCTCCCCATACATAAAATTACCATGGTCCTCCAATTTTCCACCTGAACTGACCAATTTGATGCAAAACACAATCCAGCCAATGACAACGATATAAACATCATCAAACACACACACCTTAAAAAAGTTACAGACAGGCTTCATGGGTGACTCAGGCCAAGGAAGCCCAGGCCAGCACAGGACTGGTGTGCTCTGACACTGTGTAGAAGTGAGAGATAAATCCATCAGGGTACTGAAACAAAAGAAAGGAGTGTAAGTGCACACACACATACAAACACACACACAAAAACATGCATGCACATGCATGCATGCATGCATGCACGCGCGCACACACACACACACACACACACACACACACACACACACACCACATCTGTAAGCCTGATAATAATAGAAGATAACAGTAATAGACGAAGTGATCAAAGAATAATCCTGACTTGGTCAGCAAAGTTCTTAGCTGCCACCAGCATGGAATTAATTACCTTCTTCTTTTTCATTCTTCTTCACTCTTCAAATAGAGCTCTGAAATAGGGGAGCTGCCAGTCTACCAATATGCTGGAATCATGTAGAATTTCTGTGTTAAGTTGTGTTTTGAATGATCTTTAAGAAAACTGCAGTTTTCTTGGCTTGTGCTAAATAAGAAGCAGGCCTAACGATGCTAAGCAACATCACTGGTTCATGTTAATGGCAGCAATGGTGAATTTACATTGTGCAGCAAAGGACAGACTATACAAATGATTCAATGGAAAAAAAAGTTCGGTTGATCACCCATATTTTACTAGCACCTCTCTCATCAGGTCATCAAGAATAGAGGGGGTACTTTTAAGATCGAGACACAGGTGGATAGGTGAAGGTGAAAAAGCGACAAACTATTTCTGTAACCTGGAAAAAAGACATTTTATAAGTAAGAGTATGGCTAGTTTAATTGATAAGCATGGCAATGTTCTAAATGACCAAACAGAGATTCTTCATGAAGTCCACGGATGTTATGAATCCTTGTACAAAAAATAAGGAGTTGACCACTGTGATTTAGATGAGCTCATTGAAAATATTCCACATTTAGACCATGACGAAGCAAATAATTTAGATGGCAAAATCACACTTGAGGAGACATGTATAACATTAAAGAATATGAAAAACAACAAAAGTCCTTGCACTGATGGTTTCACTACAGAATTTTTAAAATGTTCTTGGAGCAGAATAGGTGTCTTTGTTGTTAAAACTTTAAATGCCAGATTTCGAAGGGGGGGTGGGGGGGGTGCTTTCTTGTGTTCAAAGACAGGTAGTAAGCGTATGCATAACAAAGGGAGATAAACCTGGGCACTTCATGAAGAATTGGAGACCAATCTCGTTAAATGTTGTATAAAAAATAGGATCATCGTGTATAGCCAACCGTTTAAAAAATGTTTTAGCTGGTCTCATCAATGAAGATCAAACAGCTGCTATTAAGAATAGATACATAGGAGATAATATTAGGCTCATTTATGACACAGCTGCTTACTTAGAAGAACACAACTTACCTGGGCTTTTATCAAACATTGACCTAGACAAAGCACTTGCTTCAGTGAGCTGGGATTTTATGTCTTAAGTATTGAAAGCATTTGGCTTTCAACGGGACTTCTGCAAATGGATTGAAACATCCTATAAAAATATTAACTCATATGTCCTTGTTTATGATCAAGTTTCTAGCTGGTTTGAGGAAGACCGCGGATGCAGACAAGGTGACCCACTATCGCCATATTCATTTACATTATACGTTGAAATTCTAGCATTAATGATTCGGGAAAATGTAGACATACATGCAATAGTTATAGATACAGTCAAACACAAACTTTCTCAATATCCAGATGATACAGAATTTCTTTTAGTAGGCGACAAAAAATCATTTGAAACATGTATAAATGTACTGAAAATGTCTGGTCGTATATCAGGCTTATATATGAATCCTGGAAATATTAGCGCTGTCTGGTTGAGGAGCTGTGAAAATTCTACTGTTCATTACATGGACCGCTTGGGTATGGAGTGAAACCCACAAAAAAATCAAAATTCTCGGAATGTGGTTTACCAATGATTTGCAAAACTGTGCAGGTATTCAGAAAAATTAGTGGGCATGAAACATTGTTCAAGATTTTGATGAGAAGACAACTAATTCCTGTGGGCAGGGTGGAAGTTTTTAAATCACTTATTTTATCAAAACTCATCCATTTCTGGATATTACCACCTAAACCACCTGACACTTTTTTCAGACTTTACAAAGTTACAGTCACAAATTTGCGTTGAATAAAAAAAAGACAAAATAAATAGAAAAACTGCACATAAAAGTATCCAAAACAGTGGTCTTGAAGTACCAGAATTAACCCGCTGAGTGTGATGGGCCACGATCGTGGCTTTACCGCCTAAGTGCGCTGGGCCATGATCGTGGCTCAGATGAGAACCGTTATACCACCGCCGCTAAACATCCGGGTTGATCAGTTCACGTGACTTGCTAGTATCCATTGTGCACCGGCAAGCCTTGTCAGTCAGTTATCTCCAAGTTTTTCGTCCGTTTTGACTGAAATAATGAGTGAATCAGCGACCGATTTCGAGCAGGAATTGCGTGGAAGTGGCACGAGTGAAGAATCAGTTGCCGAAAGCAGTAGTAACGAAAGCGAAGGTGTGTTGATAAACTTTGATTATTTTGTTTGTCGAGTGATGGAACACTTGCTGCGTGCGGTCATTGGTTATTTTACATTTGTTGGTCCGCCACATGAAGGAAGAGGGGATGGAGGGGTGATAGACTTTGGCCTGATCAAACTAGATCGTTTCTGGGCGATTATAGGTGATTTGAAAGCACTTTAGAGATGAATAAATGTGGTGATTTGATGAGAACAATTTACAACTTTTGTTTGTTTGTTTTTTGTTTTCTTAGTTTGGAAACAGCGTGGTCGTGTCACAAAAGGGCATGTCTCCAATGAAAGCTATAGCCCTTCCTTCCCCTTCCTTATATGCTAGTGATTCAGATTTTATTCTTATTTATGATTTTATGCATGACCATTTTTCATAGAATGGATAAGTAACGCTGTTCATGTTTTTTTCTTTCTGAAAATCAGGACTAATTAGTGGAAACTGAGTCAAGCTCTCTGTAACAACTCTTGCACCATTATGAAACAATGAAATGAACAGAAGACTCAGGATATGTGTTTTCTTGTGTGATCCAGAATCTGGAAGCACTACTGCAGAGGAGTGATGCTGAGAGTGAAGGAGGTCAAGAAAGAGGAACTGTGCTGCTGGCCATCCTACTCGTGTGTGCTCTGGCTGGGAATGTCCTGGATGTGACGTGGGACTCTGCCCCGAGTGCTTTTCAGCCTTCCACAGATGACCAAGACCCTAACTTTGTTCTGTGCCTTTCAAGGACATGATCTTCTTGTTTTCTCTCAAGTTTCAAGTGTTTTGACATTCAAGCAGGAAAACTGTGGTGTTTCAAACAATGTGACTGACGTTTTGGATTACCTTTTCGCCAATGTTCTGGATTACACGGTGAAGAATATCTTCAGCTGCCACCAGGGTACTGTTTTGTAATTATTTTTTTCAGATTCCTCATTATCTCAAGTTTACAAAAACATATAGTTTTACATATATAGCTTCAAGACAAGCCTGCACAAACCCCATTTCCTTGTATAGTGAAATTTGATTGTCTGGATGCTGAATTATAGGTACATCATTTGAGGCACAATTCATTATACATAGCTCAAGTCAAGAGAATTATTATCTTTCCCATGTTTCCAGCACATATTTCTCTTAATTTTATCTCCAGTCTGAAGTGTTTAGGTAGTACAGAAGAAAAACTGTGTCTCTCCTAACATTTGACTTACTTTTCAAATAACTTTTTCAGAAATTTTCTCTGCTTATATTTTGAGGTCAGTCTCAAAGTAGGTACCACCTACAGTATTTTCAGTTATTTCACTAGATTCTACATCTCTAGTTTCTAAAAATATATAGGTTTGCATATCTAGTGCAAATAATATATATGCAGAAGCCAAATTCTCAAGTGTGGTGTGTGACGAGCTTCCTGTCCTAGATTTTAACTACATTTCTTTAAGGTTTAAATTGATATACAGAGCACTGTGAGGGTTAAAAACGTTTGCTTCATTAAAATTGACGTGGCAGCAAAAAAATAAGAAAAATCGATTCAATGAGCTGGGATTTTATGTGTAAAATACCACAAATGGTAAACTATTACAACATCTAACTTTCCACTTTTAAGCAATATTGAGAAATATGGCCCAGAAATACTTTCTTCCTTCTGTAAATCAAATGCATTTTGGACAGAGGTATTTATGGATTGCAAACAATTTTTCTACAAAGTAAACTGTAAGAATTCCTATGAGCTCCTTGCGGAACCTGTCTTTTATACTAACAAAATACAAGTTGGGAAAAAGACTATTTTGAGAAAAGCATGGATCAACAAGGGCATATATTGCACTGCTCATTTTTTGCTTGACAATGGCATGGCGAGTTTATTTCTTATGAACAATTTAAACAAAAGTATGATGTAAACATTAATTTCGTCACTTTTTCTGGCTCTAAAGCAGCTATCATTGAATACATACGAAAAACAAAAATCAAAATTGAAAATACTAATGAATGTTTAAATAGGCACATATGTTACAATAAGTTGACGTCAGTTTGTAAAAGGTCAAGATTATATTATGACTTTTTATAGATAATCATACACAGCCAAAGTGCTGTACGAACTCGGATATAAAACAGAAGATTGAAAATGACTGGAAAAACTGTTTTCTCTATCTCAGCAAAATTTCTGATGTAGAAATAAAATGGTTACAGTTACAAATAATACAGATGTCTTGGTACTAATGTAGCGCTAAAGAACAGGTGTATTGAACAGTGATGTACGTACTTTATGTACCTCGGTTAAGGACAGTATTACATGTCTTGATATTGTACGGTCATAAAAAGTTTTTGTGAAATGCTGGTGGATTTGATGAATGAAAAATGCATGTCACGGCACACGAGATCCCGGCGTTTGCTTTGCCCTTAGTTTGAGCGAGACTTAGCCGTTTTCCTGCCTGTCAACTAAATAAAGCGGCCAGCTATTAACCAATCAGCGTGAACGCGCGTACTCCAACCAATTTCAGCAGGAGGGAAGCAGAAAGACGCTAGGCTGTATCCGCCATAGTTGTGCGCGCGTGGTGTTCTCTGTGGCGAATTTGTGCAAAAAGTGCGAATTTCGGTGTGTTTTGGATACTGCACTTCATCATCTTCGTTTGTTTCCGTGTTCATATAGTCTTAGCTCTGTAAAGAAGTAGACAGGATATCACTTTTTGTCCAAATCTTCAAAACGCCATCGCCGTCAGTGTGAGCAACTGGAAAACGTTTCCTTCTTTGAGATAAGTAAAATTCGTGCATTTTGGGGTTTGTTGACAATATCAAAACTTAAATTCAGGTCTTTTTGGGGGTTGTTGTCCGCTCTTACAATTGTCCACTGGAAAGTTTTTAGTTTCAAGTACTAAGTTATCAAAGTCATTTACTAGTTACAGGCCGGTGGAAGGCTGTACGTGGGGTGTAAAACCGTCTTTGTTCCCAGCTCAGTAAGCCTCTCCGTGTCTGACGTCACTGTCTGTGTGTTCATTTAACACGCCGTGCATGCTCCCTACAAGCTGACAACAGGCCACGTGCTGTTTCTCTCTCTCTCTCTCTCTCTCTTTTAAGAACATGCATACTGATTCACACGTGTGCGCGCGCGCACGCGCGCGCGCACACACACACACATGTAATCCTGTGTGAGCGCACACACACTGACACAGGATCAATCGCTGTGTGTGTGTGTGTGTGTGTGTGTGTGTGTGTGTGTGTGTGTGTTTCCCAGATAACTGCACGCCCATTGCAGTCATCATGAATGCGCAGCTGCATATGTTTATAAATGCATTTTCTCAGGTGCCAACTTACACAGTCATCATGTTTCCTGTTCTCTATGTTGTATATAGTCTAGTGTCAGTTTTTTTTTTTGTTATTTAATTTGTTTTCTTTGTTAGTTTGGATGATTGGGTTGGCCGACTGGTTGTTGTTGCTTTACTGTATAAAAATCGCAGCTTTTGGTTTGGTGTCAGTAAGTCCAAGTTTGTTTTGTTCTTTGCAACTGAGCCCTGTGTTATTCATTCATTGCACTGCACCCATATATTGACTGCTTTCTTTTAAGAGTAAAGACCCTTCTTTTTTTTGTTGTTTTGTATTTTTGCATGTTACATTTAATTTACTGTAGACATAACTCAGGTTTAATGCCCCACCCCCACCCCACCCCACCCCGCCCTCCCTGCTCCTCCATGAGTCGAGTACTTGCTGGCTGGTAACCAACGCGACAATTTCCAAATCAATTCACAGGAAAGTGATAAAGAGAATCAGTCTGTGAGACTTCTTAGTTGTTTGCATACAAAGGAAACAGCAATACTGTGTTTTTTTTAAATAATTATCATCGTCCATGTAACGGGACAGTCCGTGATAAGTAACATGTTGAGCTGAGTTTTAACAATGATGGATACCTCCTATATCGACTACGCTGCATAACCGTGAGTACAAAATCTCTCTGTCTTCCTCTGCCCTGTCTTGCATTGCCCCCCCCCCTCTCTCTCTCTCTTTCTTTCACCCCTCTCGCGTTGCTTTGATTCTCTATCTCCCTCTTTCTCTCTCTGTCCCACACACATGCTCGTGTGTGTGTGTGTGTGTGTGTGTGTGTGTGTGTGTGTGTGTGTAAAAACTCAGCATGTTACAAACGTAGCGTAAAAAAGCATGAAACATGCACACCAAAATCTGTTCATGTATATGTGGAAATTAAGCATGTTACAATCACAGCAAAAACAAATGCATGAAACACGCAAACCAAAATCTGTTCATGTTTATGTGGAAATTAAGCATGTTACACTCACAGCAAAAAAAAAACAAAAAAAAACATGAAACACGCAAAACAAATTGTGTTGGCTAGTAGTGTGTGTTTACGTCTGCGTCTGGTGAATGGGCTTGACAACGTTTTGAGGACATCCAACAGTGAGCGTAAGTATTACCGTAAGTATTAAATCTCTCTCTCTCTCTCTCTCTCTCTCACACACACACACACACACACACACACACACACACACACACACACACCACTCTCTGTCTCTCCGTGTGTGTGTGTGTGTGTATGTGTGTGTGTGTGTGTGTGTGTGTGTGTGTGTGTGTGTGTGTGTGTGTGTGTGTGTGTGTGTAACGTAATGTAATGTAAAAGGATAAACATGATAAAATTATAATTCCTATTCAAAGCACACATGCACGCACGCACGCACGCACACATGCACGCACGCACGCACACACACACACACACACACACACGCACAACCGGAAAACTCACACACGCAGACAGACACACGAGCGCGTTCAATACTAGAAAACACGCGCACAGTTGTAAGTGGATATTGTTAATCAGTCCGAGGGAAAAGATGTATCTTTAACCCTTTGCTGGGCACAGCATGGCAGACTGTTTACTTCCTGCAGGGCAGAGAAAATGGCTGAAATGAGCGTGTCTGTGGGTGTTTGTGTTCAAAACGCAATATCTTTGGAAAGAAAGCATGGATTTCATTCAAATAAGATGTAAAACATGCAGAATTAAATAAAGAAAACCATCGATATTTACTCCACTTTGGGCAGTAAACGCCGCAACATCGAAGTCGTGTTTGCTGACTCCAACCGAACTGATCACGATCGTCGTCGAAATCGTTGTCCCTATCACTCCAGTCACTCAAATCCGATGTGTGCACACTGCTAACATCACTCACATCGATGTCTGAGCCTGCCTGAACTTCACGAAGTTCAATATCTTCCGCACGAAACCCAAAAAACTCCTCCTCACTCTCGGAATCTGTGAATGGATCCATCTTGAAAATTTGCCTTGTTTACAACTCGATGCAAAGCCACAAGTGAAAGAAAGTGGGACAGGAAGTGGCGGAAGTCTCGTGGCTTTAATTGAACGAGATTTGGCGCGAGATTTACGGAAACTTCCATGTATGGAAGTTACGAAGATGGCCGAACATTAGCAGACGCTTTCGGACGTTTTGCCCATCGGCATGAACGGACGCTTTCGGCCGCTGTGCCCAGCAAAGGGTTAAGGATGTTGTGTGTGGTGTTGTTGTCTTCAATTCAACGTCTTTCCACATAAAGTGATATTAGACGAAGGTGTGTGTGTGTGTGTGTGTGTGTGTGTGTGTGTGTGGTGTGTGTGTTTCTTTTGCCCTCTATCTGTCTCTCTCTGTGTCTGTCTGTCTGTCTGTCTCTCTCTCTCTCTCTCTCTCTTTTCGTGTGCGTGCGTTTTGCTCTCTCTCTCTCTCTCTCTCTCTCTCTCTCAATCTCTCTCTCGCCTTGTCGGTCCAGCAGTACGGTAATTGTAATGTTGTTTATAGCAAAGCCGACCGCAAAGGGCCATACCAGGGTTGACACAGCAGTACAAGTGGTCAGTAGTTCCTGCAAAGCCACTTTCTGGGCTCTGGGGAGACCAGCATTTACACATTCCGATCGGCACAGCGTGTATTTCGCCACAGAGATGTTGCTGTTCCGCGCGCGCTGCGTGTGTACCTCCCCACAGAGAAGCTGTGATGGAATGCGCGGGCGATGCGAGAGGGATGGGATGGGGGTGGGAGAGGTGGAGCTCGTTAAAAATAGGCGGGCTTCCCTCGCCGGCCAAGATGTTGTAATTCCGTGCGCCGTGATGTGTGCATTTAATTTGTAGATAACTGAACCATTAGCTATAGTTGGATTTGACAAAAAGATATACATATAGAACAGTATTATATTTTATTGAATTATTTGGAAAAAAAAAAATCTATATCCGAGTAGAACAGAATAAAAACCACCCAGACTACAAGTATTTCTCAATAAGCTAAAATACACGTATAAAACTGAAGAGTATATTGCTTGAAAAAATTTTGTATATAACAATTTTCTTTCCAAATGGCACCCATATATGCCCGATGTTAGCAGACCCAGAATGAATTATGGATGATTATGACATTGTACATTACATTAGTATTGATATGATTATAGCTCCCTAGAACTGTTACATCGCCTAGAACAACCCCTTTGGACATTGTACAGGACCTTCAAAAACCAAAATATGTAAACTTTCATAACACACACAGCTTGCCTCATGTGCTCTCTCTCTCTCTTTACCACGTAAAAATGTTCTAACCTTTTATCTTTAAAGTGTAAAATGGTATTATCATTATGTTTGATATGTCTGCTTTCTCTACCATTTGTTTTGTTTTTTTGTTGGTGTGGGTTTTTTTTTTAATCAATTTTCCATTGTTTGAATTAAAAAAAAAAAATAAAAAAAAAAAGCACAGGTTTCATACATGGGTGATAATACTGAAACCATGCATGGAAAACAACTCTCTCTCCTTACCTTCAGTAGTCTTCTTTTGGCTTTCAACACTGACCAGCAGGCTGTGGTCAAAGCCTGGACACAAAGACACACACAGTCACTCATTGTTGTGCAAGTCAACAAAGAATACCCGGGCACATATACACATACACTGCTGAAAAGAACACAAAGATCATTCTCTATTTTCCCCTTTTTTCCAGAACTCTTCCAAATGCATGTGTTTGAATGGAATAAAAATTGGCACAGGCCATGTACATTTGTTCAAAAACTAGCACTGGCCACTAACTGTGAAACTACTGCATGTCTGTAAGTGGTCCATTTTATCAAATGAATGTCAACAAATAATAATTAAATGTTTACCTTTGTCAGTTAGTGTATTAACTTTTTTTTCCCTTTATGCGAGGGTTATGATTTGTATAATAATTAAATGTTTACCTCTCTGTCAATTAATGTATTAACTTTTTTTCCCTGTATGCGAGGGTTATGATTTGCATGTTCTATCATCAGGCTTGCTCTAACATTTGCTTTCTAACATGAGGTCAAATTCACACTCTGTTTTGGACACTGGAGCTACGCTAACAAGCGTCCCTTGTTGCAACAGCATAGAGAAGCAAGTCAGTAAATTTTCTTACGCTTTTTAAGTAGCATATATAAATGTTCACAATCCCTCTACAAAGCACATTCCAACTAAACATGCTTATTCAGGTTATAGTTGTTATATTCTACCCTATCACCTTGGCTGGACCCTGAGCTAGGGCAGCCTTTGAGGTTAGTGATATTGGTCTTGTCATGTTAGATCACACACTATATCATTAATAGCCTTCTGCTAAAAAGCAATGCTTTCCCAGGTGAAAAAAAAACAACCAAATCTACATCCCTTCATTGGTCGGAATAAGCAGTAAGTCAGAATGTCAAAATAAAAAGTAACAACTCTCCCTTCAGCCCTTCATGGGTCAGAATAAGCAATAAGTCAGAATGTCAAAATAAAAAGTAACTGCACATCAATTATTGGTCAGAATAAGCAATAAGTTGGAATGTCAAAATAAAATAAAGGGCATACAGTTGAATGGTTAAAGCATTCTGCTATGGAGCTATTGTCACCGAGTTTGAACCACATGAGGGGTTGGATCTTTTCAGCATGAAAACCTTCTCTGTCCATCAACCAGAAAATGGGTGCCTAATTCAGCTCAGAGAAAATTAAGGCAGCAGAAAGAGGACAGGCTTCATCTCCCATACTGCAGTGCCACTGACACAATCAACTCTAACAGTTCACTACAACCCAAGGCCATGAGGCTGCAGCACTATAACCTTTTTTTTTCATTGAAAAATTTATTCAATCTCGATCCCTGAAGCCTATCTTTCTTGTTCTAATTGTAAACTATGTGAGACACATTGGTAAAAGAATATTAGCGAGTCCACCAAACAACTGGGACACACAAGTCTCAAGACATGACAACGCGTTTCAACCTTTTAGGTCTTCTTCAGGCAAAATAATCGGCATTCAGGACAATTAAAACTAAGAACAAGCGATCATTTACCTTCTCAATTCGGCGCAAGACAAACGTTCAACAAGACGCGTCATGTCTTGTCTTGTACTTTGTTTGTCCCTGTTGTTTGGCGGACTCACAAATACAAAAATTTATTTTCAAATTTGTTTCAATTTCCGCCTGCAGTCACTTCACTTTAAAACTATGTGGGATAAGACTGAACTAAAACATGGGCACCCTGAATACTCTAACGACAAACTACTGTCCTTACTCACAGTCTCCTTAAATCCATTGGACAGCCACCTGTTGTTGACAACGGCTGTGACAGTGGAGGGCGGGTTCTCCAGGTCATCAAAAGCATCCATCAGTATGAAGTCCAAACAGATGTCATAAAATGAGAAAACCTTCACCTGCAACACCACTGCCACAATCACACAATGCCTGTCATGCCATCTTTTACCCTCCCTCTTTGGTGCAGGATGGGTTGAGGATGGGGCAAAGGTGAGGCGACAGACTGATTTGCCCAGACTGGGCTTAACAAGGGCTGACAACACCCCAACATCCACACCAGACTGGGCTTAACAAGGGCTGACAACACCCCCAACATCCACACCAGACTGGGCTTAACAAGGGCTGACAACACCCCCAACATCCACACCAGACTGGGCTTAACAAGGGCTGACAACACCCCCAACATCCACACCAGACTGGGCTTAACAAGGGCTGACAACACCCCCAACATCCACACCAGACTGGGCTTAACAAGGGCTGACAACACCCCCAACATCCACACCAGACTGGGCTTAACAAGGGCTGACAACACCCCCAACATCCACACCAGACTGGGCTTAACAAGGGCTGACAACACCCCCAACATCCACACCAGACTGGGCTTAACAAGGGCTGACAACACCCCCAACATCCACACCAGACTGGGCTTAACAAGGGCTGACAACACCCCCAACATCCACACCAGACTGGGCTTAACAAGGGCTGACAACACCCCCAACATCCACACCAGACTGGGCTTAACAAGGGCTGACAACACCCCCAACATCCACACCAGACTGGGCTTAACAAGGGCTGACAACACCCCCAACATCCACACCAGACTGGGCTTAACAAGGGCTGACAACACCCCCAACATCCACACCAGACTGGGCTTAACAAGGGCTGACAACACCCCCAACATCCACACCAGACTGGGCTTAACAAGGGCTGACAACACCCCCAACATCCACACCAGACTGGGCTTAACAATAGCTGACAACACCCCCAACATCCACACCAGACTGGGCTTAACAAGGGCTGACAACACCCCCAACATCCACACCAGACTGGGCTTAACAAGGGCTGACAACACCCCCAACATCCACACCAGACTGGGCTTAACAATAGCTGACAACACCCCCAACATCCACACCAGACTGGGCTTAACAAGGGCTGACAACACCCCCAACATCCACACCACCAAATAAACAAAGCACCAAGTCATTAAAAATGGTTGAGTCACTTGGGTTACATGCAGTGCCGCTCAGTGACCTGCTGCATAAATGCTGTAATTCCGACTGGCAGCATGCTGTAAAACCTCTGTAGAAGCCTTATTTGCCGCATGAGCATTCCGAGTTAACAAACATGGGCAACTTTACAGTGAACAGTGTCTCAGTGACCTCCCTTTCTATCATTCAGGGGAATCCTTTTCACTCACAGGAATGGCATTTTTCAATACTGACCAATTTTCATCACTTTTTTTTTTTCAACTTTGAGCTATGATGACTAGCACTTTCATTTAAAGTTTCGATACATCAGACACCAAATTGCAAAATCAGTCAAAAAGCTGACTGCTGGAAAATGATGCAGCCACTGACAGTGACAGTGGAGAAGAGTGTGTGCTATGTAGCAGCAATATCATGAGTGACAATATTTATAGTGATTTAAGTAAACATGAGCAAAGCAAAACAGAGGGATATCAATATGTGATAACAATGTTTACAGGATACATCTTTGTTAATTTTCCTTTATAATAGCACACAGATAAACACAATGGGTTCAGTGATAGGGATGTTACGACAATGTAAAGGAAGTACTCTAGTTCTGCTGCGTACCTGCTTTTCAGCTGCAATGTAGTCCTGCTTGATTTACTTGCAGTAACTTGCAGCATGGGGACAGCGAGCAATGAAAGGTGTAAACTTCACACACACACACACACTCTCTCTCTCTCTCTCTCCCTCGGGGGACGCTTGTGGTACACGGAGTTGAGTGACACGCTTTTTTGAGCTCTGTGCTTTTTCTCGTTTTTCTGCTAGTTGTGTGTAGTGCTGTGTCTTGTGAGTTGGCAGTGACTTTTGTGGTGGACTATGCCTGCTGCATCACTGACTTTTAGGTATGTGTGTGGTGTATTTGCGCACATTTTCGCAGCTTTCATGTTGAAACGTATGAAGTTTAAATCCGCCATGAAAATGTCTGTGCTGAAGTTGAGATCGCGCATGGACGGTGTTACTGTAGGCCTGTTACTGTCTCTATTCTGCTACGGACATTTGCTTCAACGATGTGGTGACGTGGAGCTGAATCCAGGACCTACCACTTTGCTTAAGTTTGGGACAACCAGGGTGTCGAAGTATATCGGATTTTTGAAATGTTTTAAGCAAAGAATGATCGACTGCAGATGGCAAGACTGGCATGACCATATCTATAGCAGTGACAGATTTGCACAATACAGACTCTTTAAAACAGCACATGTGGTTGAACCATACATTGAAATGAATATAAATAGATATGTTAAGAGTGCATTGAGTAAGTTTAGATTTGGTGTCTCTGACATTGCTTGCCATCGGTTTAGATACAGTGTTCTGAAAGATAACGAATTGATGTGTCGCTTGTGTAATCAGGCAAAGGAAGATGAAATACATTTTTTACTTTGCTGTCCTGCACTCAGTGACCTTAGAGTTAAATTTGTTAAGTCTAAGTATTATTGTGACCCCTGTAGTTTTAGAGTCAACTTGTTGTTAGCAACAAGAAATGAAAATGACCTTTTCGATCTTGCTATGTACATATATGAAGCTCAAAAGCGAATACGAACAGTCTTTTCATAATAATGTGCGTAGTGCATATACGTGTAACAGCTTTTTCTTTCCATTTTTTTACTGAGAATTGTTCTTGTGTGTTGTATTACGGTGTCACCCCTTCAGTATGGGCTATGGCCTTTATCTGAATAAATCATTCGCATTCGCATTCTCTCTCTCCCTCTCTCTCTCAACTTTTGGTAAAGACTGCGCAGCTTTCCAAAGACCAGATGAGAACTGTTCAACTGGCAGTACACAACAGTGTTTAGGCAACCACAACAGTACCTCTCATTTTCTAAAGAACTTCCTGGTATCAAATGGTACCTTCAAACGATCAAGAATTTTCACTGGGATATCACAGCAGATCAAAAGCAAAGAGCTCCAGACCAAAGCAAAAATCTTCTTCGCAAACCTTCCCAATTTTGATGGCTGGCCATAAGATGTGGCATTTATGAACGAAGACAAGTTCACCAAGACCAGAAACTTATTCAGCTAGATCTGCAATCTTAAAGTTCATTCCATTAAGACTGGTCTGGTAAGGCTGTGAAACTTAACAAACCCATGAACAGAAAATGTTCCAACAATAAGGGTTGACTGGTTGACATCTATGATGGATTAAGTTTGTCAGTATGGTTTGTTTCATTGTGTGCCACATATGTAATTCTTTTTGTACATTTCTATTAAACCAACTTGCTGCCAACGCAGAACATAGTTCCAGCCTGAAAAATAATGCGCACATAAACTTTGGGACTTTTCTGAAAGATAATTATTCTCAAGGGCTAACCTCTGATGAAAAGATGACACAGACTATCTTTAAAATCATTCCCTGACTGCTCCTGGTTGAATGCATGTTCCTCCCCTTTTACTGTAAAGGGTGAACGTTCAGAGCTTCCCACAGGCAGAATGCACATCATTCATCCACTTAAATGCCATATGTCTTCAGGATTTTCTTTCAAGCATGGAATTCAAAATCTGAAATTAAAAACTTGGTGGTCATTTCACTCTCAAAGATTCTGACAAATGTGGGGGAGGGGGGAGGGGGTGTTAAAGCCATCCTATTAACCAGCAAACAACTTGAAACCCACAAGCTGGTGCAAAATCCACCTATGCTGGATGAAGGCACATAACTTAAGCAAATACACATGTAATGTTTCACAAGGTTGTGGTTGACCATAACCACAATAATTAGATCAATAATAAACAAATGAACAGCTTACCCCCCGGCCAGCCAGTTCCGCTTCAATCTTTGGCCAGTTTTCTGCCCTTTCGATATATACAAGTAATCTGTCGTATGCACTGTAAAATTCTTCGGCATCCTGTGAACACAAGCACATACTTGTTAGAAATACAAAATGGGAAAAAAAATCATCTGTTATCAATCAGAGGTGGGAATAAGAAAAAGTGAAAAAGGCGGAAAATTAGGCGGGGGTCCGGGGGCCGCCGTAGGCCCCCGGTGGGGTCCAGGGGTGAGCATTTTTCATATTTCAGTATCTAAAAATCACCCAGAAATGCATAAACTGGCAAGAAAAAAAGAAATAAAATAACAAGCTTTTATTCTATTTTCCCACACGGATCTTCACCTCGTGGCTAACGGTCTCTTTACCACACGATAAAGTCACTGTTGTACGCACATCTTCCTCCAGCCACTTCCAGTTCCACTTGTTTTTCACAGAGGAATCGATCTCCGTGGCCAAAACTTTCTCATTCTCGGTGATTTGTCGGAACATGTTGACGACTTCGGAACTTTGGACGTGCAACTTGTAAGACAATATGGCGCCGGAATCCGCAAATGGCACTTTTCACAGCTAAGTGATTACTTCCCTTCTTTGTAGTTTCGGTAAGCCGAATTCCATTATTCACTGTAATCTGTCCTGGGTGCCCAAACGAGCCGGAAGTTTTCCATTTGAGAACAAACCGATCGAGAACAAAATCGCGATCCAAGCTTTTGCTTACGAAAAACAAACCTCACTCTACATACACCCCCCCAGTTTTCTCAACGGATTTGCATCGATCTCAAAAATGACCTCTGAGGCCTCCAAAAAGGCGGAATTCCGCCGAAAGGCGGAAGATTCCCACGTCTGATCAATACATTGTAGCGTTTATCAATTGCATCACAGTGATCTTGACTGCCTCTCAATTGCTCACGCACACACAAACATGCGCACACATACACACACACACAGTAACAAAAACCAACAACATTTTTACACACACACACATACAGGTATATGCGTATTCACACTGTACCTTATCTGCTTTCATCAACAAGGTACCAACAAGTCGACGCCCCACATTGGCAAACCACTGTCGATTGTTTTGGTCCACAAAGATTTCCTGCAAAAATTATGACATTAAGACATATATAATTAGAAGGGGTAGCAAAATGATGAAATTCAGAAGAAAAAAGAGAAAATGAAAAGGTTGGATAACAGAAAAAATCAACCATGGCAGTAAACAAAGAACAAAATCAGGCGTTATTGGGCTGGAGAGGCACTTAATAGCACTTGAAACCCATGACTTGTGAGTATCCCAGCATGGACACCATTTCAAGCAAGAGCAGCAGAAATGGAGTCAATACTGGCCAAAGACAGGTTGGACAGCAAAGAGGAGACAGTGGTGGCCAAGCAGGATCAAAGCAGACAAGCCACTAACCTGAGCACTTTCTGCACACACTAACCTGAGCACTTTCTGCACATTTTCAGTAGTAACAAGCCCCTGTGAAGGCAACATGGCAGATGTTTATAATCACAGATGAAAGCTGATGAAGTCACTTGAGAGGCTCCATAAATGTGTAGTGTCAAAACTAAGGCAAAGGACAGCCAAAAGATGAGCATGTTCATTTGCTGACAAGAAAATGGAAACTAATGATGCGTTCACTTTTTAAAAAAAGGTAATGCACAATTCATGGGAAAGCACTCTGGAACTCCTAGCTCTACCAAAGAAATGTTGAGTAATGGTTTTGTCTCCCTTTCTCTCAAAATTGTTTCACAGGCAATCCAGATGCACTGGAGTGTTGTTGACATTAAGCATAAATAAAGCACTTGTTTGTTCATGTAAATATAAAGAAAAAAGCAAGCATAGATAAACAACAACAACACTGATACCATCCTCTTAAAAGTCACTTTCCAATACAATTACGAAAGTTAATACTTCATTTCACAGGAAATTTAAGCCATATCACTTGAACCATTGCAACATTCATATTGTTTTTTGCTCTATCGTAACAACTGTAATAATGACAAACAGCTGTATACACTTTTAAACCATTTTCATCAATGTTTAGTCACAAAGCCATGCATACCCGTATGGTATCTTTGATGTTCAGCAGTGAGTGAACAAATGCTGTAATTGGTCTTATCCTGTCGCTCCAGACTCCCACTGCAGTCCATAACATACCATTAGAATTCAGTCTTCCGAATGGAGCCCATAACATACTGTGTGGATCCAGTCTTCCCATTGGAGCCCATAGCATACTGTGTGGATCAAATCTTCCCATTGGAGCTCTCAGCATACTGTGTGGATCAAATCTTTCTATCACAGCCCATAGCATGCTGTGTAGATCTAATCTTTCTATCATAGCCCATAGCATGCTGTGTAGATCTAATCTTTCCATCACAGCCCATAGCATGCTGTGTAGATCTAATCTTTCTATCACAGCCCATAGCATGCTGTGGGTTCCAGTCTTCCCATTGAACCCCACTGCATGCTATGTGGATCCAGTCTTCCCACAGGAGCCTATAGCATACTGTGTGGATCCAGTCTTCCAGTCTTCCCATTGGAGCCCATTGCACACTCTGTGGTCCCTGTCTTCCCACTGAAGCCCATTGCACACTGTATGGTGCGAGATCCACACAGCAGCCCACTGCACACTGTATGGTCTGAGATCCACACAGCAGCCCATTGCACACTGTATGGTGTGAGATCCACACAGCAGCCCATTGCACACTGTATGGTCTGAGATCCACACAGCAGCCCACTGCACACTGTATGGTCTGAGATCCACACAGCAGCCCATTGCACACTGTATGGTCTGAGATCCACACAGCAGCCCACTGCACACTGTATGGTCTGAGATCCACACAGCAGCCCACTGCACACTGTATGGTGCGAGATCCACACAGCAGCCCACTGCACACTGTATGGTGTGAGATCCACACAGCAGCCCACTGCACACTGTATGGTCTGAGATCCACACTGCAGCCCACTGCACACTGTATGGTGTGAGATCCACACAGCAGCCCACTGCACACTGTATGGTCTGAGATCCACACAGCAGCCCATTGCACACTGTATGGTGTGAGATCCACACTGCAGCCCATGGCACACTGTATGGTTTGAGATCCACACTGCAGCCCACTGCACACTGTATGGTCTGAGATCCACACTGTAGCCCACTGCACACTGTATGGTCTGAGATCCACACAGCAGCCCACTGCACACTGTATGGTCTGAGATCCACACAGCAGCCCATTGCACACTGTATGGTCTGAGATCCACACTGCAGCCCACTGCACACTGTATCAGACCTGACTACATCAGCAAACCATTTCCAGTAGCACAGACTTCTGTTTCCAGTAGCAAGACCCTCTAACCAGTAGCCACTACCTCAGCCAGGTTTCAAACTACCGCGGGCTCGTTTCAAACTACTGCTATCTAATCATAAATGAAAAACTATGTTTCTTTGCTTTAAATAATAGTAAATACTACCTTCATTTCCTTGAGAGAGAGAGAGAGAGAGAGAGAGAGAGAGAGAGAGAGAAACTACCTTACAACATATGACAAACTCAATTTTGAGCTCATTACTTAATTTATTGGTATTGGATTAATGAATTCTCATCCAGCACAAACCTAAAACATATAGGATTAGGACCAAAGAAGAAAATACCATGTTACAATGAATAGAAACATCATTCTTATTTAGAGAGAGAGAAAGAGACAAAAAAAAAAGAGAGATGCAGGAGTCAGAGACAGAGACAGATAAGAGTTAGGTATGATAATAGAGAAGACCGTTATTTGATAAAAGATATTTGGACATGCTAGATAAGCCAAACATTCACTGCATAGGCTATGTGTAGATGAAAATATGTGAAGAAAAAAGTTTGTGTGTAGATCAAGATATATGAAGAAAAAAGTGTAACAAAAGTTAAACCAGTCCTTCGAATGAGACTATAAACCGAGGTTCCGTGTGTGAACGCATGCACAACATCTTGCACACACGTAAAATCCCATCACCAACTTTCGGAAGAGAAGGCCAGTTTGGCCGTTGGTATGGATGACACGCTACACATAGCATGCACCTTCCCCGAAGTTGGAGTATGGCTGCCTTAATGGCGGGATAAAAAACGGTCATACACACGCAAGTGTCAGAATCTTCAACTCGATGAAGGTGGACACTCAAAAAAAGAAGAAGAAGTAGGCATAATGTGGATCGCCATTATGACTTTTCACTATGCATGGCCATTCTTCCGTGTAACTTTGCCTAAACGTCTGCTCTGCCGCACGAACTCTTTTACGTTTACATTTGCTCGGCCCGCTTTCACTTCCCTCGAGACACCGTCTTTCACCAGGTCGTGGAGGTGTTGAAATCTTCTCACAATCGCTTTCGATCGCCGGTGCCGCCATTATCGATTCGAAGAGACTGAATGACTTGCACGCATGCGCGATAGGAACAGGAAAACCCAGTCCGCTCAACACTCGCGTCTAACGTAACTGCTCTACTCACTAAGCGCAAAATCTACTAAAACGCCATGATCGACTTTAACGTTGAAAAAACCGTAGCAAAATTATCGCTCGTCGTAGCTCCGTAGCAGACCCCTCAAATACGTAGTTGCTACGGCCGAATCGTAGCAGTAGTCAGGTCTGCTGTATGGTCTGAGATTCACACTGCAGCCCACTGCACACTGTATGGTGTGAGATCCACACAGCAGCCCATGGCACACTGTATGGTGTGAGATCCACACTGCAGCCCATTGCACACTGTATGGTCTGAGATCCACACAGCAGCCCACTGCACACTGTATGGTGTGAGATCCACACTGCAGCCCACTGCACACTGTATGGTCTGAGATCCACACTGCAGCCCACTGCACACTGTATGGTCTGAGATGATCAGATCTAACACAGCAGCCCACTGCACACTGTATGGTCTGAGATCCACACTGCAGCCCATTGCACACTGTATGGTCTGAGATCCACACAGCAGCCCATTGCACACTCAGAGCTGCCAACCTGCTCATGCGGCTTACAGTAGCATTTCACAATTTTCACAGTAGCATTTCCAATTTGACAGTAGCAACTTAATTTTGCGCGCGTTCTAAAAAGAAATCAGGCCTATAACCAGTTTTACGGACCACATTAAAGCTACAGTACTCTTAGTATATCTATAAATGTTATTATACAGAGATGAAGCAGAGGAAGAGGGCAAATTGTAAAAAAAAATCTACGTGCTACAGTAAAACCGAAAGCGGAAATGCAGTTCCGACAGACCGATAGAGACGTTACTTAGCGCTGTCCAAACAAAACGAAAGTATCTTCGAATTTTTTTGTTTCGCCGTAGCAATTTAATGATCGTAGTAGCGTCGTAGCAAGCATTCTCTTAGCGTAGCAAACTACGGCGATCTCGTAGCAGTTGGCAGCTATGCACACTGTATGGTGTGAGATCCACACAGCAGCCCACTGCACACTGTATGGTCTGAGATCCACACTGCAGCCCACTGCACACTGTATGGTCTGAGATCCACACTGCAGCCCACTGCACACTGTATGGTGTGAGATCCACACTGCAGCCCACTGCACACTGTATGGTCTGAGATCCACACTGCAGCCCATTGCACACTGTATGGTCTGAGATCCACACTGCAGTCCACTGCACACTGTATGGTCTGAGATCCACACTGCAGCCCACTGCACACTGTATGGTGTGAGATCCACACTGCAGCCCATTGCACACTGTATGGTGTGAGATCCACACTGCAGCCCATTGCACACTGTATGGTCTGAGATCCACACTGCAGCCCACTGCACACTGTATGGTGTGAGATCCACACAGCAGCCCATGGCACACTGTATGGTCTGAGATCCACACAGCAGCCCATTGCACACTGTATGGTCTGAGATCCACACTGCAGCCCATTGCACACTGTATGGTCTGAGATCCACACAGCAGCCCATTGCACACTGTATGGTCTGAGATCCACACAGCAGCCCATTGCACACTGTATGGTCTGAGATCCACACAGCAGCCCATGGCACACTGTATGGTCTGGGATCCACACAGCAGCCCATGGCACACTGTATGGTCTGAGATCCACACAGCAGCCCATTGCACACTGTATGGTCTGAGATCCACACAGCAGCCCATTGCACACTGTATGGTGTGAGATCCACACAGCAGCCCATTGCACACTGTATGGTCTGAGATCCACACAGCAGCCCATGGTACACTGTATGGTCTGAGATCCACACTGCAGCCCACTGCACACTGTATGGTCTGAGATCCACACAGCAGCCCATTGCACACTGTATGGTCTGAGATCCACACTGCAGCCCCCTGCACACTGTATGGTCTGAGATCCACACTGCAGCCCATGGCACACTGTATGGTCTGAGATCCACACTGCAGCCCACTGCACACTGTATGGTCCCTATTATTCAACTGGAGCCATTACGGTAACCACTCTGCATGGTCCTAGTCTTCCTACTAGAGACCACAGTGTGGTACACCTTCCTATTAAAACCCACTGCATATTTTGTAATGTCAATCTTCTCACTGGAGTCCATGGCACATTCAACTTGGGTCCTTGTCTTCTCAGTAAAGCCCATAGCACTTTAAACTTCCAACCAGGGTGAGAAAAGATAATGCCACAATGTTGGGCTCAGAAACTCTGACAGCAGAGAACAAAACAAACACTATACCTTGGTAAGCTGTTTGCTTGTTTGGGTTATAAAATTTCACTGTTGCTCTAAATACATGTCAACAGCAGACCCATACTGCCTTTGGTGACACTTGTTCACAAGCACACAAGCTGTAAAAGGCAACCGCTGTTGATTAAGAATGGATCAAAACTGAATGCTCTCCGCTCTCTCCCGTTCTGAATGACAGAAAGATGACTGCTGGCTAAGTAACATTCCAAGTCCTTTGACCCTGCAGTGCAAAAAGACTTGTGTGTAAAAACGCCATCTTGTCCAGCTTTTATGAGCAATTTTTAACTTTCTTTATCAGCTGTACAGACTAGTTAACAACCATGTGATTGAAGCAAAGTAAGTCTGCCAACTCTATTAGCACATGTATTAAACAGCTGTAAAGCCACTCAGACTGACTAAAGAAAGACTATGGTAAAGTGCCTTATAAAGAGATTCTATATATGGCTTACTCTGACTGTGTCTGCCTTATAAAGAATTCTATATATGGCTTACTCTGACTGTGTCCGCCTTATAAAGAGATTCTATATATGGCTTACTCTGACTGTGTCCGCCTTATAAAGAGATTCTATATATGGCTTACTCTGACTGTGTCCAAACAACCCAGCATAACAGTGTTGTGTTGTTTATCAGCCAATCCTCAGCAAGCAGCGAGTTAAGCTGGCTGGCAGGGAACAGGTCAACTTGATGATGCCATGCCAATCAAACTTTCAACTTTGGCTCCCCACCCACCTTCGGTAGTGTGCCAGTCTTAACTTTCACTGATCAGATTATTTTCATGCCCACACATGTGATGAGCCAATGTTAAAACTTAGAAAGAATGCAAACGTTTTGTCATGAATACATTAGCTGATTATCTAACTACAGACCATTAGTTAAACTACTTAGCAGTATGCTATTATTTCCCTAGGCTAAAAAGAAGTGTAGTTCTCTCCCTGATAGTGTTGTCTTAGGACAGCTCAGATGCAGCACCCTCCCCTAACAAGATGGCAACGTGAAGACAATTGTCATTTTGAGAGGCAATCAAACTTGTCACAGGTAAAGGCTCCCACACTGAACATGTTTATATGACAAAGGGAACATTATTCTGATGGAAAAATCATTTGACTTTCCCCCAACATTTGCTGATGGACAGTGTGATTCTTCCAACTTTCACACTTTTACAATTTTCGAGTTTAGTCACATTACTTAAAAAAAACTAAAAAGTAAAAATTGCAAAACAGCAGTCATGAAAAATGCATTTTGACATTTCAAAAGCACAATAATAAACTTTTAGATTACAGACAGCTTGTACTTTGTGGTCATTTTGGAAAGAGTATTTAATTTTCAAACCATGGCCAAGACACCAAGTGATAACTAACAAGCCTATGTTTAGAACACCGACATTCAGTTAAAGGAAAAAGACTGGGGAGTCTGGTGGACAATATCAGCTCACTGATGAGAAAAACAAACACAGACAAGACTAGAGAGCAAGGGATTTGCTGACACAAAGGCCCATACTTATCGTATCACACAATGATTCCAGATCTGTTACAATCTCTGCATTGATCTGTTCCTGTATGTTTGTTTATCTGTGTCAATGTATATGATCTTACAGTAAAACAAAACCCTCATACACACACACACACACATATGTAGAGAAGTAACAACTGACAAAAAAAACAGCAACAGTAACATGGAAACACACCATCAGTATCTAAATCTACAAACTAAAAAACAGAGTAGTAAGGATGATAGAAGAAAGCAAACATGACTACCTCGAAAGCTAGTCGCACACCATGCAGTTTGGCCAGGAACTCCACATCAGACAGACAATGAGCCATCTCTGACCTGACAGGAAAAAATGGAACAGAAAACAGAACATGCATGTCTTCAATTTCTTAGACAAATTTACTGCCATTTCCAACTTACGTCATTTCACTCGCACGCAGGATTTCTCGAACATGCACATCTACAAAGAGGGCATAACGGTGTGATAAAATCAAAGTATCTTCAATTTTACACTAGAAGATGCTTTGTAACCTTTAATTTACTGCAACAAAAATATTTCATCTATAAGTAAACGCACTGCCAAATGACGGGAAGCAAAATTAGTCATGCTGGCAGGAGGAGGTAAGTGGAAGGTGGCGCTTCCTCCTGAAGTCATGACAAAGGGCGACACAACACCCTCCCATTCATGATTCAGGCGTAAGTTCTTTTCCATGTAAAACATATCAAACTTCAAAATCACTTTTCTTGACTGCCAGAGCAGCTAACGAAAGTGGGCAATAGTTTTACAAAAATTTCCTGCTCCAAATTACGCCAGATCACGCCATCAAAAGCACACTAATGGGTGTGTATCCGTTCACATATTGTTGAGGTTTATGACTGACCAAAAGATCCAAACATTGATCTGAACAATGGATGCCAGCTCACTCCATCTTGGTCACGTTAAGTCACTGCCACCTACGTCTGAATTCATTTCAACACCTCTGAATAGTCTACAATAAAGATTAGGACAGGAGACGATCAGTAACTTGCCTCTCACTATTCACCTTTGTTGCAGTCCCATGCTTTGCACAGATAACTAATCACTTCCCGCAAACACCTAATCAACTGGCCAAGATACCCTCTTGGGTAACAAATGTATGTCTAGAGTATGATTGAGTATTGTGCCAATATGTGGGACAGGCAGTAAAAGAGCACAGACAAGCTCAAACGTGTGCAGAATAGAGTAGCCCATTTCATCTCCCAGACTGCTGCTCTAGAGATCAGCCCAATACTTGCAAAACTCAACCCTCTCACCTCTAAGAGAAGGAAAGAAACAATTTCCCTTGATCTTCATGGATGAGGGACTGGTTGCCAGCTATGCCTCCTAATTAGTTCTTGGTACCCTTGAAAAGCAACTAGAGACAAGAAAAAGCAAAGAATTGTCTAGACTGTGTGTCTGACAACACTGTAGACAGATAAATAGCAGAGGCTTTACAAGTGTCAACTTACAACACAGAACAGGACAACATTCATTCTTTGCTCAAAACCAGCTCTGACTAGAACATTGTATCACAAATGCCATCTTCCAGTCTGCTATTCAGAAAGATTGTTCAACTTCCTTCACGTATCCTTTGCGGTGTGCAAGCCACAGTATAAGCGCTGCAAACCTGACAGTTTAATGCTATCACTGGTGAAATTTTGTGACCAGACACCAAACCTGTGAATAGAGAAAAACACAGAGCCAATGAGATCAAAGGAAGTGATGACTGCCTTCAGTGTGTGCAAGGAATTTCAAAGTGGCAAATAACGAAGAAGTTGATTCTGTCATCTCCAAATATTCATTTATTAAACAGAAAAATATAATTTATCAATCCTGAAATGACAGTACTCATGATCCCATTCAACTATATTCCAAAGTTGTATGCACGCAAGACTTTTCAACGTGGAAAATTTAAACCAGGTCTTAAGTCCATCTAACATCTAATCTTTGGACAGAAAAGTACACCACTGGCTAAGACATCTTGAATTCCAAATCACAAATTCTCTTAGCAATGTCGAGGATGTATTTAGGTGTCAGTCCTCAGCAAATCGCTGTAAATGTTTTCAAAAGGAAAAAAAAAAAAAAGTTGCAATCCAGTCAGCCAACTGGCCGAGTGTTATCAACTAATTGGCACAGCCTATATGGGTTAGTCAGAGATGTGTGCAAAACAGAAATTAGGTTCACAAGGATTCTGGTTGACATGCAGTGCAATGCCATGAGCCTGCCTGTAAACATAGTGGGTTCACTTGGCCAGTTCTCAGCATTCCGTACTCCTACTTCTTCATTTTTGTTTAGACACTTGCATTTTGAATATTGCCCAATTTTGCGCAGGAATCGGAGAATGCCATCAAAACCGAAGTAACCCAGATTCATGTTTGAGAACAGATGCCTGAAAGTGTTGAAAATGGATAGGTTTTCAGCCAAATGGTCTGACATTCCAGTTTCCAGCAACATCTATGAACAGTTTACCAAACTGAAAACAAAGATCAACTAGAAGTTTAGACACTGACTTGCAACAAAATTATACCCCAATAAGCAACTTTGCTAAGACTGCCCTTAACCAAATTCTTTTCAAGAACTACTCAGTTACAATCTTTCATTAGATACAAAGTTCTATCATAATTTTTCTTTCCACAACACCTCCTCAGTTTGCATTGAGCAAAACCTACTACCATACTGACCTGAGAGTTCTGCAAGGCACAGACCCATGCTTGAGTTCCAGCAGGCCCGTCTCATACAGAGGAACCATGTGCAAAATTTCTCGGTGACTTTCCAAATCAGCCAAGTTGGCCATCTGAAAAAGAACCACACATCTCAGACACACTGAATTACGCAAAACACCATCATATTGGCAAAACATCATCATACACCTAAGAAAAAAAAACAATTCAGAATTGGACTATGCCACTGAAAGTTTTTTGTATACAACAAAACAATTTTCAATACAAACTTAACATAATCTGAAAAAAAAAAATGAAATAAGAGCTTGGTTAGAACTGGAAGAAAGGACTTTATTACTAAAAGTAGTTTTATGACATACATACTGGTCCAAACAGATGTCTGCGTTTGAACAAGTAAGTATATCATAAAACCACTTTTAGTAGTCAAATTCCTTTTCTTCATAGTTACCTGTCCAAACAAATACCAGAATATCGAAAAGGATGGTGGTTAATCTCACCTGGGAGACAAAATTAATGCTCGGTCTCAAAGTGCACAAGGCAGACCTCAACTTATCCCAGAGCTTGGCTCCAAAGCCACAAAATGGCCTTAAGCCTTAATGACTCTTGGATATGACAATAGCATGCTCCAAGAGCACAGAGCCATTCTTCAATGGATGCGCAAAAAAAAAAAGACAAAAATGATCACAACGCCATTCTCCGCTGGATGTGATAATAACAATGCGCCAAGTGCACAGTGCTCACAATGTTTCAAAATGTCCATTGTCTCCTTTTTTGTTTGTTTTGGCTTTTCACGTGTTTTTTTTGTTTTGTTTTGTTTTTTAAACAAGTATCCAGGCTCTAGTGTGGGAGATACTGCACTGACAAAATTCACTCTTAAGGCCTTCTTGCTGAGTGATGCAGGTCTTGCTGGAGAGTGTCGAGTGCGCCAGCAACACTCAATTAATGGCTTTTAGGTAAAGTAACAGTGAGCGTCTCTGTACCCGCAATAGCCCCTAAATGGCTCAAAATGTTGTCTCAGCGTACACTGGCAGGTTCAACATCAACAAAATCTGATAAAGGAGGGTATTTGGTTTTACTCTTCGAAAACACTAGTCCTTGTTTCTCTCTTTAGTTTTAGATCTTGTTTAAATAGTGAAATGGGGGAACCAGATCTTCATTTTGGAAAGGTTGCTCTGCTGGCTACGATTACTCCTCCCAGGAAGTCCAAAGACCCTCTGTCTTCACTCTTGTCTCTGAGAAAGAACCTGCCAAAGATGGTCATCAATCAGGGTTCCCAGGTGATGGGTATGAGGCCAAAAAAGGACCTTTAAAGGACTTTAAAAGGACCTCAAATCAGTTTAAAAGGACCTTTGCCAACATAACTTTACAGTACACCCCAAACCCTTTGGCATGCAGAACAGCAGACACTTACCTCTCATAACCAGTTATCCTGAAAGAAACATCTTCCTGGCATTTTTAACGTTTAGCTTGCAACAAAAACTTTGTAAAACTTTCCAAACTAGGCCTCCGGCAGAAATAGCTAGGGCAGAGAAAGGTCAGGGATGGAGAGGGGGGGGGGGGTAGACAAGGCGGGAAAAGGAATCTATCCTGTACATGTTACTCAAGAACTCAGCATATAGCTGTTCCCCAAGCTGTTTGTTATGTTCGCATGTTCGCAATCCGTGATGTTATGTACCTATATTTATTTGGGTAATAATATTTTCATCATTATTGCCCCACTCTTTTAATGAATTTCTATAAAGGGAACATTTTAACATAGATAGCATGAGCGAAAATGTTAAGTCAGCTATATGCCGCGAACATTAGTACCGCGTCTGCACTGTGGAACCTGTGACGTCAAAAAAGCTGGATTGCAGCAACGCACCAGCCACTGCCCGCAGCTTGCGTCGTCTGCTAGCTAAGCTTACTAAACAGAAAGCCCACTGATAGGCCTAGCGTTATAGGCCTGCCTACCGCGTTTCAGATGATCGCGTCAGCATCTGTCAACTCTTTGCAACTTGCAAAAGTACGGTTTGGGTTGTGGAAGATGTATCGGTTTCGTTTTCAAGCCTCCTTCTCTTGAAAAAACAGGACTTAACAGTACCTTTCAAAAATTAAAAGGACCTCCTCGTGAGTTAAAAGGACCAACTTGCTGAATCAAAGGACTTAAAAGGCCTTTTGACAAAAATCCCATTTATAAGGACTTCAAAGGACTTCAAAGGACCCTACGAACCCTGTCAATTTCCAGCCAACTGCCTAATATAATATTATGCCACTATTTTCATGTACAACAATATTCTGCCAGAGGGCGCAACTGGCAGAGAGAACCCGAACTTCATGTGCCCTGATAACTTCTCTGGGGGGAAGAGGTTTATGGCCAAAGACATATGCCTTGCAGATGACCTGTGTAAGCCAAGAGCTTATCTTTGGGGTCTTACAGCAGCTCCTAGTCTGCCATGTCAAAGGCGCAAGTCACAGGAATCTGTCTCTGTCCTCTGAAGGTAAAACTTCAGTGCCCTGATAGGACAGTTAACCTCCTCCACCTTCAAACGTCTGTGGGGCCAGCAGAGGCAGGGTAATTGTCAGAGGCCACTCTTCTGGCTTTGCGGTTTGGCTAGAAACATAGGGCACATGGACAAGTGACTGAGCCACCATCATGCCACGTCAGGGACCATGGCTTCCTGGAAAGGGCATGAACCTCGCTGACCCTGCATGCAGAAGTCAGGGTAATCAAAAAAAACAGGTTTTTAGAGTCAGGTTTCCAACAGAGTATTCAGTGATTGGCTTGAAGCGCCCTGAGGCCAGATACTCCAAGACTAAGGGTAAGCGCCATTTATGGCACCTGCTCAGTCTAAGGTAACCCAGTGCAGCATAGGTCAGTTCAGACAGAATGGGATTGTGGCTAGTATCAATATCTCTGGTCATTAGTCAGAAGGTCTTAGCAATAGCTGATCTGAAGCCCTCACCATGCTGGCTTTCCCTCCTGAAATTCGCAAGTTCTCAGTAAAATGAGCAATGCCTTCGACTGCAAACTCAGCTGAGGAGAGATACCAGTCTGTAAGTACCAATTTGCAAACATTCTCCACATATTATTATATACTTTCAAAGTGGACTATCTCTGGCCAGCTATGATCTTTTCCACGCATGAAGGGCAGAACCGTCTCTGCTCAGACAGTTCTTGTCGGATATGAGAATGGCATGGAGACAGAGGGATACTGCATCGGCGTGCCATCTCTTTTCCTTGGCTAGAGTAAAAGATCTCTCCAAGGAGAAAGTGACTGCCAGCTTTCAATTAACCAGCAGGAAAATCAGAAGGTTAATCCAACTCTTTGACCATTTCACAGTGGAAACCAGGGTCAAGAGGCATTTCTCTTGGATGCTTTCTAAGGATCTTTTCAAGAGGACAGAGTGGCTGGGACCTTCACCAGCAGGGAAATCATTTCTTTATTGTTGTACACTTGTCATAAGTGGACTGACTTTTTTTAGAAGCCATGATCTTCGTCCTGTAATGAAGGGCAGAAACATCTCTGTTCCGAGAGAGTTAGCGCCAGGGGATCTGTGGTGAAACAAAGACCAGGAGCTGATTGTTTCGTCTGGTCACAAACGGTCTACATGAGGTCCCAGACACTAACATATGGAACGGAAAGTGCTCTTGCTGAGATCCACTTTAATGGGAGCACCTGACCTTCCTGGACAGAGTGTCTATGAGTACCTTCAGCATGCCTGGGATTTGTCTTACAAGAACTAGTTCCATCGACTGGCAAGAAGCAGCAAAGGCACTGCCAGGTCGATCAATGGTCTGGAGTGATCACCCCATTCTATCTTTGGATATGCAACCACTGTTAAAATGTCCGAGTACACTCTCATAGTCTTGTTTCTCAAGACTACAGACCAATTGCACAGGGCTAGTACTATAGCCAGCATCTCCACATTCATGAGCTCCGAGCTCCAATCTTCCCAAAGACCATAGCACTCCAGAAAGAGAGTAGAATAGCTTGTGTGAGACAATGGAGGGAGTTGTTAGGAACACCTGACGTCCACAACTCAGGTTAGGCCAAAACTGAAGGGCTGAGACAATGGAGGGAGTTGTTAGGAATACCTGACGTCCACAACTCAGGTTAGGCCAAAACTGAAGGGCTGAGACAAAAAGGAGGCCAATGAAAGTCCACTTCTGAGGTCGTCTGAGACAAGACATCGCTTTGTGCTCACTGAGTGGGAGCAGATGGTGGCGACCAAAGGAATGAGCTCTCTGCTGCAGAGACCAGACTGACCACGGTCTGGATATTGCAAGGGCTCACAACAGTAGACTGCAGGAGATGTTGTGCCCAAGACCGAATCTCCTGTGCCCTGGGTCCAGCAGCCACACTACCTTGACATCTAACATGAAGTACCCTCCCCACAGGAAGAACCATGTGAAGGGACCTTGTCAGCCTTCTCTTTCACTTTATTAGATTGTCTTGTAATTGTTAATCTCCAGACTGGTCAGATGGATAAGCGAGAGAAGCCAGAGCCTTCTCCTAAGATAAGATAAGATAATGTTGCTTATAGCCCAGCCGACCGCAGAGGGCCACATCAGGGCTGTCACCACGTTAAAATCAACTCACCAGTCATTTAAAAAAAAAAAAAAAACACTTTCACACATCTCGTTAAATGACATCGTCTACAAACGAACCAGAAACTTTGTTAAAAATCCTTCTTCCGTAAAATCTCAAATCAGATGAAAAATGTTAATTTCTCTCAAAAACCCAAGGATCACGTCAGGCGGGACATCCCTGAACAGGATCTTCATGGACTCCGCTGTAAAATGTTTGTGTCTCACATCGTGCAAGTCCCAACACTCTAAAAGAACATGTTTCACTGTGAGTGGTGCATGACATGGAATGCACCACGGAGCTTCCTCACTCTTTAAAAGGTAAGAATGGGTAAAATACGAATGGCCGGTGTGCAGCCGGCACAGAACCGTTTCCTCTTTACGACCACCCGACGTAGATGGGAGGAAGTCTTTAAGGTTTGGACGGATCTGAAAGAGTTTGTTATTCGTCTGTGTGTTCCAATCCTCCTGCCAGAGGTCTCTCACATAATCGTTAATTTTGGGTTTCACATCTGAGCAGGGGATATAAGTGGTGGACAGTTTCTCTCTTGTGGCGTTCTTGGCTAAACGATCAACCATTTCGTTCCCGCCGATGCCAACATGACCAGGAACCCAAGCAAGAGTAATGTTGTAACCGTCCGCCTTCAACTTGCTAAAAAGTTAAAAAAAAAGTAAAAGTTCTGGATGCTGAAGGTTGCGGCCAGCTATGGCCTCCAAAGCTGACAGCGAATCCGACAGAACCAGAAAGTCCCTCCTCGAAGAATGGGAGATTACCTTCAAAGCCAGTACTAGAGCAGTAAGTTCAGCAGAATAGACAGAAGCATCTGAATGTATATGTTCCAACAATATCTGAGAAGGAGCCCCAGGGCAGTAGGCTGCACAGGCCACTCCATCCTCAGACTTGGAACCGTCAGTGAAAACTGTTTGATAGGATGGGAATTTGGAACAGAGCTCGGCATACAAAGCCTTGTACGCCAGAGAGCTGGTAGACTCCTTACGGAAAGCTGCGAGATCAAAACGAATCTCTGGTGTGAAAAAGGTCCATGGAGGTTGATCCGGAAACTTGGAAAAATCGGAAACTACTCCCAGGTCTATACCTGCATTCCGCACGTGAGGCTGCATACGAAGCCCAAACGGCGGAATACATTTCGGGTTTGTTTCAAACTTACTTTGGAACGGAGGGTCAAAAACACAGTCATAGGCAGGATTCTGCGGTTCTGAGAACAGTCGGATGTAATAATTCAAAGACAGTTTCAGCCTGCGGTTGGACAGTGAAGGTTCACCTGCCTCTGCGTACAGGCTGTACACAGGGGTGGTGCGGAACGCTCCAAGACAGAGACGAAGCCCTTGATGGTGGATAGGGTCCAAGAGTTTGAGGTAAGATGATCTTGCGGAGCCGTACACAGCACAACCGTAGTCCAGTTTGGAACGGACCAGGGCTCTGTAGAGGTGCAACAAAGTTTTCTTATCAGCGCCCCAGTCGGTGTGTGCGACGACCCGCAGAATATTCAGTGCCTTTTGGCAAGCAGTTTTGAGGTTTTTAATATGGCTGAGAAAGTTAAGTTTTTGGTCAAAAATGACTCCCAGAAATTTGGCCTCTTTAACAGCTGGAATGGGAGATTTCCCTACTTGAAGTTCCGGATCTGGAAAAAACTGACGGAAATTATGGAAGTGAATACACTGGGTTTTTGTAGCAGAAAAGGTGAAACCGTTTTCATCCGCCCACCGATGGATTTTATCTACGCAAAGCTGGAGCCTGCGCTGGACACTCGGGTACAGGCTTCCAGTTGCGTAGACAGCAAAATCATCCACAAACAATGAGCAGTCTGAACCCTGCTGAACTGATTGAACAATGTTGTTGATCTTAATACTAAAGAGGGCAGGAGATAGTATGCTCCCCTGTGGAACACCCAACTCCTGCTCGTGGACATCAGAGAGAGTGGTGCCAACCCGGACCTGAAACTGTCGTTCTGCCAAAAAATTTTGAATAAAAAGCGGAAGATGACCTCGAAAACCCAGATCGTGGAGATCATGAAGTATCCCCGACTTCCAGGTGGTATCGTAGGCCTTCTCCAAGTCAAAGAAAATTGCCACTGCATGCTGTCTGTTTAAAAAAGCGTTCCTAAGTGTAGATTCCAGACGAATCAAATGGTCAACTGTACTACGATGTTTGCGGAAACCACACTGTTCTTTCGCCAAAAGGCCATCGGTTTCGAGTTTCCACATGAGCCTAGCATTGACCATTTTTTCCATCAATTTACAGACACAACTGGTCAAAGCTATGGGACGGTAGTTAGATGGATTAGAAAGATCTTTTCCAGGTTTGGGGATGGGAATAATGAGGGCTGTCCGCCAAGAGGGTGGAAAGCAACCTGTAGTCCACACGTGGTTGTATACCTGTAACAGGATGTTCACACCTTCTTGCGGAAGATGTTTCAATAGTTGATAATGTATGTCATCTATACCTGGAGAGGAATCGCTGCAAGAGAGTAAGGCAGATTTCAGCTCGTTTAATGTAAAAGGAAGATTGTAGTCTTCCATGTTGTCGGATGAAAAGTTGCAGGGAGATTTTTCTTTTAGGGCTTTGTGTTTGACAAAAGTGACTGATTTATTAGAAGAGGAGGAATTCTTTTCAATGGTTGAAGCAAGCAGATTAGCAACTGCTTTCTTTTCTGTTATTAAAGAATCCGAAAACTTGAGATGGTTCACAGTGGGACAGGTGTTCTTCCCTTTGATTTTCTTAATGATGTTCCACACTTTTTTCTTAGAAGTTTTTGATGTCAGCCTGGAGCAGAAGCTTCTCCAGGACCGACGTTTACTGATTTTAAAAGTGTGTCTTGATTTAGCACGGAGTTTCTGATGGGCTCGAGCGTTGGGACCCGAAGGTCGTTGGTATACCTGACGCTGAGCCCGTTTTCTAACTTTGGAAATTTGTTGGCATTCTGAATCGAACCAGGGTGTTTTGGGCATTTGAAGTTTATCGGAAGACACTGGAATACAGGCTTTAGCACATTTGATCATAGTGTTAGTCAGAGATTCTGCTGGGTCTGGACTCTGAAAAAAATCAGTGTCCTGGAATTCTTTTGAAATAGTGGCTGCAAATAGATCCCAGTTTGCTTTTTTATAATTGAGATGTTGAGAGACAGAGACATGGTCAGTTAATACAGGTTGTAGAAGGACAGGGAAATGGTCACTTCCGTGCAGATCGTCATGGACAGACCACTCATAGTCCAGGACCAGCGAGGGGTCACAAACCGACAAATCTAAACACGAAAGTGAACCTGTGGAAGAGTGGAGGTAAGTTGCAGATCCGTCGTTCAGACAACACAAATCCAAGTCTGAAAGGACATCCTCAATCAGCAGACCTCTGGGTGACGTACCGGCACTACCCCAAAGAGGATTGTGACCGTTAAAGTCACCCAACAGCAAAAAAGGTCGAGGAAGTTCTCCTATCAGACTGACAAGGTCCTGACGACAAACCGGGACAGAAGGAGGTAGATAAAGAGAACAGATGGTCACAGTCTTGTGGAGAGTGACTCTCGCAGCTACAGCCTGAAGCGAGGTAGACAGAGCGACAGGACTATACAGCAAAGTTTTGTGTAGGAGAAGGGCAACACCGCCCGACAGTCCCAACATGGATGGTTGTGCAGGTATTGAAAGAATATTAAAGCCAGAAAGAGTAAAGGTCTTCTGGCTTTGAATTTGAGTTTCCTGAAGAGCCACGACGGAGGGTTTTATAGACTGACACAGAAGCTGCAGCTCCTCAAAGTTGGAATTTAATCCACGGATATTCCAATGTAATATTGTACTATCCATGGTGCAGAGGGCGAAAAGGAGAGAGATCAGGTCATCTCCTCATCGACATCTGCTGCCAATGGAGTGAATTTATTTTGTAGTTTCACTGGACTGTGTTGGTCTTTGGACCTGCTGGCAGACTTGCCCGCAGGTGACAAAGGCCTGGAGTTTGGAGAAGGTGGAGGTCTGGATTTGGGAGATGGTGGAGGGTTTTTCCTTATCTCCACCATCTCCACACTGGGTGGAACTCCCTTGCCCGCACGGGCACTGGACAGAGGAGTTCGAGGGGGAACTGCTGGTTTTTTAATCTGCCCAGCAGCAGATGTTGTAGACTGCTGAGCAGTCTGAGGGGTGGCGGATTTTTTGCCTCCACCAGGGGCAATCATTTTGGGTTGAGAGGTGGTGGACCTGCTTCCACCAGAGTTGACAGTTCGGACTTGCAGTGTCTTCGAGAACGTAAAGTCATCAGTCTGACAGCAGACTGATCGAGTGGAAACTGTGGGAACTTTCCGTACAGCCGAAGCATAGGAAGAGGCTGTCGGCGTCTGACTGCCCACAACCTGCTTGCGGGCTTCAAAAAAGGAAATTTTCTTTTCAGTCTTTAGTCTTTGAATTGCGGATTCCTGAATCCAAAGAGGACAGTTTCTTGAAGAGGAGGGATGGTCGCCACCGCAGTTAGCACAATGTGCCGGATCTTGACACGGCCCATCATGGGTTGCCTTGCAGCAAACACCGCATACCTCTTGCCCTGAACAGCGGTCCCTGACATGGCCAAACTTCTGGCACCTGAAGCACCTCAATGGGGACGGCACATATAGCTGAACATGAACATTTAGGTAACCAACCTTGATGACCGGAGGCAGCACAGGGTTGCAGAAGGTCAGAAAGAGGGTGTTGGTGGCCACTCTCTCTGAACCCTTCTTTATCGTCACCCTGCGCACCTCCGTCACACCCTGGGACGCCAGCTCCGTTTTTATTTCCGCCTCTGAAACACCCGCCAGATCTCTGCATCGAATCACACCTTTGGATGAATTTAATTGCTTATGGGGAGTCACCCTGATCTCCCTATCCACAAGCTTTTTTGCCTTCTGCAACTGTTCGGATTGCTTCTGTGATCGACATTGAAGAAGAAACGAACCATTCCTCAATCGTTTTATGGACCTAGGTTCACCTGCTATACCATGAAAGCCCTTTTGTACAGCAAAAGGGCTCAGAGCTGAAAGAGGTCTTTCCTGCTCTGTCCCTTCCACCACGAGCCAGGAAGCCCAGAAACCTGTCTTCTGTCTTACCTCACTGTCAGAATCACTGTCTGTTTCAAATTCCCCTGAAATAGGGGATACTGCCTTCCTCTTCCTTTTGGGGGGGTAGTTTTTTAATGAAGTCATATTTAGTTTATTGTGATTCATCTCTCCCTTACCCACCCACCTTGGAGTCCAACTAAGGGGCCAGGGCCAAGAAACCAATGTCTTGACCCTTCCAGGCTTCGGGAGAGACATACGACAAGCAGAAGCAACCAACCCTATCCCCCCTGATCATGCTCAACTCCCGGGAACAGAGAGCTGAGCACTGCAGGGGTTTACTTGGCCAGCTGGGGAACTGCCCGTCTTGACCCAACCCCAAGAAGGGGAGCCGATTAGTACACCCGGGCCAAAGTGTACTCCCTGTCTAGGAGAGGTCCGAGCCAAAGTGATGTGTTGAGAGCGCTGGCCCTCTCAATCACCAGGATCTCATTCCCCTCCGACACAGGTCGCACCGCACGGCAAACGCGGCGGATCTTAAGGAGACCACAGAGAGAAAAGGAGTGTGGAAAAGAAGACTTGAAGGGGAGACGAAGATAGAAAAGGGCCAAATAAGGGAGGCAGAAAACAAGAAAAGGAGAAAGGCGGGTTACTCTTAGTCAGGATCCTCACCCTTAGCCTATCTGACATGGGAAGCCCTACCAGGGGCATCAACTCCTTACCACGTTACGCTTAGGCCAAACAGCATCTGCACCTCTCAGGCCTAGAAGCAGTGTGAAAAAAACAGCCTATCTCAAAGTATTGATGCCCCCGCTAGCAAAGCCTAAGGGATCACTGGACCACGCAAACCCTCCGACCACGACAAGGTCGCAACCCCCGGAGGGGAGCCTTCTCCTCACCAGGACCAGAGTAAAAGACTTTCTATGGCAGGATCAAGATACATACGTGAATCTCCCTAGCAAAATACTGTATCATCCAACCGCAACCATGTTCAAATAGGGAAAGAGACACATATCAGACCAAGCATGGCTGCAGGCAAATTCCCTGGCACACCAGTCTCATCATGCTAAGGCCTATCAATGGTCTAATTTCAAATTCATCTGAACCAAGGAAAGGAAGGCTAAGAAACTGACAAACACAGAAGAGTGCTCTCCCTGAGGCACCTTCTTAGATTAAAAAAAAAAGTGACCATAACAGACGGAATGCAGTTCTGGATGAGTTTCTGTGTCAGGAACTGATCCAAAGTTCTGACGGTCGTCAATATGGGAGCTAAAAGGAAATCCTAAAGGTCCCCAAAACTTAGGAGGTAACCCAAGTGTCAGACAAGATGGCCTCCTATTGAGAGAGAGAAGGAGCAGAAGACGTGTGTGGAAATTGAGAAATTGAGAACAGTCCTACAAAGATTGCCGGAAGGGGAATTCCCGAATGACAGAAGTCTCAACGAAAGCTCAAATTCCACAGCTCCTTCGTCAACTTCTATCATCAGCATGAATCATTATTCATACAATCAAAATCGTGACCACGAAAACTGGATGCTAAAAGAAGAAAATATTCAACAGGAGAACAAAACTCGTCGACATTACCATGGTTACGACCAAGGTCAGTACTGTGGGAACTCCCAAAGGAAAAGCTACTCAAAAAACAGCCTTCCGCAGTATATAAAACGAGAATGAAAGACAGTCATTCATCCCTAAATGTATAGGTTTGCCATCAACCAAGGTCCATACCACTTGGCAACAAAAGAAAAGGATCTTTATTCTTGTGAGTTCCCGTCTAACTGTCCGCAGTTTGAACGGCCATAAACACAACTGTCAAATCCCACCAAACTGTTATGCCGAATCAAGCTCATACAGTCATAGCACAGATATGTAAAACTAAGTATCTGACATTTGTTTTTGACAATAAACAACGGACCTAATCCAGGTCTGAGATAATGGGCCGACGAGCTGCCACATCAGGATCGATTCACATATAGGCAGATTTTACCACCTTGACAAGTTCTTTTCTGTATTTTATTCATTGATATCCAAAAAAGGAGCATTAAACTCGAACCAGCAGGACAACGCTGGCAGACGAATCAAAATAGAATTTGCATGAGCACTAGTCAAAACAAACTACAAATTGAAAATTCAAATGTGTTTCCTTGATGAACAAGATATGTTCAAGGTGGATGGCCTTAACCAAAGGATAACTGGAGTAAGCGTAACAGAAAAGGAAAATATTCAACATGTCTTGATACTGCCTTCTTTAGAGGCACGAGGAAATGAATTGGTATCCACAGTACCATTCTCTTCCACGAAAAAAAGGCAAAACAAATTCATACCTTCTGAGAGGGTGGGAGAATCAAAATAAGCATCCAAAAGTGTACTTGAAATGATGATCATGCATTGTTCGCCGCTGACCTCGTCAGTGCAAATTCTGAGGTAGTGGAAATCACATCACCATCATCAGTGAGCATTCTGTCGTCAAGGAAAAGGTGAAAACAGAATTATGGCAGGGGACTGAGTTGATTACATGTCTGCAAGGGGAGACCACACCTCTATTCAGGTCAAGTTAGTTCCCTGCTCTCCATTTCAAATTTTTAAAGAAATTCCTGTTGTTTAGCACGTTCCATGTCAAGTGGAAATAAGGCATTTGTTTGGACAGGTAAGTATGAAGAAAAGGTGGATTTGAAGGCTTCTCACTTACAGCACTGTCAATTTTCTGACACTTTCAACAGCCGCTATTTAATTAATCTGAACAAGAGGAATCTATACATGTGATATACAAAAACTGCTGTGCAGAAGTATCATGGACCACAAGAGCATCATCCATGTTATATCCTGAAACTAATCTCCACCCCTACCTCCCTGCCCTTCTCCTCCCTAGGTTTATGACATGGACAGCTGTAGGTATTCTTCATTATTTGACAAAGGTGAATGATCATTATTATGGCTTAGAGGTTTTTTTTTTTAAAAAGAAAAAAAACTTTAGTATCATTATTATCAAGTCATACCAAATTTCACATGTATACACCTAAAAGTCTCACAAATAAATGACTTTTCAAGAGAAATCAAGAAAAAAAAAGTTGTTGTTTTTTTCATTTCAGGAGAGGTAATCAGATTTAAGCTGAAAGAGAAATTAGTTTATCATATGTTGTTCTTATCAATTCCATTAAGATCATAATGAGCAGCTGTCAGTGTGTTTAGAAGGTGAAGCACATTTGAAATGCAGCTGCCTGGGTACACTGAAACCAACAACCTTCAATCTGAAGTTCAAAAACATCCATGAAAAAAGAACACTGAAACCAACAACCTTCAATCTGAAGTTCAAAAACATCCATGAAAAAAGAAAACAACAATAAAAGCAGACCCTACACAAATGAGAAATCCTCACATCTGTAGCTGACACAAAAGATTCCTGATCACTGGAGTCTTCATCAAAGTTCCACCGCCCATCCAGCTCATCTCCGATACCAGCAAAGGCAGACAACGCTGTGCCAAGGGCTACATGGTCTGCATGTCGTTCACACAAACGCTCATAGTTGTCCTGCATTCGGTATGCCACATCCAGTAGGTGCTCCAGCCGATGTTGTAAAGCTGATGTATCTGAATCCTGCAAATTGACAAACAACACTGCATCAGTGTAAGATTGATGACTGGGCAATACATGCTGCCCCACCATCCCCGGCAGGCATTCATTTGGGAAATACATAAGCTGCTTCTGCCTCACAGGCATGGGTCATATTTTTCAAACATCTGCTGTGGAGAAATAAAAGTTAACTGTTATTCTGCTGACACCGGATAATCATTACAACAGCCGCAGATTTCCCTTCATGATCCTAACATTACTGTTTATGGCATCAGCATCATAATGTGTCATGTCAAGTGATTGGCTGTGTCAGAAGGCATCAGAGCACACTGGCTGGCTGGTTTAAGCCACTTGGTGACAAAATGGCACACAAAGATAAATTGTTTTCTTTTGTCTTGAACACTTTATAGAATTTAAAACTGTTGACTGATGAGCAGGTGGTTTGCCTAGGAGTAGGTAAACATTTTGTCTACTTGCCACAAGACAAGTTGAAAAAAAATGAAAAAAAAAAAATTGTAACAACATATACATCAAATTGCAGTGCAGCCTCTTCATAAAGACCACCAGGAATCCCAAAGACTAAATACTGGAGGAAGCAACAGGCATAAAAACTGCAGGCAGCAATAAATAATTCAGGGTAAATCTCTTGTTGCATAATGGGGTCCAAAAGCTCTGCTTCAAGATTTTCATTGTTTGAGAGCTTAACAGCAAACAAAGCAAGCAAACTACGTAAAGTCATTACACACACACACACACACACACACACACACAGGCATACACCACAGAGTCACAAAGTAATATCTGTTTAAATGTACGCACACACACACACACACACACACACACACACTTAAAGTGAAGCACACCATAGTATTCACATTGTGATACTGTACAATTTACAGCATACTTTTATCCTCATGAGCAAACAGAAAAGTTCAAACAAACGAACAAACTTTTCAATGTACTTTAAGTTTAACAATATCCCTCAATCATATTTACAGAATTAAGTGATACTATTAGCATTTGGACTCAAAAGTCAATCACATCTCAATCTCTTTCTCAATTCTAATACCCGCTTGGTCAAAACACCATTCGAACAATATATTCATTGTGATCTTAAACATTATTTTCTGATAAATTCCACAGCATATACTTCCTTAACTGCACATGCCGTGATACACACTTCTTCCTCTGGCTTTTCCAGCTGCAAAGTCCAAGACTGTTTCCCTTCTTTTTTTTTCATCAAAGTTTCATCCATCCTACAGCCATTGAACACTGGTCCCTTTCAACTTAGTTTTTAATTCAGTTTGTAACCAGAGGGCTTAAAAACAAACAAACAAAACCACATGATTTTTGGATTATGATGTGTATCCCTTTAGCACGATATTGACCATTAACATCCCTACAAAGGGGTTGCTTGGGATCTGTGGGTCCACAGGTGACTGAACAGCTGATGCAGGCAATGAAATGCGTCCCACAAGTGAGGCACTCCAAGAAAGCAGATATATCATTACTGACCAATCTTTCTTTTCTCTGCAGACATTTTCTTTTAGCATCCTGTGTGCACGGCCTTTAAAGCTGAGGCAGCCCCTGTTGTGACGCTTTGATGCCAGGAACTCTGCCTAGTGCTGTCTGTTCCCAGGAGCTGTTCCAAAGTTCTTGGGGTAGGAGGGAGGTGGGGACTCTAGGTTGTTTGGACTGCTTAGAGATCTGATGTGATAGCTGACATCTGATTGGTATCAATTTTCTGCTTCCAGCATTACAGAGCATTTCAGTGGAACCTTTTTTATGTCAAACTACTTGAAATGTTCTTTACTTTTCTGCTGGAGTGTTCATGCCAATTTTCCCCCTTTTATTTGTCTGTAACTTTGCGATTTGAAACGGAAGGGTCATACGGAATGCTTGTAGGTTGATGTTACCATTTCAGTACACTTGGTAAAAAACGAACTTGAATATTCAACAAGTGACAGTGAGTCAAATACAAAGTAGTACAAGGTACTGTTCATATTTTCACAAAACATGCATGAAGAAACACTTTCTTCATTTTCACAATAATTTTTTTCAACAAGATTCAAATAAAAATTTCACATTCTACGTATCTGCCAATACTGGCTCTGACCACAGAAACCGTCTAGCACCATCACTGGCCATAGCCTACCATGCTCTTTTCGCACAGTCGTTTTCCTTTTTATGATGCTTTGTCAATAAGGCTGTCTCACACACACAGAACACATGCACACACACACACACACACACATACACACACACACAGAGCACATGTGCGCACACACCACACACAAACTTACTTCTCACATGATAAATCTTCCACGAAAATGTGCAAGACATTACAAAGTACAATGATAAGCATGCCTTTTTGTTTATTTCATCTAAACATCCACCACATTCCCTATCAGAATCCATCAATAGCTAACCTTGGATTCATGTGACAAACACAGTCAGACATGTACCATGGAATGAGAGAGAGAGAATGTAGGAACTCACAGGAATGGCAGGGAACGGCTGGTCGTCCAGATAGGACATTTTCATGATGGCATCTTCCCAGTAAGACACGGCTTGTGATAGGCTCTCCATTCCTTAAAAAATGATTTGTTTGAGTCATAGTGGGTGACTATTAGCCCAGTGGTTTTACAACTGGTTTTAGAGTTATTGTCAGACTGCAAGAGGTCCTACTTTCAAATGCCATGAAATCTTATTCTACAAGAAATCAAAACTGAGCTCTTCTTTCTTAAGCTTAATTCTAAATGGTCTGTCTTCTTTTTCTGCTTTTCTTTTGATCTTCCTGCTAGCACACACTCTGTTACCTTACATATCCGTGCACACACACACACACACACACACACACACACACACACACACACACTAACAATGACACATCAGGCATCATGTTTTCTTCAATCTACTTATTTTCCTTTTCATCTCTGGGATCTGAAGAGCAGGGGTGGGGGTGCGGTGGGGGGAGGAGAGACTTAAGTGTACCAGGATTCACTCACCCAACTGCTTCCTTCATTATACTCTTTATATCAACATTTACATAGGTTCAAAAGAAAACAAAGAAACAAACAAAAGAATGCAACTACCTACAGATTTGAACTTTTGTGTTAATATGGAGAACTGAATAGACTAACAAAATCTTATGTGTATGGCAATGTTTCAAGGCATTTGCTTTATTTCTATGTTTTTCACTACTGAGAGATAGGGGGGCATTTTTTTCCACAATAACTGAAATTTAACTTGTTTGCTCTTTTGTAACCATAGACATTTCCAAATCATAGAAATGGAAATTGGGTAAATGTATGTATACAAGTGGATAACTAATCTATTTTTCAATTAGTGGATAACTAATCTATTTTTCAATCTATTGTGAGTCTCAGCACACACTGAAGTTCACAGAGATGCCATTTTGTTGAGAGAGCAAGAAGGCAGAGCTGAGTTTATATCTGCACTCACATGCACAGAACTCTAACAAAGGTGATCAAAGCTAGCCGTAAATGTACAGTTGTACTTAAGGATGAGTGTACAACAGACCTGTACAACTCAGTTTCCACAAGATCTTTAACTTACGAACTATGAATTCTGAACTTGAGATATGCTGTAGCCTACCACTGTGACAAGGCACTCTGCCCTTTACTGCTTAGCATGCAGAAAGAATTAAGGGATCATGAATGCTCAGGATCTTCACTGACAACAAAATATACAACGTAGAGAAATTACTCAGAGCTACCCAACAAAAATGAAACTCACTTAAATCAGCCAGGGGATGCACTGCACGTACATGCTCTCCTGTCACATTCTTTGTACATGGTCATGTTAATGTCAATGTAAAGTAGTAGCGATTTTTTATTTTTTCCCTTTAATGAAGAGCACATTTCCAAGTTTCTGCATCATTTTCACATTCCCGTGGCCTATTCAGAAACAATTCTAGTTTTTTCTATCGAGTCTTCTACTGGTATTCCAAAAATGGCTATAAGTTCAAAATATGATAAAAATCTTACCACTGTCTTACTCTTGTTAACTTTACCTAAAGAGCATAATTCTAATGGACTCAAGTTAGCAGTGTCCAGTCCAGAATGCGTGATGGTAGATGTAGTGGAGGTGATGGAGGCGCCCCCTAGACTGGACATGGAGGCTGACAGCGACCGCTGACGGATCTGTTCAAGCATGGAGGCAGTTGTACTTCCTGCACTTGGTGCACTCCTTCGTGAGCCCACATCTGCCAACAACATTGTGGTTGGTGTATCAGTATATCTCCTTGTGTACCATAATTTGCCTTTGAAACCTAGCAAATCAATAACCATTTTACTTTATAAGACAATGAAAATCTTTAAATGCAATAAGAACAATGACTTCAAAAGTGATAAACATTCATGTTGCAATATACCATCAAATAAAATTAATGTTATCAGTGTCAATCGGTGTTTTATGCATGTGAAAGCAAGATTGTGAAAATGGAAAATCAAAACAAAAAACAATAAAATGGAAAAACAAAACCAAAAACATGATAAATGTCAGGAATTGTGCCAAAGCTCTTGGTCATGTATACCTAGTTACTTATGCAGGCTACTGGAAAGAGAAGGATTTTAAAGCCTTGTTCACCCTTTTGCATGTTAGCCCACCTATTCATTGAAACCATGCAGCTTGCATACAGTTAACATTACCGACTAAAGTGAATGAACAACACAAGACAATCAGTTTATCATCTGGAAGTTGGTCGACCAGCTGTGTCAGAAAACAGACCGGTCAACGGTGCCGCACGCTGTGACATTGCCAGGGCTCATGCTAAAAGGTAATGTTACTATTATCATGAATACTTATATAGCGCCTATCCTCGGCTAGAGACCAAGCTCTAAATGCTTTACAATCCACACTCACACAACGGGCTGCCTACCTGGGTAGTGTCGACTGAAGAGCTGCCAGCAGGCGCTTCATTCACTCATTTCCCGTGTCATCCAGTCAATATCGTTCAATATCGTTCACTCCATTTCCTTACTTCCAACATTCTTTCCATTTCTCATGCAGGGTGCATGCCATGTGTAAAGTGTCGTCCATACCAATGGCCAAACTGGCCTTCTCTTCCGAAAGTTCGTGATGGGACCTCGGTTTATAGTCTCATTCAAAGGAAGTCTCATTCAAAGGAATGTGTGGAAAATGGAGTCAGAACCAAACTTAACTCTGAGGAAAAAATCCCCCTGTACCAAAACAGCCCAGCGGAGATTCGAACCCGCAACCACAGGAACACCAAGATTACGAGTCTGGGGCTCTATCACTGAGCTATTCCGGCCTCCATTGTTTTTGTTTCGTTTTATTTACTGACACGAGCTTAAATAAAGGCCACAACTGCCCTATGACTAGTAGTAAACCACCGTGTAGGATACTGTGAATAGATCATATGAAAGTGAAAAACTAAAGGGTAATAATTCTACACTGAAACTAAAGATATTCATAAATGAGAAAATAAATTCTTGTTTTGTTTTCCATTTCAGGAACATTTAGGGACAGATGTACTTTCGTTTTTTCTTTTATACTGAGACTGGTGAGAGGGGTACAGGTACAAAACATGTTTTGTACCTCAACATAAGGTTGCTGTGATAGTGAAGAAGTTTGTGGCAATGCTGGAGCCAAACTAACGTATACAAACTGCTTTATAGGCCAAGGCCTTGCGAGTTCAAGGGTATTTTGTTTACTGAACAGATTTTTGATGGCACTGTTTGAGGCCAACGTGTAAAAGAAAAGTACTTGTAATGTGAGCCAGTGAGGACCTGGTCAACAGTTTTGTATGAAAAACCTGTAGTTCCAGATAACAATTATGCGATGACACAGTCGAAGGTCTTTCATGTAACAAGTGTATGGGGAACTATCTTCTGTTTGTCCATCTGGATGTCTGTCAACGTTACACATTTAAGCGAGAGTCTAACATAAGATACCAGATTTTCACTTCAATTTCAAACAAACACTTAGAGGTGTCAGGTGAACTGAGACACTATGTCTACAAAATGACAAAAACCGATTCTCACCAGTCCCTGGCTCTATAAACTGATTCTCAAAACTTTTGTGGCCAAAAAGTATCCAGAGCTTCATATTTTTTGTCAATCAGCATGGGATATGTATCCCCTGATAGCTTAAAGTGACAGGACAAAAAGCAAATATGCACTGGACAAATTGATGTAAGAACCTCAGAGCTCTCGTGCAGATTTAACCAATTTGTCATTGATTAACTCTGTTTGCACATTTCACCTTTTGGACACTGTGTGTACAGAATATCAAAATGTGAGCGTGAGAGTGCACACGTGTGTGTGTGTGTGTGTGTGTGTGTGTGTGTGTGTGTGTGTGCGTGTGTGTGTGTGTGTGTGTGTGTGTGTGCGCGTGAGTAAGATGACAGTGGATGTGTGTGTTTGTGTATGTGTCATTGTGTGTGTGCGCGCATACATATACTTTTATAATGTGTGGTGTGTGTATGTGTGTGAGTGAGAATGTTGTGTGGTTAGTGTGTTAGTGTGTGTGTGCTAGTGTGTGTGTGTGTGTGTGTGTGTGTGTGTGTGTGTGTGTGTGTGTGTGTGTGTGTGTGTGTGTGTTTGTGTGTGTGTGTGTGAAGACAGTGGCTGTATGTGTGTATCACTGTATGTGTGTGAGAGAGAGTGAGAATGTATGTGTGCTTGTGTGTATAATAATATATGTGTGTGTGTGTGTGTGTGTGTGTGTGTGTGTGGTGTGTGTGTGTGTGTGTGTGTGTGTGTGTGTGTGTTTTGGTCGGTCTGTGTCTGTGTGTGCATGCGTGTGTGAATACATTTTGTCATTTGTGTTTTAATGTGTGTGTGTGTGTGTGCATCTGTGTGTGTGTGTGTGTGTGTGTGTGTGTGTGTGTGTGTGTGTGTGTGTGTGTGTGTGTGTCTGTCTGTCTGTCTGTCTGTCTGTGTTTATTATGTTGAATGGGTCACTCACTCAGTCACTGTATTAATCATTAATGACATTACCTGTCAGTCAATAAATGTGTGTGTGTGTGTCTGTGTGTGTGTGTGTGTGTGTGTGTGTGTGTGTGTGTGTGTGTGTGTGTGTGTGTGAGAGAGAGAGAGAGAGAGAGAGAGAGAGAGAGAGAATGAGAGAAAATGAGAGAGAGAGAGAGAGAGAGAGACTCAGAGAGAGAGAGAGAGAGAGAGAGAGACTCAGAGAGAGAGAGAGAGAGAGAGAGAGAGAGAGAGAGAGAGAGAGAGAGAGAGAGTGAGAGAGAGAGTGAGAGAGAGAGAGAGAGAGAGAGACAGAGACAGAGACTGAGAGACAGAGAGGAGATTGTTTTCCTGTGGTTGAAGATCTAATTTGTTTAAATAATCTTGGTCACGGTCATTTGACCCGTTTGTGATTCTGCCCATTTCTGTTTTGCCTTCAGTAGCATTTTTCTTATGGCTTGGCTGCATGGTACAATGAATGCAGCATGCAGGGAGCTGGATTTGCAGTAATGGAAAAGAATGCTAGTCTATTCTTCCTCAGCTCCTCCTAGACAAGTCATGTCACTTGTTATGATTCTCAGACAATCAAAAACTGATCTTGCACATCTTGGAATGAACTAGGATGCCCTGGACAGGCATGATCTGTTGACTCTTACTGTTCCACATGATTGAGTGAGAGAGAGAAGAACCAATCCCACTTCCACCTGACACTTTGGCAGCAATAGGCATGAGCCAGCTAGGGCCACGAGCAGGATATTAGACACACTGTCACCATTTCAAAAGTTCTCTTCTGTTTACATGAGGAAATCATTGTAAAGCCAAGAAAAACTGGAACCTCCAAAGAATCATAAAACCAACATGCCAACTTTTGGTGACTCCAGTCAAAGACGATTTTCTTAGAGACTGAAAAGTGGCACTTCTAAAGCCAGAAAAGCAGAAACAATATTTTCCCAGGCCTGAACTAAACAGAACAAACTTTCTCTGGGCCTGAAACTTGAAAGATAATGTCCAAATTTTTTTCCCCTTAACTAAGGTCAGATTAAGCCTGAAAAGTGGCATCCCAAACATGCTTTCTCAATTGTTTGTAATTCAAGACAGTCTTCATCTTCTGTGAATTACTTGATGATCTTCTGGACTTAGATTTCTACATTGCATTCTGTTTGAATTAATTATTACTGAAGCTTGTTCCCATGACCTTGCGTGTGATTTATTGGTTGTCATGCCAAGCCTGAAATGTCTGCAGTAACTGTGACACAGATGATAGGTGATGTGTGCATGTTGGGAGAGGGGGTGGGGGGTGAGAAGGAGGGGTTCTGGGAAGAGACCTCAGTGAGGGAGACAGACAAGACAGAGAAAATTAAGAGATAGAGACTAGAGAGACAGGCAGACAAACCGGCAGACAAAAACAAAGGCGGACACAAACACAGAAACAGCAAGTAGCAGAGAGAGACAGACAGACAGACAGTGAGAGAAACACAGACAGAGAGGTGAGAGACTAGAGACAGAGACAATGAGAAAGACAACCAGGGACAGAAGGTGAGACATGGAGAAACTCACAAAAATGTATGAATTCTTTGTACATCATCTATAAAGTCAGTTAGCCATTCAAACAAGTTCATTGTTTAAATGCTTACCAGGACTATTCTAGCACTAGATGTGACAAAATGACTATGAAGGCAAATTAATTACACTAATTAATTATACTTCACTATTTTACCTCCATTGGGAGTGTTGGCATGACTGCTGGCAACTGATGAATTATGCACTACAGTCAATCGTTGATGAAGACGCTGGTTCAACTGATGCTGTCGGTGCAATTGTTTTGCCTGAAGCTTCTTCTGGATCTGTTGTGCCCTGCGTCTTCGACGTCGAAAAAATGCTGCTAATAAACTCATCAACCCTAATCCAATGGATATGCTTAATGCTGTTAATTTGACATGGCGGGGTAGGTGCGTCAGTTGCGACAGATGGTTTGGTAAATGTCTTTGAAGTTCTGCAAGCTGCTTGAACATTTTGATGTCTAGTGATAACACTATAAGAACAGGATTCTTATGTTAAAAACTGTAGCCAGCTTGTCATCTTCGATTATATTGTTCCAGACTGTGAAATTGAAACTAATTCAAAAATGTCATGTTTTGAAAGTCATCCTGATAATCAAAAACAGTTGAAATCTTGCTAACTGCTGCCTTCTTCACTTTTGACTTTTTGTCAAGATTGCTTTTTACACCATTTTCATTCAGAGATGAATCGAATGCCTCTAAAATTCCATCAACCTTCTTAACGATGGCTGCAGATTAATTAAACTGACTGGCAAGTTCAAGCACGGGCAGTGAAAGAATTACTAGGCCTATTGGAGATCCCAGTATTCAGTACTTAGGCTAAGGCAAGTATAAAATAGTTTGCAAAATGATTACTGATTCGGCGCCTGATCTCGTCACATTTTCACTGAATCTGTTGACAACATCACATGATATTATCATCTTTGAGAGCATTCAAACTGATTTGTGGAGTAAAGTGTCACCGTTTTCGTTGACGAGTGTGGTTAGCAACGATGTCTTTTAACAAAGGTCAAACACTGTTTCCAGCCTCTTTCGAATCGCCATGCTGGGGCACACGACCTTGACATTGATCTTACAGAGCTGTCGTCCACAAACAACGAACGCAGTTTCGAATTTGGAAGGGAAGTGCTTCCTTGTTTGTTGTGACTGCAATCATATTTGACCATTCTATTGTTTAGAGACGCATTAGTTTTTGCTCTGCATCTTAGTAATCAGGTCTACTTATGTTCACAAAATCAATCGAGATGTAGTGTCACAAGGGTACAGTGCGCATAGGCACTCGGTTCATAGTCGGAACCGGAAGTGCGCCTCGCTTGTGTATAGTTTGAAAGTCACTTGAGGTAGAGTTTGCTGGGGGGAGGGGGGGGGGGGGGGGGGAGAGATGGGCACAGGGGGAAGAAGTGTGGGATCAGATTCGGGATTTGAAGCCCGCCAGGGTGGAGCTGAGGGCAGTCTCAGCAGGAGACTTTTTTACAGTTACACTCTCTTTAAGGGTAGAAGGATAAGGGGGGATTTAATACAAGTGTATAAAATAATGAATGGCTTGGACAACGTGTCAATTGTAACATTTTTTTTTCCTTCTCACCCGTTAGCGTGACAATAAATTCAGAAGGTAAAGTTTTTGTGAAACATAGAACTACTAACAAACGAGCGTTCAGTTTCTCTAACAGAGTTGTTAGATTGTGGAACTCAATACCGGCCTGTTGAAAACAAATTTATTCACAATATTAACAAATTCAAGAATTTCCTGGATAACAACACAGATTTCAAAATTTTATTCATGGAAATAGATTGAAGCAATTTTTGCTAAAAGTGACTGAATAGGCATGCCGTAGACCCTAGAAAAACAAAACAAATATGACAACAAAAGTGTAGATTATTATAATTACATATGTACGATTTACGTATGTTAAGCTGAATTATGACGTCACTCGGATAGATACGCCATGACACTTCCGGTACGCCGATGTCAGAATGAGCAACTGAACAAGAAACCAAAAACAAGCTTGACTCGACTCCTTGTTTATATTGTATGACTGGCACATCTTCATGGTGTCAGAAGTGTTTAGAACTCATCGAATTATGTTTTGACATTTAGCAACCTGGGCCACGTACGTACAAGGTAGGTTTTTTTTAATTTGCCACGTTGAGGACTTGCGCGGGTTTGCTCAATCCCGTTTTGCGTGCTACAAGGCGTACTCCGACACTAACGACTTTAGTGCAGTTGCGCCACTTCGACATTTTTCGACACTGACACACGTACGTGGTTCCGTGGTTCAAACACTCGGAAAGCATGGACTGCTTACGGAAGCCACTGCCCCTGTCTTTTGACGGCAACGTTGCTGAGAACTGGCGTACATTTGAGGCCGAATTTGACATCTTTATAGAGGCTGCTTATGCTGACAAAGATGACCGTACACGAGCGTACATTTTGCTGAACTTGGCTGGAAAAGATGCCATTGAGAAAGAAAAGACATTCACTTATGCTGCTGAAGTGAAGAACGACGATGGTGTAGTCACACAAGCTGCAGAAAAGCGCGAAAACGTCGCTGTCCTGAAGACAAAATTTCGTGAGCTCTGCAATCCCCTGACGAACATTATTATCGAGAGACACAAGTTCAACACACGATTCCAGCAAACTGGCGAGCCAATGCAAAGCTTCATCATAGCATTGAAGATTTTGGCCAACACCTGTGAATATGGGACGTTAAAAGACTCACTCATTCGAGACCGAATTGTTTGTGGAGTCACGTCAGATGCTCTCCGAAAACAGCTTCTGAAGGAAAAGGCGCTAGATCTCCACAAAGCAATCCAGATCTGTCAGATCCACGAAGCTGCGGAGAAACACACCGTCCAAGTATCAGAGGATCACGAAGTCAACGCCATCTCACAGAAGAAGAAGTTCTACGTTCCTCCCAACAAATCTTGTCGCTATTGTGGTCGCTCGCATGTAGCAAAGAAAGAGGAGTGTCCAGCCTATGGCAAGAAATGTTCGTCATGCTCAAAGATGCACCACTTTGCTAAGGTCTGCAAATCAACACCACGACGGCGGTTGGCGAGCACCGTCAATGCAATTGGTGGAGACAACTCTGATGAGGGTGGAGAACCAGCTGAAGACTGGGAGTTACACGCGCTCACCCAGGAGCTACGTCGCAATGAGATACACTGCACAGCAATAATCAATGGAGGCGACTTGAAACTAAAGGTTGATACTGGTGCCAAATGCAACGTCCTGCCACTCTACGAGCTCAAGAAGGTCCAAGCAAGAGAGACTATCAACAAAGCCAAAGCCATCAACCTCGTCGCATACAGGGGAGAGCGATTCTCGACACTAGGAAGTGTGGACCTTCTCTGCAAGATTGGCGACCGCAAAGAAACATTGACCTTTCAGGTCATTGATAGGCAAGCCACACCCCATCCTTGGTCTCAATGATGCACTTCGACTCCGTCTCATTCAGCTAGACAAGACTGTCTATGAAGTAAATGAAGCGTCTGAGGACACCTCCAGAGAAAACATTTTGAAGGACTACCCAGAACTTTTCAATGACACACTTGGGACATTGCCTCCAAAATACATCATGCGCATTGATCCCAGCGTCACACCAGTTGTCAAACCAGCAAGAAAAGTTCCTCAGGCCATGGAAAAGAAAGTCAAGATTGAGCTTGAGAACATGGTGAGGCGAGGCGTCATAGTGCGAGAGACAGAACCGACAGAGTGGGTGTCACAGATGGTGGCAGCAAGAAAGAAAAATGGTGACATCCGGATCTGTTTAGACCCAAGAAGTTTAAACACCGCTCTCCAACGCCCGCACTTCCCAATGCGCACCGCCGACGACGTAGCATCTAGAATCGGCAACGCGAAATGCTTCACCACCTTGGATGCAAAGAACGGATTTTGGCAAATCCGGATGGATGAGGAGTCTTCCAGGCGAACTACTTTCAGCACACCGTTCGGGCGATACAGGTTTCTGCGCATGCCGTTTGGCATTAATACGGCTAGTGAGGTCTTCCAGGAAGCCATGGAGAGGCTATTCGAGGGATACCCATGTGCCATCATTGTAGATGATATCCTCGTCTGGGGCTCCACCGACGAGGAGCATGATGCAAATCTCAAGAAGATTCTGGAGCGAGCACAGCAGATCGGGCTGAAGCTGAACCTCAGTAAATGCAAGTTCAGGATGAAAAGCGTCACTTTCGTCGGCCACAAGTTCACTGAGGATGGTCTGAAGCCAGATACGGAGAAAACAGACGCAATCCGGGAGATGCCTGCACCTGAGAACCGGGCAGCTCTTCAGAGATTCCTTGGCATGACAAACTACCTAAACAAGTTCATCCAGAACTACAGCGAGAAAACAGCAGTTTTGCGAGAACTGCTACGCAATGACATTGTTTGGAGCTGGACTGACGCTCACCAGCAAGCTTTCAACAGACTCAAAGATGACCTCATGAACCCTCCTGTCCTGAAGTTTTTCGACCCTGCGAAGCCCGTCGTCTTGTCTGTAGACTCATCCAAGAGTGGACTGGGTGCCGCATGCCTGCAAGAGGATGCTCCAGTGGCCTACGCATCACGAGCTTTGTCTGACTGCGAGACAAGGTATGCGCAAATTGAAAGGGAGCTCCTGGCTGCTGTATTCGCCTGCAGGAAGTTTCATGACTTTGTCTATGGTCGGAAGGTGACCATAGAGACTGACCACAAGCCTTTGATCACCATCGTGAAGAAGTCACTGAATGCTGCCCTGCTCGTCTCCAACGCATGCTTCTACAGCTGCAACGCTACAACCTTGATTTCGTCTACAAAAAGGGCAAAGAGTTGTACCTTGCTGACACGCTGTCCAGAGCGTTTCCCAATGATCCAGCTGAAGAGGAGGAGTTTGACTGCGACGTCATGACAGTTCTCTCCATATCGCCGGCGAGAATGACTGAACTCCAGAAAGAGACTTTGGCTGACCCGACCATGCAGAAGTTTGCAAAGCTCATCAAAGATGGATGGCCTGACCATGAGCGAGGCCTGCCGTCTGATGTGAAATGCTTCTTCCCATTCAGGGATGAGTTGGTGATTGAGAATGACGTCGTCATGAAAGGACAGAGAGCGGTGGTTCCGAAAGCTTTGAGGTCCACCTACATCGCCGTTCTCCACAATGGCCACATGGGAGCAGAGCGCACCAGACTGCTTGCAAGCGACATCGTATTTTGGCCCAAGATGCGTCAAGACATTGAAGACGCAGTTTCCCAATGCTCAGCCTGCAACAGCTGCAAGGCCCATCTGCAGAAACAGCCCCTCATGAACCACCCAGTCCCTGAACTCCCTTGGTCCAGCCTCGCAGCCGACATATTTGACTGGAATGGCAAGCAATACCTGGTTGTTGTCGATTCCTACTCTGGTTGGTTCGAGATGGACATGATCAACAAGATGACTTCAAACATGGTGATCCTAAAGATGAAGCGGCACTTTGCGTCTCATGGCATCCCAGAAAAGCTGATGACAGACAATGGCACGCAATTCACAAGTCGTGAGTTCAAACAGTTCGCACAAGAGTGGAACTTCGTGCACATCACCAGTAACCCCCACTACCCCAGATCCAATGGTTTGGCAGAAAACGCCGTCAAGCAAGCCAAACAGCTGTTGGAAAAGAGCGAGAAGGACGGATCAGACGTGTACCTTGGTTTGCTGAATCTTCGCAACACGCCACGTGATGACATGTGCTCACCTTCGCAGCGCCTCAACTCAAGACGTATGCGCGCAACACTGCCCACTTCAACAAAACTTCTCCAACCCAAAGCTGTGAGCACGCGCAAAGTCTCCAACCAGTTGAAGAAGTCCAGACAGCAGCAGAAACAGTATCATGACAGATCAGCGAGAGATCTGCGTCCTTTGAAACAGGGTGAAGTTGTGCGGACGCAGACTGAAAAAGGCTTCAAGAAACTTGCAATAGTGAAGTCAGCACGCCACTCCCCAAGATCGTACGTCGTCACTGCAGATGGCGCTGACTACGTACGCAACAGACGTCACCTTCTCCCCGTCCAGGAGCCCAGACCACAGGTTCCGCAAGCTCTCAGCACGCTACCTCGTGACAATCTTGGAGGTCCAGGTAGTGTGCGACCACCATTCCCTGCACCCTCCGAACAGCAGCCAGCCTCATTGCCGCCTCCCGCTGCTGTCGTTACCCTCCCCTTGTCTGCCCCCACTCCTCTCACCCCTCAGCTTGCCAACGTGCCACGAAGCAGGTTCACCCCAGTGCAGCTGTTCCCCTCCCCAGCACCTCCCACTCCAACCTGTTCCATGCCTCGTCAAGCCGGTGCCACCAACAAGACACTAGGTCCAATCGCGCCCACGACACCGGGTCCTGTGCCGGCCACTACACCAGGTACACCCCCAGCCAAGCCTTCAGGTCCAGCACCGACCGCATTGCAGCCCCAGCCCGTGGTGACCCGTGCCGGTAGAGCCGTGAAACGCAACCCCAAATACTTTGACTGAGTGATGTCGGGCCATCTACCAGTGCCTTGATGTGACATTTTGCTGTTTATTGTTTTAGTTATGTATATTTTTTTCTATTTCAGGAAGGAAGATGAACATGAAAAGTTTGCATTATTTCTTTTGGCTCTAAGGAAGCACTTTGGACAGTAAATAATTTTCATTTAACTTGCTCAGCTTAGCTCATAATAAATTTTATTTAAAAAAACCTTGAGAAGGAAGATGTAGATTATTATAATTACATATGTACGATTTACGTATGCTAAGCTGAATTATGACGTCACTCGGATAGATACGCCATGACACTTCCGGTACGCCGATGTCAGAATGAGCAACTGAACAAGAAACCAAAAACAAGCTTGACTCGACTCCTTGTTTATATTGTATGACTGGCACATCTTCAAAAGAAGGGGCGTAAAAAGGCTGAAAGGCCTAGGCTACAAGCCAGCCCTCAACTACTACTACCACTACTACTACTACTACTACTAGGAAGGCTGTTCCAGTCGGATATGGTCCTGGGAAAGAAACATTTCTGTCTGTAGAGAGTCCTGCAATTGGGAAGGTGGTAGGTTGCCGGATGGGACCGTCGGATTCCTTTGGGTTCAGAGGGATTCTGAGAGGGTTTGTGGGACGTGTTGATTGTAATGACCGTAAGCGTACAGAGAAGACTCACGAGGTTCACCAGTTCATGACGGTTGTTTACTCAATCCATCAGTAACCAAGCAACTGCGCGCATGCGTCAATAAGGGACATAACTCTACATCTCCCTTTCTTAACAGAAGACATGCATTAGATTTAACTTTACTTTAAAACATCAACAAGCATTGCTTGTGTTTCCATTTAAAGTCTTTGGCGAATTCTAAAGCCTTATTCTAAAACACGTGCTTCAGAAACACTTAAGCGTCTTTGAAATTCAAATATCAACTATATCTAAACTTCAACAATTGAACTCAATTCAACATCAACAAACAACTGTCAGGTAAGTGAATTGTAGCCTCTTCACAGATCAAGTCTTTGGGGCATTTTCACTTTTCGTCCTGACTTTGTGTACAACGTCTTTTGACCATTCAATTCCAGGGAAGGGTTGTCAGGCCTCTCCTCTGGTTGATGGAGTTGTGGGGTAGTCCTTTCTTCAGCAAGCTCTTCATTGCTTATTTCAACGTGAGTCTCCAGGTTTTGTTTTGGAAGTATTGCAGTCGGTCTCGGCATTGCAGGCTGCGTTGCTTTCTTGTTCACTTCTTCGACGAAGTTGAGTGCGGTTTCTGCACTGAGGACCTTGTTCAGTCTGAACAAAGACTGAACTATCTTTGTAGGGCGAACTATCTTTGGTCTGAACAACAGCAGACCGAGGTGTAGCATTTTTGACCACCACCGCTTCTTTGGGTGTTGGAGTCTTCACCCACACAGGTTGTCCATTTGAAAGTTGTGGGGCTTCTTTTGCTCTATGCCGCAGATCATGGTAGTGTTTCTGCTGGTTCCTGAAGTGTTCATCCTTCCTCTTGAATTTTCAACTTCTGGTTTGAAGGGAATGTGTTGACTGGGCACTGTAGGCACACAGTTTCTGAGTTTTCGGCTCATCATCAGTTCTGCCGGACTGTAGCCATTTTGAAGTCCTGGATGATGAGGCTTCCATTGTGGTACGTATCTATAGAAGTTGGCTAGTCGTGCTTTTCTCCTTCGTTCTGTGAGGGGGGACCACTGAAGGATCTCCAGCATGTCTTGTACTCTGGAGGTCTTCCGGTGTCGATGGGTGCCCCAGCAAGCAGCTCGACATTGGATCCTTTTCAGCTTCTTGATGTCCTTCTCTATGTAGGGGTCCCACACACAGCTGGCATACTCAAGAGTTGGGCGGACTAGTGATAGGTAGGCTTGCTGCTTGAAGTGCTGGGATCCTACCTTCAGGTTCCATATCAGTCGGCCAAGAGTCTTTTTGGCACAGTTGGAGACATTCATTGGAGATGTGGGGGCTCCAGCTGAGGTCAGAGGTGATGATGACGCCAAGGTATTTGGATTTGCTGACTGTGTCAAGCGTGTGGCCACGGAGGTTGGAGTTTGAAGGTAGGGGGTTTCTCTTCTGGCTCACTTGCAGTGTCTGGCATTTCTCTGGATGGAAACTTATGAGCCATCTCTGCTCCTACTCTGCGAGGCAGTCGAGATCCTTCTGGAGGGCTTGCTGGTCACTGGTCCCAACACGTTCAACAGCTGTACCACATCAGAACAACCGGCTTCTACACTTCACCATTGCGAACGCCTGGCTTCCATGTACCTGTTCCTGAACCAGTGACAAGAGGCCTCCCGTTCTACAGTTGCCCTGAGCGTGGGCTGGCAACTACCTCCAGCGCTGGGTATTCTTCCCACCTACAGACCAACCGGATGTGGCCACAACCCTCACCGCCTTTTCCGGTCTTCCCACCTGCTGACCCTCCGACGTGACTGGTACCTAGAGCCTTTCCGGACGAGGTCTACAGGCTGACAACATCCACACACCTTTCCAGTACCAGCAAGGTGAGTTACACTGCGTGTGTTTGAGTGTTCGTGTGCATGAGTGTTGATAAAAGTCACTCGGTAAAAGTCTTAGCACTAAGTAAGGTAAGATGACACAAGAGGTATCTTCTTCTTCTTCTTCCTAAAATACTGGTTCACTCAAAAACGAGTAGGTCACCAGCGTAAGGAAAACACTTTATTGGTGTCAGGAATGGGATAGCCAGTAGCTTAGTTGTGCATATGCACTTAGTGCTAGTCCTAGTTCATGGTAATGTTATTAATGCTCAGCACAAGGCACTAACTGAACACCAACAGTAAGTTAGTTATACACTGTGCCAACCCTAGTAGCTAAATTTGGGAAGTGGTGTTTCGTAGTTGGGTACCAGAAATACACAGTGTAAGTCAAACAATTAAAAAAAAAAAACGTCGAGTCAGGTGTCCAAGTTTAAAATGGCTCTGAGTCGGAACTTAACTCACTCTCTACAGGCCAATATGAAATTCAGTATTCCTCTGAATAATGGGCGTTTGTACACATTTTTCCAAACTCATTTTTTACCCCCTTCGCTCCATATTTTATGCAGAAGATGGACCAGAAAGAAAGACTCGACAGGGAGGAACGAGAATGACGGTGGAAGATTGAGGTGGAAGAGAGAAGACTCGAGAGGGAGAGTAGAGAGAAAAAGGAGCGAGAGGAAAGAGAGGCCAAGAAAGACTGGATAGGGAAGAACGAGAAAGACAGTGGAAGACTGAGATGGAGGAGAAACGATAGGGAAAAAAGGCCAAGGAAAGAAGGGAAACCAGCGGGTAGGTACTGCTTTGCCGTATATCCACGTACTGTAGTGCTCTGCATTTATTGTATCCAAACGGTGGAATGCGTCTTATTACTGTTTATCAACACACTGCATTGTATGGCTGGGCTTTACTGCATTCAAGCAAAGACAACCTGAATACTCATATTTTGTGATAACTGGAACGTGTACTAGTATTTTTGTGTTTTATCCTATGCAATGGATATCTCGTGAGTTATTTCTATGGCAAAAGTAGTATAGGGAATGACTCCCCACCCCCTCTCTTTCTCTCTTTATCCGTGAGTGTGAGCGTGTGTGTGTGTGTGTGTGTGTGTGTGTGTGTGTGTGTGTGTGTGTGTGTGTGTGTGTGTGTGTGCCCGCGCGCGTGTGTATGCGCGTGCATACGTATGCATGTGTTGTGTGTGTGTATGTGTGTGTGTGTGTGTGTGTGTGAACGCGTGTGTGTCCGTGTGCATGTGTGTGTATGTGTGTGCGCGCACGTGTGAGCGAGCGTGTGCGCGTGTCTATGTAAAATGTATGCGCTCATGAACATAAACATTTTGATTTCTACTTTTCAGTTTGTGCATTTTTTAATTTTTTTTTTAATAAAGAGAAAAGTTGTTCTTTTGCATACTTGTGGAATTAGAAGTTAATGTAAATCAATATTCAGAATTATCTCTATTATTGAAGTTAACTTAATGTCACAGTCTTATATCGTGATTTTTTCGTCCTAAATTAATCTCTTTGAACTTCTCTGTGAAAAATGAAAGCATTCAATTTTGTCATCCATAGTTGGCGATATAATTTTCTCATCCGTAGTCTTCCCCACTCCCCCCCCCCCCTTTTTTTTTTCTCCTTTAAAAAAAAGGTGAGAAGGGAAACGACTCTGATACCTTAATCCTTGGATGTATTTAAGGTTTTGTCCCTTTAACCATTGCGGCGTATCTCCTGCATCTCTACTAATTTAGTTTGAATGACCACAAATCAGCTGGAAAAGGAAGTTGTCTACCCTGAATGACTTCAAGTAATAATTCTTCTGTAATTGTATTCCTTCAAAAGAATGTCTTACTTACACGATTAATTATATGCCGTATGTAACTCTTGTTGGAGATGTGGGTGTTCTGCAACTTGCTGAATACCCCCTTCCTCACCCACCCACCCATCCCATTTTTTGCCTCTTTTGAAGGCTTCTTTTTGTACTCCCAGTTCTTATAGAACAGGGAGTACTTTAGAATGGGAACGAAGAAATGCTCTGTGTGTGTGTGTGTGTGTGTGTGTGTGTGTGTGTGTGTGTGTGTGTGTGTGTGTGAATCGTCAAAATGTGTTCCACTCGCTCCAGACAAAACTACTGGGCCGATCTTTCTGAAAATTTGTAGGTATGTTCGTTATGGGTCACGAATCAGGCCCAATGTGTTATCTTACCGCTATAGCCGTTACTAACGGCTATAACGGCCCATAACGGTTATTTTATTTCACTTTAAAAAAAAATTATCTGATTTTCCTCCTACTCAAAAAGAGACTCACTATGGAATATTGCGCTTTGTGTTTCCTCAGTCATCCATTAGGTTGAGGAGTACAGAGTAACTTCTGGATTAGTATAAATAGATATCGGAAAATGGGAAGAGGAAGAGATAAGCAAGAAAACTATCCTCCTGAAATATTGCAAAATATATTTTGGCGTGTCCCTCTTTTGGTTGGGGGGGGGGGGGGGGGAGTGAGGAGGGGTATTGACCTCTCTCTCTTACTTGTAGGGGAGATGGTTTGTTTGTGGAGTGGGAAAGCGAGCTGTTTGTTTTTTTTATTGACTTCCATCTTCTTTGGTTGAGGAAGGCTTGTTGGATGTTATGGATTGTGCATGCGAGCGTGCGTGCGTACGTGTGCGCGTGTGTATGTGTGTGCACGTGTGTGGTGGGGGTGATGTAAGTGTGGGTGTGTGGGGGAGAGATGTGTGTGGTGTGTGTGTTGGGGGAGATGTGGCTGTGTGTATGCACGTGTGTGGTGGGGGTGATGTAAGTGTGGGTGTGTGGGGGAGAGATGTGTGTGGTGTGTGTGTTGGGGGGGGGGGGGGCAGGTGTGGGTGTGTGTCTGTGTGTGTGTGTGGGGGGGGGGGGGGTTGGGGGGTGTGGTGTAGTGTAGGGGAGGTGAGGATGCTAGCTTTTATTGGCTTTCTCTGTTTTTAGTGGGGCTGAGGGGAAGGAAGGATAATTATTCTATTGACTTCTGGGAGGGGGGTGTTGTTGTTGTTGTTGTTGTGGCAGGGGACAGGGTAACTCCTCTTCATTGACTTCTTTCTTTGGTAAACAAGTGGGGTATTTTTTGTCTCCATAAGAAAACCTAACACAGAGTAACTTTTATTCAAGACTGGCAAAGCCTTTTAAACTTGAATAAAGTCAGACAAATACATAGACGAACAATCTAATAGTGGGGGGGGAAAACAAGCGCAGGCCAACAACTGAACTGTCTTCATAGTAATGACTTGGCAAAGATTTGGACTTGGAGGGGGGGGGGGGGGGGAGTTTGAAGATGGAGAAACTGGGAACATGAAATTAAGAAAATATGTTACAGATATGAAAAATCTTCGCTAGCTGAAAAGGGAACCATCGCAATCCCTTTTGAATGCAGATATATTTGTATTGCCTGCTCCGAGGCGTTTCGTCCGCTGGGTCGGAACTCATCAGGGAGACACGGCTGGTTGTGTCTGCGCTCCTGGCGTCAAATAGAGACACACCACAGTCCATAATACTGTGGTGTTCTCACCACCAAGGGTGCAAAAAAGAATGCAATAGCACCCCCAAAGCAGCCAGCGAAGAGTAGTAAATGAAACCACACGAAAGTGTGGGGAGGAAAAAAAGTTGCTGAAAAACTAAAGGCATTATGCAAATAGTATAAAATGTAGGTGACAATCTTTGAGCCTACGCTTGAGGATCCACCCAAAGATGCAAGGGAGATCAAAAGACAAACACACAGACGGACAGAAACAAATACAAATAACCTCAATTTAATCAAAACAAAATCGGAAATGAAATGAGGCAGGGAACAGTAAACGATCAACAGTAAACAAGTGGGGTATTTTTTGCTCCCATAAGAAAACCTAACAGAGTAACTTATATTCAAGACTGGCACAGCCTTTTAAACTTGAATAAAGTCAGACAAATACATAGACGAACAATCTAATAGTGGGGGAAAAACAAGCGCAGGCCAGCAACTGAACTGTCTTCATAGTAATGACTTGGCAAAGATTTGGACTTAAGGAGGGGGGGGGGGGGGGGGGGGGGGGAGTTTGAAGATGGAGAAACTGGGAACATGAAATTAAGAAAATATGTTACAGATATGAAAAATCTTCACTAGCTGCATAAGGGAACCATCGCAATCCCTTTTGAAGGCAGGTATATTTGTATTGCCTGCTCCGAGGCCTTTCGGCAACAAGGGGTCGCACACGATATTCAAAAAGTTAAGAGCAATGGCCAGATTCAGGCCCTGGTAACCATAAAATATCTGGGGAAGTTAAAATAGAAAAGTCGTCAATATGCAGATCTCAAAACTGTCGTATCAATTTGATTTTTAAATGAGACTGCATTTGTGGCAATCTTGATGGCACCCGGCAGTGAGTTCCACAGCCGTACGGAACTAGGATGAAATGAATCTAAATGGCTGTCAATATTTGATGCAGGTATGGCATAACATTGACCGCCACTCCTGGTGCTACTTTTATTCAATACTAGTTGTTCCATTGGGATATCAATTAGTTTAGCTCTGCCTTTGAAGAAGATATTAAGCTTGATAAAATCTGTTCTCTTCTAAGGGTTTCCATTCTAATTTCCTCATGTTCTTCCTAGTATTCCCCTTCTCTCTGATATGGTTCCCTGTTACGAACCGTGCTGCTCTCTTCTGAATCTTTTCGAGGTTATCAATGTCCTTTAGATGGTAAGGATCCCAGACTGAGCAACGATATTCCAGTACTGGTCTAACCAGTGTTTTGTAGCAGTCGTCTTTAACCTTTTTGGGACAGTCGTTGATATTCCTGTTTAAGAAAGCTAAGATGTTTTTTGCTTTCTTACATACTAAATTGTAATGTTCTTTCCATTTGAGACGACTGTCTATAATCACGCCTAAATATTTTGCAGCATTGGTTTCTTTAAGAATAGTATTATGAATAGAATATTCTGATCTAGTTGGTGAGCGTTTATTACATATACGCAACACTTGGCACTTCTGGGGATGAAATTCCGTTTTCCAAGTTCTTTCCCATTCTTGTAAACCGTTTAGATCTTCTTGTAGGATGCGTGTATCATTCTTGCTTCTGATTGTTCTATATACTAAGCTTTCATCTGCAAAAAGCCTTATAGTAGTTCCTTGAGAGAGATTTCTACTTATGTCATTTATATAAATTAAGAAAAACAAGGGCCCATAACAGTTCCCTGTGGTACACCTGACAAGACTGGTTTACAATGGGATGACGACCCTTCCACAACAACTTTCTGTGTTCTCCCAACGAGGAATGATCTAGCCCATTTTAGCAAAGAACCGCCAATGCCGATGACTTGTGTTCTAATTTAAGCAGCAGGCCCTCATGGTCAACCTTATCAAAGGCTTTAGAAAAGTCTAATAAATTGCATCTATTTGGTGGGAGAGGGGTCTGTTTGTTTTTATTGGTTTCTCTTTTTTTCCAAGGAGTGGGTGTTGTATAATTTTGTTGATCTTTCTTTTTTTTGGTGAAAGAGATATTGTTTATTTTTACCATTTTGTGGGGGAGGGGGCTGTTTAATTGTTTGCATTGACTTTTCTCTGTTTTGGTGGAAGTGAGGGAAGGGGGTTGTTTTTATTTATTAGCGTCTATAGTTTTAGGTGGGGAAGAAGTGGGGTTGTTTGTTTTTATTGATTTCAATTTTTTCTTTTTTGGTTAGGGTGGGGGAGAGGTTGTTTGTGTCACTTGGCGTGACCCTCTTTTGGTGGTGGTGGTGGGGGGGGGGGGGGGGGGGGTGAGGAGGGGTATTGACCTCTCTCTCTTACTTGTAGGGGAGATGGTTTGTTTGTGGAGTGGGAAAGCGAGCTGTTTGTTTTTTTATTGACTTCCATCTTCTTTGGTTGAGGAAGGCTTGTTGGATGTTATGGATTGTACATGCGAGCGTGCGTGCGTGCAAGCGTGCGAGCGTGCGTGCGTGTGTACGTACGTGCGTGCGTGCGTGCGTGCGTGCGTGCGTGTGTGTGTGTGCGTGCATGCGTGCGTGCGCGCGCGCGCGTGTGTATATATGTGTGTGTGTGTGTGTGCATGTGTGTGGTGGGGGTGGGGGTGATGTAAGTGTGGGGGTGGGGGGGTGGGGGGAGAGGGGGTGGGATGTGTGTGGTGTGTGTCTGTGTGTGTGTGTGGGGGGGGGGGGGGGCAGGTGTGGGTGTGGTGTAGTGTAGGGGAGGTGAGAATGCTAGCTTTTATTGACTTTCTCTATTTTTTTTAGTGGGGCTGAGGGGAAGGAAGGATAGTAACGTTATTCTATTGATTTCTGGGGGGAGGGGGGGGGGGGGCGTTGTTGTTGTCGGGCAAGGGACAGGATAACTCCTCTTCATTGACTTCTTTCCTTTGGGTTGGGGGGGGGGGGGGGGGGGGTAGTGATTGTTTTTATTGACTTCTGTCTTTATTAGTAGGGTGCGAAAGGGGAGTTGTTGGTTTTCACTGACTTCTATGTTTATTTTTCCTTCTCACCCTGCGTCCTTCAGGGCACGACTCCAGCACCGCTCATTCCGACCTCCCGCACATAGCCACACCTGGTCGTCCTGCCAAAGTCTCAGCACCGCTCATTCCGACCTCCCGCACATAGCTACACCTGGTCGTCCTGCCAAAGTCCAGCACCGTTCATGCCGACCTCCCGCACATAGCCACACCTGGTCGTCCTGCCAAAGTCTAGCACCGCTCATTCCGACCTCCCGCACATAGCCACACCTGGTCGTCCTGCCAAAGTCTCAGCACTGCGGATTCTCCAATGCCCTTCATGGAGGCCCGGGATCGTGTGCCGATACATTCTGCACAGACTGAACAAGAGAACTAGCTGCATGGCTTGATGATTCTGCTGACATTACAGAGCCAAGATAAGACGGTGTGCTGACTGGAACATCCCCGGATTAGCCGGGCAAGCAATTCGCTGTCACTGACAATTTCCGTCACTTGTTCTTCACAAGAAAATAACCAGAAAGTCTGCCTTCCCAGGAAAAGGTCTGCATCTGCATGCTGTCTTTGTGCGCCAAGACGTGTCTGTCTGTCTGTGGTTGTGTCTGTACTTATCTCTGTGTGTGTGTGTGTGTGTGTGTGTGTGTGTGTGTGTGTGTGTGTGTGTGTGTAGTATGTGTGTGTGTGTGTGTGTGTGTGTGTGTGTGTGTGTGTGTGTGTGTGTGTGTGTGTGTGTGTGTGTGTGTGTGTGTGTGTGTGTGTGTGTGTGTGGTGTGTGTGTGTGTGTTGTGTGTGTGTGTGTGTTAGTGTGTGTGTGTGTGTGTGTGTGTGTGTGTGTGTGGTGTGTGTGTGTGTGTGTGTGTGTGTGTGTAGTGTGTGTGTTGTGTGTGTGTGTGTGTGTGTGTGTGTGTGTGTGTGTGTGTGTGTGTGTGTGTGTGTGTGTGTGTGTGTGTGTGTGTGGTGTGGTGTGTGTGTGTGTGTGTGTGTGTGTGTGTGTATTAGCGTGTGTGTGTGTGTGTCGTGTGTGTGTGTGGTGGTGTGTGTCGTGTGTGTGTTGTGTGGAGTAGAGTGGAAATGGTCGGTAGTGGCTGGTGGTGTGCGGCGTTGTGCCGAGTGCGTGCGTGGCGTAGCGTGCGTGCATGCGGTTAGATGGGCGTTGCATGTATTGTGGAGGAGTTGAGGAAGGGGAGTAAAACTGCATCTGTGTGGTTTTGGTGTGTAGTGTAGCGCGCGCGTTTGTGCCGGTGCGTGGTGGTAACGTAGTTCAGGGAGCTGCATGTCTGTGTGTGTTTAATGCGTGTGTAACGTAGTTCAGGGAGCTGCATGTCTGTGTGTGTTTAATGCGTGTGTAACGTAGTTCAGGCAGCTGCATGTCTGTGTGTGTTTAATGCGTGTGTAACGTAGTTCAGGGAGCTGCATGTCTGTGTGTGTTTAATGCGTGTGTAACGTAGTTCAGGGAGCTGCATGTCTGTGTGTGTTTAATGCGTGTGTAACGTAGTTCAGGGAGCTGCATGTCTGTGTGTGTTTAATGCGTGTGTAACGTAGTTCAGGCAGCTGCATGTCTGTGTGTGTTTTAATGCGTGTGTAACGTAGTTCAGGCAGCTGCATGTCTGTGTGTGTTTAATGCGTGTGTAACGTAGTTCAGGCAGCTGCATGTCTGTGTGTGTTTAATGCGTGTGTAACGTAGTTCAGGCAGCTGCATGTCTGTGTGTGTTTAATGCGTGTGTAACGTAGTTCAGGGAGCTGCATGTCTGTGTGTGTTTAATGCGTGTGTAACGTAGTTCAGGGAGCTGCATGTCTGTGTGTGTTTAATGCGTGTGTAACGTAGTTCAGGCAGCTGCATGTCTGTGTGTGTTTAATGCGTGTGTAACGTAGTTCAGGGAGCTGCATGTCTGTGTGTGTTTAATGCGTGTGTAACGTAGTTCAGGCAGCTGCATGTCTGTGTGTGTTTAATGCGTGTGTAACGTAGTTCAGGCAGCTGCATGTCTGTGTGTGTTTAATGCGTGTGTAACGTAGTTCAGGCAGCTGCATGTCTGTGTGTGTTTAATGCGTGTGTAACGTAGTTCAGGGAGCTGCATGTCTGTGTGTGTTTAATGCGTGTGTAACGTAGTTCAGGGAGCTGCATGTCTGTGTGTGTTTAATGCGTGTGTAACGTAGTTCAGGGAGCTGCATGTCTGTGTGTGTTTAATGCGTGTGTAACGTAGTTCAGGGAGCTGCATGTCTGTGTGTGTTTAATGCGTGTGTAACGTAGTTCAGGCAGCTGCATGTCTGTGTGTGTTTAATGCGTGTGTAACGTAGTTCAGGCAGCTGCATGTCTGTGTGTGTTTAATGCGTGTGTAACGTAGTTCAGGCAGCTGCATGTCTGTGTGTGTTTAATGCGTGTGTAACGTAGTTCAGGCAGCTGCATGTCTGTGTGTGTTTAATGCGTGTGTAACGTAGTTCAGGCAGCTGCATGTCTGTGTGTGTTTAATGCGTGTGTAACGTGGTTCAGGCAGCTGCATGTCTGTGTGTGTTTAATGCGTGTGTAACGTGGTTCAGGCAGCTGCATGTCTGTGTGTGTTTAATGCGTGTGTAACGTAGTTCAGGCAGCTGCATGTCTGTGTGTGTTTAATGCGTGTGTAACGTAGTTCAGGCAGCTGCATGTCTGTGTGTGTTTAATGCGTGTGTAACGTGGTTCAGGGAGCTGCATGTCTGTGTGTGTTTAATGCGTGTGTAACGTAGTTCAGGCAGCTGCATGTCTGTGTGTGTTTAATGCGTGTGTAACGTAGTTCAGGCAGCTGCATGTCTGTGTGTGTTTAATGCGTGTGTAACGTAGTTCAGGCAGCTGCATGTCTGTGTGTTTTTTAATGCGTGTGTAACGTAGTTCAGGCAGCTGCATGTCTGTGTGTGTTTAATGCGTGTGTAACGTAGTTCAGGCAGCTGCATGTCTGTGTGTGTTTAATGCGTGTGTAACGTAGTTCAGGCAGCTGCATGTCTGTGTGTGTTTAATGCGTGTGTAACGTAGTTCAGGCAGCTGCATGTCTGTGTGTGTTTAATGGAAAAGGGGGAGACAGGAACAAACCCACAAAGAAAAATAACGGAAGGCAAGTAGGAGCGGATTTGACTGGGAATGGAAAGATCAAAGCCAAAGAGGTCCTAGCCCTCAGTGTGCTCGCATTACTGGGAGATTTGACCACATTGTGGACCTCTTCTTCCCCATCCCAAACTACTCCCATAATAAGTGACCTATCCTTGGACAGGTGGATAGATGTTGAAGTGTGGTGATGTCGCTTCTCTTTCAGACAGATGTATATTTCTTGCATTATGGTTGTGGTAAATCTCCAGATGATGGTGAGGATATTTAGACATACTGGTGCAGTTCAGACGCCAGTTGGTATGTGTTGACCCACGGTTTGTCCAGGGAAAGAAACTGCAGGGGTTTGAGGGGGTGATGGGAGGAGGGGTATTACTGAAGTGTCGCGGTCAAGCCTCAAGCAAGTGCATCTATGGCATTAGGTCCGTGGGAGGCTGCATCTGATCCTTGTGCTTTCGTCCAAGACGGCTGAAAGGACTATCTTTCTACTCCCCCACCCCGTCCCACCTCTGTCTGTCTGTCCGTCTGACTGTCTCTCAGTTTATTCAAGATGCACTGTTCGCAGCCTCAACATCGGTGACACTGTTCTTGCTTGACTCTGTGCACGGAGACACAGACTGACAGTGAACCTGAGAAAGGAAGACACATACATGTTATGGCAAACCTGGGTTGTATGAGAGCAACGGGGGGAAAAACACTTTGACACAAGTTATCGGAGTCAGTTGGGTGAGAATGTCACTTCAGTCCTGAACTGTACTTTTCACTGGAGTGTTTTTCATCGTGGAGACGGCTTAATAGAGAATGACCTTTTATGTCTTTTTGCCTTTAAAACCTTTGCAAAGAAAACAAATGATAGATAGATATATACATAGATCGATAGATAAATAGACAGACAGACAGACAGTTAGACAGACAGATGAACGGATGGACAGACAAACAGACAGACCGACAGATGGATAGACAGATGGACAGAGAGACAGGCGGACAGATAAATAGATGAATAGATAGATAGATGGATAGGTGGCTCGACAGATGGATGGATATGCATATATATTATATATATATATAATATATAAATATATATATATATATATATATATATATATATATATATATATATGCGTGTGTGTGTGTGTGTGTGTGTGTGTGTGTGTGTGTGTGTGTGTGTGTGTGTGTGTGTGTGTGTGTGTAGATAGATAGATAGATAGATAGATAGATAGATAGATAGATAGATAGGATGGATGGATGGATGGATGGATGGATGGATGGATGGATGGATGGATTGGATGGATGGATGGATGGATGGATGGATGGATGGATGGATGGATGGATGGATGGATGGATGGATGGATGGATGGATGGATGGATGGATGGATGGATGAATGGATGGATGGATAGATAGATAAACGGACGGACAGAGGCAGACAGACGGACAGGTAGATAAAGAGATAGGTAGATAGATAGATAGATGGATGAATGGATGGATGGATGGGTAGACAGCTAGATCGATAGCTAGCTAGCTACATAGATAGATGGATATTTATATATATATATATAGAGAGAGAGAGAGAGAGAGAGAGAGAGAGAGAGAGAAGAAAGAGAGAGAGAGAGAGAGAGAGAGAGAGAGAGAGAGAGAGAGAGAGAGATGGATAGATACATACATACATACATACATATTGAACTGAAGGATTTCCATCAGGATCAGCTGAAGGGCTGTCGTCTTCTGCGGATAGTGATTGGAGATTCTGAGTTCAGTCTCTGAATAGTTGTATTCTGTGAATGTTGATTTGAGTGAGTTTGCAGTACAAGAGCGATGCGTGCCGAAAGTTTTCTTTTGGACTCCCTCTCTTTGTGTGCGCGCGCACACAAAGAAGAGGAGCGAGGGAGGGGCTGTAATATGAACAAGATGATATGGAGGTTTGTAGACTCAGTCGGAAAAGGATTCCTGTTAACAAAGTTCTGTATACATTCAGATCTCTGGATAAAGAATTCGTTCTGCAACTGTAGACCACAGACAAGCCGGGACTAACAACAGATGCTTCCGTGTCTCTGCTTCCTGCTGTGTCTGTGTCAGTGGCACTCTGTGGGAGATAGCTGATGAATTTTGTCTTCACTCATCTCATCGCCCCATCCATGGCATGCATACAGACATTGTGTACAGACACACGGGCAGACAGTTCAGCTCAGTACCAGGTGGCAGGACCAGGGAAACATGATAATCAGGATCTCATGTGACAAGCCACTAGAGTAGGCAATGCACTGTTGCCGAATCACTTCAGTGGTGTTTAGTGCCGACTGTTCTACCCAGTATATACAAGGCACCACGTGTTAGGCCCACTACTGTAGACACTATTTACTTAATAGTGGAGCCAGCGTGAGTAGCATCCCTTTCAGAGGGCACCACGCCCTCCATTCAGCAACAGTGCCCATGAATTCGCTGACATAAAAATATTGACAGGACCCACCACGGGTATGAAGGGACATGGAGTAGAATCAATACAGAGATCACCATGGGTGTAAACATGGAGAGAGAATCAACACAGAGATCACTATGGGTGTGGACATGGAGAGAGAATCAACACAGAGATCACCATGGGTGTGGACATGGAGAGAGAATCAACACAGAGATCACCATGGGTTGTGGACATGGAGAGAGAATCAACACAGAGATCACCATGGGTGTGGACATGAAGAGAAAATCAACACAGAGATCACAATGGGGGTGGACATGGAGAGAGAATCAACACAGAGATCACAATCGGGGTGGACATGGAGAGAGAATCAACACAGAGATCACCATAGGTGTGGACATGGAGAGAGAATCGACACAGAGATCACAATGGGTGTGGACATGGAGAGAGAATCAACACAGAGATCACCATGAGTGTGGACATGGAGAGAGAATCAACACAGAGATCACAATGGGTGTGGACATGGAGAGAGAATCAACACAGAGATCACCATGGGATGTGGACATGGAGGTGGAATCAACACAAAGATCACAATGGGTGTGGAACATGGAGAGAGAATCGACACAGAGATCACCATGGCTGTGGACATGGAGAGAGAATCAACACCGAGATCACAATGGGTATGGACATGGAGGAGAATCAACACAGAGATCACCATGGGTGTGGACATGGAGAGAGAATCAACACAGAGATCACCATGGGTGTGGCCATGGAGAGAGAATCAACACAGAGATCACCATGGATGTGGACATGGAGGTGGAATCAACACAAAGATCACAATGGGTGTGGACATGGAGAGAGAATCGACACAGAGATCACCATGGCTGTGGACATGGAGAGAGAATCAACACCGAGATCACAATGGGTATGGACATGGAGAGAGAATCAACACAGAGATCACCATGGGTGTGGACATGGAGAGAGAATCAACACAGAGATCACCATGGGTGTGGGCATGGAGAGAGAATCAACACAGAGATCACCATGGGTGTGGACATGGAGAGAGAATCAACACAGAGATCACTATGGGTGTGGACATGGAGAGAGAATCGACACAGAGATCACAATGGGTGTGGACATGGAGAGAGAATCAACACAGAGATCACAATGGGGGTGGACATGGAGAGAGAATCAACACAGAGATCACCATAGGTGTGGACAGGAGAGAGAATCAACACAGAGATCACCATGGGTGTGGACATGGAGAGAGAATCAACACAGAGATCACAATGGGGGTGGACATGGAGAGAGAAATCAACACAGAGATTCACCATGGGTGTGGACAGGGAGGTGGAATCAACACAAAGATCACAATGGGTGTGGACATGGAGGAGAAATCAACACAGAGATCACCATGGCTGTGGACATGGAGAGAGATCAACACCGAGATCACAATGGGTGTGGACATGGAGAGAGAATCAACCAGAGATCACCATGGGTGTGGACATGGAGTGAGAATCAACACAGAGATCACCATAGGTGTGGCCATGGAGAGAGAATCAACACAGAGATCACTATGGGTGTGGACATGGAGAGACAATCAACACAGAGATCACCATGGATGTGGACATGGAGAGAGAATCAACACAGATATCACCATGGGTGTGGACATGGAGGAGGATCGACACAGAGATCACCATGGGTGTGGGCATGGAGAGAGAATCAACACAGAGATCACCATGGGTGTGGACATGGAGAGAGAATCAACACAGAGATCACTATGGGTGTGGACATGGAGAGAGAATCAACACAGAGATCGCAATGGGTGTGGACATGGAGAGAGAATCAACACAGAGATCACCATGGGTGTGGACATGGAGAGAGAATCAACACAGAGATCACTATGGGTGTGGACATGGAGAGAGAATCAACACAGAGATCGCAATGGGTGTGGACATGGAGAGAGAATCAACACAGAGATCACTATGGGGTGGACATGGAGAGAGAGAATCAACACAGAGATCACAATGGGTGTGGACATGGAGAGAGAATCGACACAGAGATCACCATGGCTGTGGACATGGAGAGAGAATCAACACCGAGATCACCATGGGTGTGGACATGGAGAGAGAATCAACACAGAGACACAATGGGTGTGGACATGGAGGTGGAATCAATGCAGAGATCACAATGGGTGTGGACATGGAGAGAGAATCAACACAGAGATCACCATGGGTGTGGACATGGAGAGAGAGTCAACACCGAGATCACAATGGGTGTGGACATGGAGAGAGAATCAAACACAGAGATCACCATGGGTGTGGACATGGAGAGAGAGTCAACACCGAGATCACAATGGGTGTGGACATGGAGAGAGAATCAACACAGAGATCACAATGGGTGTGGACATGGAGGTGGAATCAATGCAGAGATCACAATGGGTGTGGACATGGAGAGAGAATCAACACAGAGATCACCATGGGTGTGGACATGGAGAGAGAGTCAACACCGAGATCACAATGGGTGTGTGGACATGGAGAGAGAATCAACACAGAGATCACCATGGGTGTGGACATGGAGAGAGAGTCAACACCGAGATCACAATGGGTGTGGACATGGAGAGAGAATCAACACAGAGATCACCATGGGTGTGGACATGGAGAGAGAATCAACACAGAGATCACAATGGGTGTGGACATGGAGAGAAAATCAACACAGAGATCCCCATAGGTGTGGTCATGGAGAGAGAATCAACACAGAGATCACGAAATGTGGACATTGAAAGTAAGCTTATAGCATATAGTAATAATAATGATAATAATAATAATAATAATGAATACTTATATAGCGCCTATTCTCGGCTAGAGACCAAGCTCTAAGCGCTTTACAATCCACACTCGTTTACACAACGGGCTGCCTACCTGGGTAGTGCCGACTGAAGAGCTGCCAGCTGGCGCTTCATTCAGTCGTTTCCGTGTCATACAGTCAGTATCGTCCAATATCGTTCACTCAATATCATTACTTCCTCCATTCTTTCAATTTCTCACGCAGGGTGCATGCTATGTGTAACGTGTCATCCATACCAACGGCCAAACTGGTCTTCTCTTCCGAAAGTTGGTGATGGGATTTTACGTGTGTGCAAGAAAAGCAATGGAACGAAAACAAATAATTATATCAACAACATGACATAGACACAAAGAACGAGAGAGAGGAACACACACACACCACACAACACACACACACACACACAACACACACACACACACACACACACACAACAGACACACACACGCGCGCGCGCGCGCGCGCGCACAAAGAGAGAGAGAGGAGAGAGAGAGAGAGAAGGAGAGAGAGAGAGAGAGAGAGAGAGGAGGGAGGGAGGGAGGGGGGAGGGGCTGTAATATGAACAAGATGATATGGAGGTTTGTAGACTCAATCGGAAAAGGATTCCTGTTAACAAAGTTCTGTATACATTCAGATCTCTGGATAAAGAATTCGTTCTGCAACTGTAGACACCAGACAAGCCGGGACTAACAACAGATGCTTCTGAATTTCCTTTTTCCTTCTCCCCCACCACTCACGCCCCACTACCATCCCTTTTCCTCCCCTCTTCTTCTCCCCCAACACGCACTAGTTTAATCCCCCATTCCTCTCCTAGGAAATGAGAGGAAGGGGATGGGAAGACAGTGGAAATAGAGAGGCAGATAAAGTTTCTCTGTGTGGAAAGTTGGGTTTGGTCCAATGTATCACGCCGCTGCGCTCTCTCTCTCTCTCTCTCTCTCTCTCTCTCTCTCTCCTCTCTCTCTCTCTCTCTCTCTCTCTCTCTTCTCTTCTCTTCACACACACACACACACACACACACACACACACACACACACACACACACACACACACACACACACCACACACACACACACACACACTAGATAGAAAGCTAGATGGACAGACAGATAGATAGATGGATACAAAGAGATAGATTGAGATAGATAGATTGATAAATAGATAGAGTCACAGGTGGGGGGGGCCTTTGGAGTCGTCAGTATCTATTTTTAAGAAGCTGAAATGATTCATTGCAAGTATTCAAAGAAAAAAAAGAAAAGACCGAAAATCATTTCTGGTTGCATCCAAACTGAAAGCGTATTATCAATACTGCATTAATTTGAGTCTTAAACCTTACCAGAGTTACTTTTCATTTCAATGTGCAGTATTCAATGAAAATATTTTGGTAGATGGAAAACATGAACAAAATGGATAAAGAATGGTATCTCTTGTGCTCCAATGTTCTAGATTACAGTAGACAATTCTCAAGCATGCAGAATTCATTGTGATATAATTGATTTTCTTTTTCATTTTACTGGTTGTGTAGCATCCACTATGAATTATTTGCAAAGATTTAAAGTACAGTTTCGAGACAACAATTCACTTAAAAGCAAAACATAGTTTAGGAAATGACTGTATAAAATGTACCAAATTTATTGAATGCCACTTTACAATGGCAGTGATCCAAAATGTTATTCAACATAGGATCAAAAGCTGAACTTAGTGTTTCAAATTTATTTAACAAACACTGTTGAGCACTGAAAACTAAACAAACAAAACATTTCTTACGCATACATGAATGGAGAGTCCGAGCATTTGATAAGACATTGAAATATGTAGTATCTAGCCCCAAAA
>CM031618.1:24250406-24272906 GCA_018398815.1 Conus ventricosus
TACGTGTACCCCTTTCCACGTGCCACGAGGTCACGACCTTTTCGTCATTTCCCACTGATGTCATTTCCTGTGATGATGTCACTTCCGGGATGATGTCACTTCGCATCATTTCCGGGTGATGTCACTTCCGCCGATGTCACTTCCTGTGATGATGTCACTTCCACTTCCGGGATGATGTCACTTCCGGTGACGTCATACATTCCAGACATTCCATCCGCATCCGCATGGGGTCGTTTCCAACATAATATACTACTACTTGCGTTTCTGAGAGTGTTGCTCAAATTTCCTGACCAACACTGCAGGTGCCTGTATCTCTCGGGCCTGGTTGACACCGGGATATATTATGAAAGGAAGCGTAGAGTACAGCCCTGTCATGTAGTCTCAGACCGAAATGGAAATCCGTAGCATCATCTTAATCATCCTCATTCTCATCGATCAGCATTAAAAAAAATATCTCAAGTTCTGTGGCCCTTCATGCCCTGCTGTCATGGTGACCTCAATCTCGATGTCCTCTCCACGTCTGTGGCCTTGGTTTGGTTCCGTCGGGGTCACCGGTATCGGCGAGTCCATGGGGGCTGTCGTTGGACGGACGTGGTGGCGCCCTCCGGAGGGAGAGCTCAATCACGCCGGCTCCGCGACTAATTATTAGTTTCGTCAGTAGGGGGCTTAGTAGGTGGTGTCCTGCGTTTGTTAGATCAGAACAGGCGCCACTGAACACCACCGAAGTGACTCGGCAGCAGTGCAGTGTCTCCTCCGGTGGGTTGCCTCTTGACGACTTGACACTGACTGCTCCCTGTGGATTGCCGGTGCCGGGGCTGTGATAGGAAGTTCTTGTGTCTAGCGTGCTGTAAACCCCAACTCTCTACTGTAACATCTGTCATGGTTTATAACTCATCGCATGGCATGTACCATGGAGCCCCCTCACCTTTTATTGATAAGATTTTGTGGCTTTAATATCATCGACACACAGCTGTTTCCTGTTTGTGACCACTAGTGGCACATGGTACAAACTCTTTAAGCTTTGAGAGAATCAGTAACAAGTTTATTATCCATTTGAATGTTCCAGTCCTTTGCCAGAAGTCTTTGACGTTACTTTGAACTTTGTGCTTTACGCCTGTTTAGGGGGTAGATGTTCTCGGAATTCTTTAAAACGTGTCCTCCAAATCAGACTTCTAGACAGGTCAAAGGTCACTGGATTGTCTACATTCTGTTTGGAAGAGAGCCTTTGGACTGTCTACAATCTGATACTCAAATAACGCACAAAAAAGACGTGAAATATTGTTAAGTAAACTCCCATGCTCTCTGCTATCACGGATGCATTGTTTTGCGTATTCATGTCTGCTGTTTGTACGAGACATGTTCATCGAAGATTTACTTGTTTATATTGTGTTGTAAAATCTTCGCCACTTCACATCTTGTTTCATGTGTTTATCTGTATTTTGCCTAAAAGTGCAAAATGGAATCCATCTTAAAAACGTAATGAGCCGGAATCTTTAACCACACTTTTGACCATCGTTTGAGAAGTGTGAAAGCAAGCGTACGGCACCAACCAGCGTAACAACACACACACACACACACACACACACACACACACACACACACACACACACACACACACACACACACACACACACACACACACACACACACACACACACACACACTCACTCACACACACACAACAATAGAAAATGGACTAAAACGTGACTTAAAATCTCTCTCTCTACACACACACACACACACACACACATACACGCGCGCGCACGCGCGAGTGCGCAGGCACTCAAGCACACACACAGGCACACTCGCGCACGCGCACGCACGCACACGCCGGCACTCATGCAAGCACGCACGCAGGCAGGAACACTCACACACGCACGCACGCACGCACGCACGTACGTACGTACGCACGCACGCACGCACGCACGCACGCACGCACGCACGCACGCACGCACACACACACACACACACACACACACACACACACACACACACACACCTCGGAGCGAAAACTCTGCCTTGCTTTAATTCATGGCAGAACGGAAGGGAGAGAGAAAAGGTTCCACGTTTTCAGGCAAGACCTGTTTCCAATGCTCGTTTTGTTATTCACGTTAGTGATAACAAACAAGGTGCTGATCTGCTGCTTCAGGCCGCTTCACTTGATGGATTCGCCATCAATGCCGAGTATGTGGTGCATTTTAGCTTTAATACTTACGTACTTACAAAGATTCCAGCTTTTCTGTTCGATAAAGAAATGCCATAACTAAAATGATGGTGGTAGGCAGTAATTTTTTTTTTTTTTTTTTTTTATTCATTTTTTTGCAGTAGTTGCACTACGTAACACTTAACAAATCTTTTATCAGAGCAAAATATATTAAAACATAACTAATAACAGATCGTTCATTGAGTGATGCTTAAAATATTTCTGAAATACTTGTTGACGTTTTACAGTCCCCATCACTTGGTGACATCTTCATGCAGGAATTAGGCGAAAAAAACTTTTAGATATTTTTGTTGTGGCATTTGTATCTCCTGTGAAAATGTCATGTTTACATTTGCATACACAGTCAGACAACATTAACGATAAATATAATAGACAACTTTCTAATAAGTAAAACAATGACTATGTTAATTTACTTTGTTACAAATATGAGTCACAACCCAGTCTTCTGTCTTTCTCCTCTACTCAACATGTATTGTTTTCATCTTCGTCTTTTTTTTAAAACCTCGCCAATTCTGGTTACCTCTATCTTTGATAGGTTCTTTTTTTACCCGTCCACGTTTCGGCAGATAATTTCTTTTTATCCGCCATTTATAGATAGGTTTGTGCTGATGAGTAAGTTCGTTTTAACACAAGCCGTTTCTGGGCAAATCGATGTTGCATAGGTTCTTTTCCCTCCGCCATTTCTGGGCAGGTATATACTGGACACGTTTGTTTTAACCCCGCCATTTCTGGGCAGGATTTTGCTTGGTAGGTTTGTTTTAAAACCCCGCTATGTTTGGGTGGGTCTTTGCTGGGTAGGTTTGTTTTAACACCGTCATTTCTAGGCAGGTCTATGCCGGATGGATTTGCTGTATCCATGCTGTTTCTGGGCAGTTCTATGCTGTGTCGGTTCTGTTCTCTATGGCCCAGCCGGAGAGTGCATTCCAGAAACTTTAACAGGCGTGGGTCGTAAACAGGCAGAATCATTCGCTGAGGAGAAAAACAATGGCGGTTATGAATAGGTATTAGAGACAGCAGTGGAGCATTACTGTGAGTTAGATAGATCAGGAAAGGTGAGGGGGGTGGGGCTCGGGATGGGGTGTGGGTGTCTTTCATTATCAGTTGCTTTCACAGCTTCTTAAAATTCTGTGCTGATAATTTTCCGATTTAAGGACATGTCTCTGCGCCTGGCTCCTTTAATCTTTCTTACAGCGTCGACTGCTTTTATGCCTTTAATCTTTCTTACAGCGTCGACTGCTTTTATGCCTTTGTAATTCGTTTTCCTGTGTTTGTGTCAGAGAGGCTCTCCACTTTTTTGTCACAAAGTGTACGATGCCAGTATTTCTGTTGTATTTCATTGTCGTCCCATTATTTCAGAGAGTCAGTCCATTTTCTCTTGTTACAATGTATGTCAGTATTTCAGTTGTAATCCATTGTAGCCCCATTGTTCCAGAGAGCTTCTCCACTTTTCTCTTGTTACAATGTATGTCAGCATTTCTGTTGTAGTCTATTGCCGTGCAATTTATTACAGAGAGCCACTTGAATTTTCTCTTCTTACAATGTATGTCAAAATTTCTACTATAATTTATTGTCGTGCCATTCTTCCAAAGAGTCTCTCCACACTTTTCGCTTGTTAAAATGTGTGTTAACAGTTCTGTTGTAATCCATTGTTTTGCCATTGTTCCAGAGAGTCTCTCCGTTTTTCTTTAGTTATAATGCATGTCAACAGTTCTGTTGTAATCTACCGTCGTGCCATTGTTCCAGAGGGTCCCTCCATTTTTCTTTTGTTACCATATATATCAACATTTCTGCTTTCATCTGTCCACAAGGCAGTGAGACTGCGACCACTGCCCAGAATGGCCACTTGATGTCCACCCTGCGACCACTGCCCAGAATGGCCACTTGATGTCCACCCTGCGTGTTTCAGCAATCGGTAGGTCATTTTTCTGTACTTTGCATGAAATCTTTACAATTTTCACTATGCTTCCTGTTTATTTTTGTCAACAGAGGGCCACACATTAAGCGGAATGTATCACCCACCCACAGCCCGATTCTACCTTCCTTTAGGTCTGTTTGTTTGTTTGTTTGTTTGTTTGTTTGTTTTTTTGGTTTTTTTTACGGTCACTGTGGTTGGGTATCTTAAAGCTGCATTCCGGTTGCCATGACGATTTGCATGACCTTCCCCAGGTCCCCATCCTAGAGCTGCACTTACGACTCCGCACCCTCTGGCCAGTTTTGACGTCTTAGAACATCGCAGGTGGGGTGGTCTGAGGTTTAAGATCGGCTAGCTTTAACAAACGATTTAACAGCTTTGCCTGTCGCCCCTCTCTCTCTCACCTCTGGTTAACGCCACTAGTCCATATGCTGCGTGTGCAGGCAGGCAGGCAAAAAAAAAAAAAAAAAAATGCACGTGCGAGCCGCTGGATTGGTGAGATTTCGGCGGTTGGTGGACGGGCTATAGCTCTGGATTGATGGCCTGTTTGCCAGTGTGACACACAGGTGACCTGGATTCTCCGATTTTTTTTCTGATGGCGTGTTTCCAAGCTCTGTGGAGGGTTGAGCAGAGGTGGACTGGGTTTTGTGTGCGTGTGTGTGTGTGCGTGTGTGTGTGTGGTTTTGTATTAGTGTGTGTGTGTGTTGGTGTGTGTGTGTGTGGGGGTGTGTGTGTGTGTGTGGGTGTGTGTGTGCGTGCGTGCGTGCGTCGCGCGCGCGTGTGTGTGTGCAGGTATGGTGGCGGGGGGGGGGGGGGGGGGGGGGGGGGGGGGGGGGGGGGGGGGGGGGGGGGGGGGGGGAAGAAGAACAAAATTAAAATATATATGGTAAAAAAATTTAAAACTACAGCAAGCTTTTTTTTGTGCAAGTCAAGTCACAGGTTTGTAAAACTCGTTCTATAGTAAACACGATAGTATATGCGTGCATTATACGCAACACAAACAAAAACGCGTGCGGGCGCACGCCACACACACACGCAGACACATTACATACACGCACGCGCGCATACAAAACACGCGCGCACGCAAACAAACAAACAACCCAGATACACACCGCACGCGTGCGCGCACGCGCGCGCACCACACACACACACACATGCACACACACAAACAAAAACATACACGCGCGCGCGCTCGTGCGTACGCACACACGCACACACACACACACGCCACACACACACGCACGCACGCACGCACACGCGCGCGCGCGCGCGGGGCCGCGCGCGGGGCACGCACACCCCAAAACCCCACACACAACCCCCAAAACCACAACACACACCCCCACCACACACACACACACACACAAAACAACACTTTCAGTCAGTGCTTGTGTTTTCTTTTCGTTGAAAAGCGTTATTGTGAAATTTCGTTGCATTGCATTTTTTCCTTTCTCCTTACTTTCGCCACATATTCCCCCACCGTACTATATCAGCAAGCCCTATATTATCATGTTGAACATTTTACGTTTATTATTATTATCATTAATATTAATCATTATTTTTTAAACTACTAACATTTTTTGTTATTACTATAATTATTATTAATTTGTTTCATTTCATCTTTTCATCTTCACTAATCATCAAATTCCATAAACCATCATCATCATCTTTCATTAATTATTGTTATTATTATCATTATCATCATTATCACTTTATTGTTGTTGTTACTATTATTATTACTTTCATCATTATTTTTATTATTATTATTACTAGTAGTATAGCAGAAAGTAGTTTTTTTTTATTTCAAAATTTTTATCGTAAATCATCAGAATCATCATCAATATTGTTATCATTGTTGTTGTTTTTTAAATTATTATTATCATTATGTTTTGTTTTTTTCCCTCTGCCCCAACCTCTGCGCCACCTCAGAGGCAGTCCCACCCCACCGCTCATTCTAACACCCCGTCCACAGCCACAGCACCGGCAATTTCCACAGGGAGCAGTCAGTGTCAATTCGTAAAGAGGCAACCCCCCGGGAGAAGACACGCACTGCGGGCCGAGTCACTTCGGTGGTGTCAGTGGCGCCTGTTCTGATCTAACAAACGCAGGACAACCACCTATAAAAAACCCGCAGTCCTTATTCAAAGAATGTTCAATCACCGGATTTCGGGATTTTTTTTTTTCTAAAACAGGTAAGCACTTTTCATTTGATCTGAGATATTATGGGGCAGTAGATCTGGGTTTTTAAGGAAATTCTTGGGATGGCATAGTTTTTTTTGGAAGGTGGGTGGGGGGGGGGGGGGGGAGTGGGGGGGTGGGATGGACAATTACATGGATATGCAGAATGGAGTCTGAAAATCATAACAGCCTTGACATAATCCACTGAGAAATGAAACCGTGGCTTTGGGAAAAGAGGCATTGGCCTCCCTAGATTCTGCTTAGAATAAAGCCTTTCATCTGACCAGAACCCGCCCTGAAGGAAAGCCTTTGGCTTTTCCAGCATTTTCTTCTTTTTTTTTTCTTTCTTTTTTTTTTTTTTGCTGTCCCATCTCTGCGCCACCTCAGAGGCCCGTGCACCCACGCCGCTCATCCCGACACCACGTCCACAGCCACAGCCGGTCGGCCCCACCGCAGCCCCGGCACCGGCAATCACAGGGAGCAGTCAATTCAAGTCGTCAAGAGGCAAAACCCCCCGGAGGAGACACTGCATGCTGCCGAGTCACTTCGGTGGTGTTCAGTGGCGCCTTTTTTGAGCTAACATAAAAGCAGGGGCACCACCCACTAAAGCCCCCTACTGACGACAATAATTGCTTAGTCGCGAGCCGGCGTGAGTGAGCTCTCCCTCCGGAGGGCCACCCGTCCGTCCAACGACAGCTCCCCCTAGATCGCCCATACCGGTGACCCCGACGGAACCAAACCAAGACCCACTGACGTGGAGAGGCGTTTAAATTGAGGTCACCATGAGAGCAGGGCATGAAGGGCCAGAACCTGAGACATTTTTATGCTGAAACATGAGAATGAGGATGATTGAGATGATGCTACGGATTTCCATTTCGGGTCTGAGACTACATGACAGGGCTGTACTTACGCTTCTTTCATAATATATCCCGGCGTCAACCAGGCCCGAGAGATACAGGCACCTGCAGTGTTGGTCAGGAAATTTGAGCAACACTCTCAGAAAACGCATCCATTTAAATGGATGAAACTCGACTGTGTGGTCCCCCCGTCTTCTCAACTGAGTCCGCAGCAACTCAACTCCGGGTAGGAGCCGGTCGGAGCAGAAAAAACCCACATGACTCTGATGGGATTCGAACCCACGACCTCCCAGCCGGGAGTCCGCGACGCTAACCACTTCGCCACGGCGGTCCCCGCATTTTCATTGGATGGAACTTTTGGCCTGTCTACATTCTGCTTATGAGGGGGGCCTTCTGTCAATCTAGAATCTGCTTTTGAGGAGACCTTTCGACCTGTCCTGTGGAGGAGAGGTTTTTGGCCTGTCCCACTCTGTCTGGGAAAAGCGCCTTTGGCCTGTCTTGAGTCTGGTTGCGAACAGAGCCTTTAGTCTGTCTACAATCTGCTTGGGGGAGGGGGTGGGGGGTGGGGGGGCCTTTGGCCTGTCAGAATTTGCTTTGGAAGAGAGGCTTTTGGCTGTCTAGAATTTGCTTTCGAGGAGAGCCTTGGCTTGGCCACAATCCGCATTGGAGGAGAGAGGCTTCAGCATAAATTATTCAAGTTTAAAAAGGCTGTGCCAGTCTTGAATAAAAAGTTACTCTGTGCAAGGTTTCTCATGGAAGCAAGAGTTACCCAACTTGTTTATTATTAAAATTATCTAGAATTTTTCTTTGGAAGAGAGCCTTCAGTCTGCAAAGAATCTGCGTAGGGGGAAAACCTTTAGTCTGTCTCGAATCGTTTGGAGGAGACCTTCGGCCTGTCTAAAATTTGGGTTAGGATGGAGCCATCCGCCTGTCTAAAAATTTGCTTTAGGGGAAAGCCTTGGCCCGTCTACAATTGCTTTGGAGGGTGAGAGTCTTCAGCCTGTCTAGAACTTGTTTTTGGGGGAGAGCCTTCAGTCTATGTAGGATCTGCTTAAGAGGAGAACCTGAAGTCTGAAATCTGCTTTGTAGAAAGCACCTCAGCCTGTTTTGTATCTTGCTTTGAAGGAGAGCCTTGTGTGTCCACAATCTAGTTTGGAGAGATCCATCACCTTGTCTAAATTTTCTTTGGAGGTCAGCCGTTGACACTTTTATAGTCCCCTTTGGAGAAGAGCCTGTGATTTTGTCCACAACCTATTTCAGGTTCTAGGATCCACTATGGGGGGGAAAACCTTTAGCTTGCCTAAATCAAGCCTTCAGCTTTTTCTAAAGCAGAAGAGCCTTATAGCCCGCCGCAGAAGTCTGGGAAAAAGGAAAGGGTCAGAATCCAAAACCAAACACTGATGTATGCTTCAAGTATTCCTGCAAGTCGGGAGCAGACAAGAAACGGGGGAGGGGAAAGGGAAGCGGAGTTGGGCGGCACAGTGTGTTCATTATTTTGTGCTTTGCGCGTGAAAGCAGGCACTTGGTGGAATGACCTAGTCGTGTGGCGACAGGCAAACCCGGGACAGAGCGGGGCTGGAAAAACCCAAGGGGCAGACGGCAGCAACGGTTTTTTGATGGGGCCCGTGGGTTTAGGCGGGGAGGGTTTTTGTTGACGAATTTAGGTAAAAGGGGTTTTGGCTCCCGTCCCATTTTTACGAATTTAGGGGAAAAGGGGGGGAAAAAAGGGGGGGAGGGGGTGCAACGGATTTTGGGGGGAAAGGAAAAAAGGGGCCAGGGAAAAAGGGGGGGTAGAACAAAAGTTTTTTTGGGGTCCGGAAAAAGGGGTCCGAAAAATAGAATTTTGGGTGGGCCCTTTCTTCGTTCCTCGATTTCAAAAAACTGTTAAACAAACCCTCGTGCCAAAAACCTTTTTCTCCTCTCCTCTCTCTTCTTTTCTCTCTTCTTACTCTCTCTTTTTTTCCTTTTTTTTTTCCTCCTCCTTTCCCCGGGGGGTGTGGGGTGTGTTTGTGTGTGGGTTGGGGTGTTGGAGAGAGAAATGGGGAGAGAGAAGAGAGAGAAAAGAGAGAAGGGGGGAAGAAGGGAGAGAAGAGAGAGGGGAGAGGGAAGGGGTTTTGGGGAGTGTGTTTTGAATTGGGGGGTGTTTTTGTATGAAAAGGGGGTGGGTCTTAAGGGGGTGTGTGTTGTGTGTGTGTGTGTGTTTTTTGTGTGTTGTGTGTTTTGTTTTTGTGTTTTGTTTTGTGTACGGATGGCTGCGTTTTTACCAAAGCGCGGGGGGTGGGGTGTGGTTTCAGGTTTCTGTGTGGTTTGTATTGTGGTTTTGGGGGATGGTTTTTTGGGATGAAAGGGGGTTGGGTTCCCCTAAGTGTGTGTTGTGTGTGTGTGTGTGGTTTTGTGGTGTGGTTTTGTGTGTTGTTGGTTATTGTGTGTGTTTTGTGGGGTGTGTTGTGTTGTTGTGTGTGTGTGTGTGTGGTGTGTTGTAAGTGTGTTGTGTTGGGGTTTGTGGTTTTTGTGTGTGTGGGGTGGGGTGTTGTAAATTTAGTGTTGGGGGTGTTTTTGGGCGTTTCGTTTCGTGCGTTTCGTGCGTTTCGGGGGTGGTGTTTTGTGTTGGGGTTTTTTTTTTTTGTGGTGTTTGGGGGTTTTTTTTTTTGGTTTTTTTGTTTTTGTAGAGAGAAGGGGGAGAGAAGGGTTGATTGATTGATTGTTTTATTGATTATTTTTTAAAAAACCCAAAGGTGAAGATTTTAGGGGGGAAAACCCAGGTTTTACAATCTGTCCCTTGGGGCATGCATTAAAATTAAAATTTCCAAACACAATTTTAAATTTATACAGGGCAATTTCCCAAAATAGCAAATTTAATTTTTTAAATTTTACAAAAGATAAGGGGAAACCCAATCATTAAAAAAAACCCCCAATGAGAAAGGGGGGTGGTAAAACAAAAGGGGAAAATTTCCCAAACAAAAAAAAAAAAACAAAAAAAAACTTTTCAGAGAGAGAGAGGGGGCAGGGGAGGGTGGGGGAAGGGAATGGGGAGGAGGGGGGGGGGAAAAAAGGGGGGTAGGAAAAGAGGTTGGGGGGTGGGGATGAAAAAGGGTTTTTTAAAGGGGGTAGGTTTTAAAGTTTAGGCGGGTTTATTCAAAAGGGAAAGGTTCACCAAAAAAACTTTGGGGAGTGGGGGCGCTAACAAAAAAAAAAAAAACATTGTAATCGAGTAATTTTAAAAATACGAGACATAAAAAGGGTTTTGCCCAAAAAATTTCCCTTTAAAAGTTTTAAAATTTCTTTTTTTTGTTGATTCCGGGGGGAAAATGAAGGGGGAAAGAGAGAAAAGAGGGAGAGAGATTTTAAAGATTTTTTCAAAATAAAGGCATGGGGGCCCCCTTTCTGAAGGGGGTTGTGGGCATGGGCAAAAAAGGGAAAAAAGAAAATTTTTGATGGTTTTAAAAATAGGGAAAAAGAAAAAACAAAAATAAATTTTTTTTTTGAGATACATTTAAAATTAAAATTTTTTGGGAATCGCAAAATTTTTAGCCTGTTTGGAAACGGCCCGAAAAATATGCATTTTTATTTTTTTTTTTTTTTACTGTAGGCTCATGCCTTGTTGACATAAACAAAGTTAATTTAAAATGGCATGGAAACCTTTTAGGTTTTCGGTTGAATAAATCTTATTTCAGGGTCATCAGAGCAGGGCAGCAGAACAAAAAGTGTAATTCTTTCTTTTTTCATAAGGGTAAGCAAACGGCAAGGTAAGCTATTTTCATTTTTGACACTATATCTGAAGCCATGATAAGCAATATAAAATCGAAACCTTGTCAGTTCATTTTTTTTAATATATCTATTCATTTTCAGCTCAATATACGCTTCTCTTAAATGAGTAGTTTTAAACGCCTATGCGGTGAAAAATATTGTCACTAGTAATATAATCTATAGTGATCGTGCCAGCCCTGCCATCTACATTCAGTATTCTTTGCCTAAAACGATGTTAAGAAACCTGATGCATGTTGGACACCCTAATTATCCCATACACAAAACTCCATTAGAATTTAAGCAGTGACGAACTTTCGTAACCATGTCTCCATACTATTTAAATCCAAATTAAAAAAACATTTTGTAGGCTTTAAAAAGGCAGTCTATCATTATCCATTCTTGTCAAGTTCAGCCCAATAGTTGGCATGATGACTACAAACTGTCCTTACTTGCTTTAAATCTTTGATACCTTTTGCTCCTTCCTACCTTTCTGATCTCCTTCATCTCTATGTTTCCTTTTTAGGCAGTTGCGTTGTTCTATCGACACACTCTGCTCAAAAAACCCTCGATTTCGAACTAAAACCTATAGCGATCGTTCTTTTTCTTTCAGGCTCTGGAGCATGTTACACGCCGGTGTCAACATACTTCACTGGCCCACTAGATCTTTGCGTTTGTTGTGGGTTTTTTTTTTTTACCCCGTTAGCGCGCGGTGAGCTTTTGTTTTGGGTACCTGTAAAAGATTTGAAGCAGGACATATTTAAATCACAGGGCCGGCCAGGGTTTTCATTGCAGTGGGACCAGATTATCACTGCCTCTACCCAATTTGATTCCTTCAATGACAAGGTAATCATAGATCATTGATACCTTTTTGTTTTTGGTTTTTTGGCTGTCTGTAGGTGTGCGTAACTTTCTCCCTTATTCCCTTTCCCTGAAAAAAAAGTCTTCCCTTAACTTTCGTTTCGCTCTCAAGATCCTCTCTTTGTCTTTATAAAATGTACGCGTGCAAAAATGGAGAGTCGGCCTTAGAGTTTAAACGATGCAGCCCATCACATTCAAAAATCTTTAGAAAATTCCAATGTCTCTGTGATTATGCCCTTTAAAGACAACCTCATAGTCCTGCCAGGTCTCTTGTTCCCTGCGTGGAATGTTTATTTTGTGAGAATGTTATTTCGTTGAAACGGCCCTCAAGACCATCGACCTTTTCCCGTCCAAAGTTTCAAGTTTCTCATTCAATCTCTTTTTTAAAATTTCAAATTTTCGTTTTCTGTCTCAATAAGAGATTTCATTTTTGAGAAACATAACTTCTGTTTGAATATGGGGACAAAACTCCTTTCACCTCTTTTCATATCCCACTCATTGGTCACACTTACATTTCACAACACTCACATTGCCATCAAGTCCTTCAGGGTTGGGATCCTTGGTGTGGGTAGATGCCGTATCATGCGTAGATCCTGTCCTGTCCCACTGTCAGTGCGCGCGCCAGTCCCAGAACTGTCCAGGCGGGTCTGCCGCTTGCTGTCAGTGGTCTTGGTGCCAGGTCCTGGGTTGAGCTCCACGTCCCCACACAGGTGAATTAAATTCCCGAAGAAGAGTAGGAAGAGGAGCACTCCTATCAAGACACCGTCAGCACGGGTTCTGGGTTTTAAACTGGATACCCGCCCCGAGGCTGGAAATCTTGCGCGTTTTGGACATAAACGCTGCAAAAAAACAGCGCAAACTGAAACACACGGGTCTGAAAGTCAGCGGGACAGATGGCATAGTCCTTCACCAAATCACAGTCAATGGCCAACACTGTACTCCACACACAAACAGAGAAAGCCGTATAAATGTGCAGAGCGCCGATAGCGTGACTTGTCGACCTTCTCTTGAGAAACACACCCAGAGAGAGAGAGAGAGAGAGAGAGAGAGGAGAGAGAGAGGAGAGGAGAGAGAGAGAGAGAGAGAGAGAGAGAGAGAGAGAGAGAGAGAGAGAGAGAGAGAGAGAAGGAGAGAGAGGAGAGAGAGAGAGGAGAGAGAGAGAGGGAGAGAAAAGAGAGAGAGAGGGTGGGTGTGGGTGGGTGGGTGGGCTGGATATATTTGCAAAGGTTGTGTCTCTAAGTGTGTGTGTGTGTGTGTGTGTGTGTGGGTGTGTGTGTGTGTGTGTGGGTGTGTGCGTGTGTGCGTGCGTGCGTGCGTGCGTGCGTGCGCGCGCGCGCGCGCCCTGATAGGATTCTTGACAGATATATTCTTTTGGCTGTTATACATCTCCAAAAATACAAGTAAACGTTTTCTTTTGGATTACCCTTTTCCAATACAAGATCTGGTTTATACCAGTCTCCAGTACAAGATCTCTTGATCCAGCCTCTCCTCGCACCACAGCTTCTTTGTACCAATTTCCCAGGTAAGATCTTCTTTGTACCAATTTCCCCAGTGTAAGATCTTCTTTGTACCAATTTCCCCAGTGTAAGATCTTCTTTGTACCAATTTCCCCAGTGTAAGATCTTCTTTGTACCAATTTCCCCAGTGTAAGATCTTCTTTGTAACAATTTCCCCAGTGTAAGATCTTCTTTGTACCAATTTCCCCAGTGTAAGATCTTCTTTGCACCAGTTTCCCCAGTGCATGATCTTCTTTGTACCAATTTCCCAGTGCAAGATCTTCTTTGTACCAATTTCCCCAGTGTAAGATCTTCTTTGTACCAATTTCCCCAGTGTAAGATCTCTTTTGTACCAGTTTCCCCAGTGCAAGATCTTCTTTGTACCAATTTCCCAGTGCAAGATCTTCTTTGTACCAATTTCCCCAGTGCAAGATCTTCTTTGTACCAATTTCCCCATGTTAAGATCTTCTTTGAACCAATTTCCCCTGTGTAAGATCTTCTTTGTACCAATTTTCCCAGTGTAAGATCTTCTTTGTACCAATTTCCCCAGTGTAAGATCTTCTTTGTACCAATTTCCCCAGTGTAAGATCTTCTTTGTACAATTTCCCAGTGCAAGATCTTCTTTGTACCAATTTCCCCAGTGTAAGATCTTCTTTGTACCAATTTCCCCAGTGTAAGATCTGTCTTTGTACCAATTTCCCCAGTGTAAATCTTCTTTGTACCATTTCCCCAGTGCAAGATCTTCTTCGTACCAATTTCCCCAGTGCAAGATCTGCTTTGGACGAATTTCTCCCAGTGTAAGATCTTCTTCGGACCAATTTTTCCCAGTGCAAGATCTTCTTCGGACGAATTTCTCCTAGTGCAATACCTTCTTTGGACGAATTTCTCCCAGTGTAAGATCTTCTTCGGACCAATTTTTCCAGTGTAAGATCTTCTTCGGACCAATTTTTTCCAGTGTAAGATCTTCTTCGGACCAATTTTTCCCAGTGTAACATCTTCGGACGAATTTCTCCCAGTGCATGAGCTTTTCTGGACGAATTTCTCCCAGTGCAAGACCTTCTTTGGACGAATTTCTCCCAGTGCAAGACCTTTTATGGACGAATTTCTCCTAGTGCAAGATCTTCTTTGGACGAATTTCTCCTTGGACAAGATCTTGTTTGGACGAATATCTCCTTGTGCAAGTTCTTGTTTGGACGAATTTCTCCTAGTGCAAGATCTTCTTTGGACGAATTTTCATAGTGCAAGAGCTTCTTTTTTGCCACGTTCTCCCAGTACAAGAGTTTTTTGCACTACAATTTGTAAGTTCAAGAGCTTTTTCTGTAACATCCTCATCCAGAATACTACCCTTTCCCTGTACAAGAGCGTTTTGTACCGTTCTGTCCCAGTACACGAGCTTTTTTTGTATTGCTGTCTCCCAGTACAGGAGCTTTTTTAAATACCATTCTGACCCAGTACAAGAGTTTTTAGCACTGCCCTCTCCACGTACAAGAGTTTTTAGCACTGCCGTCATCCAGTACAAGACTATTTAGCACTGCCCTCTCCCAGTACACGACTATTTAGCACTGCCCTCTCCCAGTACAAGACTATTTAGCACTGCCCTCTCCCAGTACAAGACTATTTAGCACTGCCCTCTCTCAGTACAAGAGTTTTTAGCACTGCCCTCTCCCAGTACAAGAGTTTTTAGCACTGCCCTCTCCCAGTGCAAGAGTTTTTAGCACTGCCCTCTCCCAGTACAAGAGTTTTAGCACTGCCCTCTCCCAGTACAAGACTATTTAGCACTGCCCTCTCCCAGTACAAGACTATTTAGCACTGCCCTCTCCCAGTACAAGAGTTTTTAGCACTGCCCTCTCCCAGTACAAGAGTTTTTAGCACTGCCTCTCCCCGTACAAGAGTTTTTAGCACTGCCCTCTCCAAGTACAAGAGTTTTTAGCACTGCCCTCTCCCAGTACAAGAGTTTTTAACACTGCCCTCTCCCAGTACAAGAGCTCCTTTTTTAACCATCGTGCCCCAGTACAAGAACTGTTTTTGAATCGCTCTCTCCCTGTATGAGAATTATTTGTATTGCTTTCTCCAAGTACAAGAGCTGTTTTAGCGCCATCTCCCTGTACAAGAGCTTCTTTAATACCACCCGAACTCAGTAAAGGACCCTTTTCTGCCACCCTCTCCAACAAAAGAGGTTCTTTTTAAACTGTCCTGTCTCAGTAGCAACATCTCTGTTGTACCGCCATCTCCCAGTGCAAGAATTTCTTTTACACCGCCCTCCCCCAGAACAAGACCTGATGTTGTACTCCAATCTCCCAGTACAAGAGTCTCGTTTGTACCACTATCACACGACCGCAGTCACATACATACACAGAGATGTCGTGATCATCTGCACGCAGCGGTCTGACTCCATTCACTCAATATAAAGATCAGGCAATAATTTTTAATGTCTCCCCTCTGGTATATGAAACAACAACACCAAAGTTTTATTTACTCTTGATCTTTTTGGGGGTATTTTTATGGACAAACTTGATTTAAAAATGGAAAATAACTTTGTATGTATTTTTTTTTTTCAATTTGTGATGCTCACATCACCAATGTAAATGAAAAATTAATTCAACGCCTTTCGTGGCTGTTTGTCCCTTTTCACAGTAGGGTACCTTCATTCACATTTCTTCACGATATTCAAATCCAACAGTCCTTTACACAATGGGCCGCTCTACAAATTACAGAAGTCCAGCGGCGTCTTTGACATCCTTAAAAAATAGAAAAACATATTACAACTTTTTTTTCTTATTCCAATGCTTAATCACGCTTCACCCTTTTAAAATGTCGGGTTTTCTTCAGTCTTTTCACTGGCTTACAAATACATCTAAAGAAAATGTCGACCCTTTTACAAACTTGAGGGTTTGCTTCCACAAACATCTTGGGCAATGTATTGTCTTGAGAGCGTAGTATTCTTCAGTCCATTAGAGCGTAATTATGAGGTTCTTCCAAGTTCACAAGAGTTTCTTTTGTATAAAATGGCAGCTGATGAAGGGGCATCACAGCCCCGAAAGCTCTGGTCAAGAATTCATTTCCAAAACTGGTGTTTGGTCTTGTTATACTCATTTCAAGAGTTTCTTTTGTGCAAAATTCTCCAAGAACAAGGCTTCTTTCTACCACCAGTAACACCCAGTAACACACGTTTTGTTTCGTTTATTTGTTTTTGTACCGCCCTCTTCCAATAAAAATGCCTCTATCGTACCGTCATCCTCCAGTGCAAGTTTCTTTTGTATTGTCTTCTACCAGTACAGAAGATTCTTTTCTATTACGCTCTCCAAGTATAAGAGCTTCGTTTGTACAACCTTTCCCCATTACAAGAGCTTTTTCTGTACACCGCCCCCCCCCCCCCCCCCCGCACCCACCTAATACAACAGCCTCTTTTGTACCACCCTCTCCCAGTACAACAGCTCTTTTGCACCACCTTCTCCCATGTACAACAGCCTCGTTTGTACCACCCTCTCCCAGTACAACAGCCTCTTTGTACCACCCTCGCCCAGTACAACAGCCTCTTTTTGTAGCACCCTTTCCCCGTAAACGGCCTCTTTTGTAGCACCCTCTCCAGTACAACAGTCTCTTTGTGTCCACCCTCTCCCCGTACAACAGTCTCTTTTGTTCAACCCTCTCCCAGTACAACAGCCTCTTTTGTTCAACCCTCTCCCAGTACAACAGCCTCTTTTGTTCAACCCTCTCCCAGTACAACGGCCTCTTTTGTAGCACCCTATCCCCGTACAACGGCCTCTTTTGTTGCACCCTCTCCCAGTACAACAGCCTCTTTTGTACCACCCTCTCCAGTACAACAGCCTCTTTTGTACTACCCTTTCCCAGTACAACAGCCTCTTTTGTACCCCCCTTTCCCAGTACAACAGCCTCTTTTGTACAACCCTCTCCAGTACAACAGCCTCTTTTGTACCACCTTCTCCCAGTACAACAGCCTCTTTTGTACCACCTTCTCCCAGTACAACAGCCTCTTTTGTACCACCTTCTCCCAGTACAACAGCCTCTTTTGTACCACCTTCTCCCAGTACAACAGCTCTTTTGTACTACCCTCTCCCAGTACAACAGCCTCTTTTGTACCACCTTCTCCCAGTACAACAGCCTTTTTTGTACACCCTCTCCCAGTACAACAGCCTCTTTTGTACCACCCTCTCCCAGTACAACAGCCTCTTTTGTACCACCTTCTCACAGTACAACAGCCTCTTTTGTACTACCCTCTCCCAGTACAACAGCCTTTTTGTACCACCTTCTCCAGTACAACAGCCTTTTTTGTACCACCCTCTCCCAGTACACAGCCTCTTTTGTACCACCCTCTCCCAGTACAACAGCCTCTTTTGTACCACCTTCTCCCAGTACAACAGCCTCTTTTGTACCACCTTCTCCCAGTACATCAGCCTCTTTTGTACCACCTTTCTCCCAGTACAACAGCCTCTTTTGTACCCCCTTTCTCCCAGTACAAACAGCCTCTTTTGTACCACCTTCTCCCAGTACAACAGCCTCTTTTGTACTACCCTTCCAGTCCCAAACAGCCTTTTTTGTACCCCCTTCTCCCAGTACAACAGCCTCTTTTGTACTACCCTCTCCCAGTACAACAGCCTCTTTTGTACCACCTCTCCCAGTACAACAGCCTTTTTTGTACCACCCTCTCCCAGTACAACAGCCTCTTTTGTACCACCCTCTCCCAGTACAACAGCCTCTTTGTGCCACCTTCTCCCAGAAAAAAACAGCCTCTTTTGTACCACCTCCCAGTACAACAGCCTCTTTTGTACCACCCTCTCCCAGTACAACACCCTTTTTTTGTACCACCTTCTCCCAGTACAACAGCCTCTTTTGTACCCCTTCTCCCAGTACAACACCTCTTTTGTACCCCCTTCTCCCAGTACAAATCCTTTTGTACCACCCTCTCCCAGTACAACAGCCCTTTTGCACCACTTCTCCCAGTACAACAGTTTTTGTACCACCCTCTCCCAGTACAACAGCCTCTTTTGTACCACCTTCCCCCAGTACAAGAGCTTCTATTGTTGTCCCCAAACTTCAATTTGATTCCTTTTGTCAACATCTGCAAGCCAAGATTATCTATATCCCGCTCCATCCCAGTTCATGTGATTTTTTTTTCCCACCCTTTGTCAGTAAAAAGAGCCACTTATGTACTGCCCTCTCCCTGTACAAAAGCTTCTATTGTACCACCCCTGCCAGAAATGAGCCTCTCTTCCACTTCCCGTATTTCTGTTTCCCACCCTCTGCCAAGAAAAGAGTCTCTTTTGCGCAGCTTTCTCCAAGTACAAGAGCTTTTTCTTTTTACCACCCCCTCCCACTACAAGATAGTTTTTTTGTACCACCCTGTTCCAGTAAAAGAGTCTGTTTTGTACCACCCTTTCCCAGTCAGGGGCGTTTTGTAAAACCCCCTGCTCCTAGTACTGTGTGTTATGCACCACCTCTCCCAATAGAAGAGCTTTCCTTTTCAATACCAACACGCTCCCAGTACAATGGACGTTTTTATGCCACTCCACACCCAGTTCAAAGAGCCTTGTTTGTACCGCCCTCTCTCAGTACAAGAGCTTCGTTTGTACCGCCCCTTCACAGTACAAGAGGTTCTTTGAACAACTTTTCTCAGACCAACTTTTGTATCATCAGTACAAGACCATTTTGCCCTGTCCTATTTCCCGTTTTAGGAGTTTCTTTTGCACTGCTCTCTCCCAGAACTAAAGTTTTTTCTTGTAACCCCCCTTCCCCTCGTTTCCCAAAATAAGTGGATCTTTTGTATGCGCTCCTCCATTAGATGGTTTATTTCTACCTCCAACCACCATACAAGAACGTTTTTTTTGCACAATCCTCTCTGAGTGCCAGAGCCTCTTTGTACTGGCTCGCTGCCAGTGCGAGAGCTTCTTTTGTACTGCCCCCCCCTTTCACAAGAGCCTTTTTCATACCTTCTGTCTCAGTTCTTTTGTTCGTTACTCTCTCTCTGTAATATTTTTTGTTCTGCCATTCCCAGTACAAGAGTTTTTCGGGGGGGGGGGGGGGGGTATGCTTCTCCAAGTATATGAGTTTCGTTTTTTGCCTTCTTCCTTTACAAGAGCCCTTTTCATTTCGTTCCACCCTGGCCCAGTACAAGACCCTGTTTTGCACCTCCTTCTCCCAGTACCCGAGATTCTTTTTCAAACCTATCACCTATACAAGAACCTAGTTTGCATAGCCCTCTCCCAGTATGAGCTTGTTTGTTTGTCCCTCGACCAGTACAGGCGCTCATGTTGCGCCATCCTCTCCTGGTACCATTACTGCTTTGTACAGTAGACCTCTTTTATACTGCCCTCTTCCATAATCGGGGCCTTTTTTTAACGAACCTCTTTCAGTACAAGAGCATCTTTTGTACTGTCTTCTCCCCTTGCAAGAATGTCTTTTGTACCATCCTCTCCCCGTACAAAGCCCCTTTGTATCGTCCGCACCCTATCCCAGTAAAAGAGCTTTTCTTTTACACAACCCTCCCCTGGTATAAGAGCCTCTTTTCAATTACCATCTGCCAGTACAAGAGGATCTTTTGTATTACCCTCTTCCAATGCAATGGCTTCTTTCTCCCAGTTCAAGAGCTTCTTTTAGACCACTCACTCCTGATTTAAAAAAAAAAAGCTTTTAAATTGCCTTCTGCCAGTACAAGAGTCTTTTGTGTGCCGCACTTTCACAACACAAAAGGCTCTTCTACCACCCTGTCTTTCTCCCGCCCTCTCTTATACCGCCCTCTCTCTCTCTACCGCCCTCTCTCTCTACCGCCCTCTCTACCGCCCTCTATCTCTACCACCCTCTCTCTCTACCGCCCTCTCTTATACCGCCCTCTCTCTCTCTACCGCCCTCTCTCTCTACCGCCCTCTCTACCGCCCTCTATCTCTACCACCCTCTCTCTCTACCGCCCTCTCTTATACCGCCTCTCTCTCTCTACCGCCCTCTCTCTCTACCGCCCTCTCTACCGCCCTCTATCTCTACCACCCTCTCTCTCTACCGCCCTCTCTTATACCGCCCTCTCTCTCTCTCTCTACCGCCCTCTCTCTCTACCACCGTCTCTCTCTACCACCCTCTATCTCTACCGCCCTCTCTCTCTACCCCCATCTCTCTCTACCACCCTCTCTCTCTACCGCCCTCTCTCTCTACCGCCCTCTCTCTCTCTACCGCCCTCAGCCCATACTAGGTGTCCTTTGTACCGCCATCAGCCAGTACAGGAGTGTCTTTTCTACCACCCTCGGCCAGTACAGGAGTGTCCTTTGTACCCCCCTCAGCCAGTACAGGAGTGTCCTTTCTACCGTCCTTAGCCAACTCAAGTTGACTTTGGTGACTTTTCTACCGCCCACAACCAGTACAGGAGTGACTTTTGTACCGCCCTCAACCAGTGCAGGAGTGTCCTTTCTACCACCCTCGACCAGTACAGGAATGTCCTTTCTACCACCCTCAGCCAGCACAGGAGTGTCCTTTCTACCGCCCTCAGCCAACTCAAGATGACTTTGGTGACTTTTCTACCACCCTCAACCAGTACAGGAATGTCCTTTCTACCACCCTCAGCCAGTGCAGGAGTGTCCTTTCTATTGTCCTCAGCCAGTACAGGAGTGTCTTTTCTACCACCGTCAGCCAGTACAGGAATGTCCTTTTTACCGTCCTCAGCCAGTACAGGAGTGTCCTCTCTACCGTCCTTAACCATTACATGAGTGTCCTTTCTACCACCCTCAGCCAGTACAGGAGTGTCTTTTCTACCACCCTCAGCCAGTACAGCAGTGTCCTTTCTACCACCCTCAGCCAGTACAGGAGTGTCCTTTCTACCACCCTCAGCCAGTACAGCAGTGTCCTTTGTACCAACCTCAGCGAGTACAGCAGTGTCCTTTGTACCAACCTCAGCGAGTACAGGAGTGTCCTTTGTACCAACCTCAGCGAGTACAGCAGTGTCCTTTGTACCAACCTCAGCGAGTACAGGAGTGTCCTTTCTACCACCCTCAGCCAGTACAGGAGTGTCCTTTGTACCAACCTCAGCCAGTACAGGAGTGTCCTTTCTACCACCCTCAGCCAGTACAGCAGTGTCCGTTCTACCAACCTCAGCCAGTACAGGAGTGTCCTTTGTACCAACCTCAGCGAGTACAGCAGTGTCCTTTGTACCAACCTCAGCGAGTACAGGAGTGTCCTTTGTACCAACCTCAGCGAGTACAGCAGTGTCCTTTGTACCAACCTCAGCGAGTACAGGAGTGTCCTTTCTACCACCCTCAGCCAGTACAGGAGTGTCCTTTGTACCAACCTCAGCCAGTACAGGAGTGTCACCCTCAGCCAGTACAAGAGTACATTTTCTACCGCCCTCAACCGGTACAGAAGTGTTTTTTGTCCCGCCCTCTACCAATACAACAGTTTCTTTTGTACCACCGTCAACCAGTACAGGGGTGTCTTTTGCACCGCCCTCAACCAGTACAGGAATGTCTTTTGCACCGCCCTCAACCAGTACAGGAATGTCTTTTCTACCGCCTTCAACAAACACCACTGTCCCCTCCCCCCCCCCCCCTCTCATTCTCTCTCCCCTACTTCCCTTCCTGCCTCTTCTCTCTTCCCTACCTCACTTTCTCTCCCTCTCTCTCTCCCCTATTTCCAGAGAGAGAGAGAGAGAGAGAGAGAGAGAGAGAGAGAGAGAGGAGAGAGAGAGAGAGAGAGAGAGAGGAAGGGGAATACGCGCACGCAGGCACGCGATGTTGTGTGCACACGCACGCACACACACACACACACACACACACACACACACACACACACACACACACACACACACACACACCGCGATGTTGTGTGCACACACACACACACACACACACACACACACACACACACACACACACACACACAACACAACACACACACACACACACACACACACACACACACACACACACACACACACGCGCACGCGCGCGCGCGCGCACGCACGCACGCACGCACTCGCACGCGCGCGCGCACACACACACACACACACACACACACACGCGCGCGCGCACACACACGCACATACACACACACACACACACACACACACACACACACACACACACACACACACACCACACACACACACACACGTGTGTGTATAGATAGATAGACAGACAGACAGACAGACAGACAGATAGATAGATAGATAGATAGATAGATAGATAGATAGATAGATATGATAGATATAGTCATTAATGTAATGACGGAGGAGTT
>CM031618.1:24277906-24292906 GCA_018398815.1 Conus ventricosus
TCTCTCTCTCTCTCTCTCTCTCTCTCTCTCTCTGGTCTGCGTGATTCAGCATAGCCCTTTTCTTTCACTATCACTGTGTAACCTGTCTATGGCACCAACAACGACGCCAGATGTGAGTCTCACGCCACAGGTCAGAGGACCGAGGCGGACTGGCATCCTGTGTCCCTCTGTCAGAACGGAACCCTTTGGTCATCTTTCTCTTTCCTATCAAGATCCGGCAGTCTGGAACTAACTTCTATTCACCATTGATGGGACACTCCACTTCCACGGCTTCGTATGAATGTTTAAAGAACTGTTTGCTTAGACAAAACTGGGGTCTTCTTTTTACTTCCAGTTTCTTAAGCGCCCTGTATCCATGCTGAAAATGCTTATTGTCAGCGCACGTGTGTGTGTGTGTGTGTGTGTGTGTGTGTGTGTGTGCGTGCGTGCGTGCGTGCGTGCGTGCGTGCGTGCGTGCGTGCGTGCGTGCGGTGTTGTGTGTGTGTGTGAATAGTATAGATAGAGTGTTCATGTGTGTACAGAGTCCGAATATCTGTAGCAGTAGCTGTCTTTTATTTGTCGTAGGGAGGATATGTGAGGGAATGGGAAGGATATGGGGAGGGTATGGGAGGGTAATGGGAGGGTATGGGAGGTATGGGTAGGGGTAAGGAGGGATGGGGAGGGTAAGGGAGGGTATGGGGAGTGTATGGGGAGGTATTGGGGAGGGTATGGGGAGGATAAGGGGAGGATATGGGGAGGGTAGTTGAGGATATGGGGAGGGTATGGGGAGGATATGGGGAGGTAATGGGGAGTGTATGGGGAGGGGTATGGGAGGGTATGGGGAGGGTAATGGGGAGGATATGGTGATGGATATGGGGAGGGTAGATGGGGAGGGTAAAAGGGTGAAGGGAACATCAATCTCCATTTAGTAGTCTACCCTCTCTCTCCTAAACCTCCGTTGGGAGTCCTAATGGCTGGCCTGAAGAGCGATCCCACATAGTCCACCAGCTCTGTCTAATGTGTGCCAAGGTTGGGTTTCTGCCCATACCTTCCTTTGTCTAATATGCAACGATGTCCAATCCATCGCATGTTACATGCACCATACCAACGTAGTTTTCCTTATTAAGTGATACCCAGCACACTTCATATGTATGATGTTCTGCTCGATGTTGTATAACCCTGTACCATAGTGATAAGCAATAGTGAGTGCAAGTTTGATGTTTCGTATCTTGCGGTAACACTTTCATGTCTAAGGCATGGGATTCCTTCTGTCCAGATCCACTGTGAGGGTTCATTTTCTCGCATGCATGCAGACAGATGGAATAGAAGAGTGCAAACAACGGAGCTTGATCTTCCACTTACAACGAGATCATAAAACGGTCCTCTTTCAGGTGCACAGATTTCAGTCTGGACTGGTGCGTTTTTATGTTGTGTTTGCTGCCTTTCAGAAAATTTCATGTTTGGTTCCCTCATTTGTAATGATGGATTTTCCTGGAAAGCCGGCTGTTCGATTTCGAAACAGTTCTACCATTTTCACCATGGACAATTATATACCCAGTAATATATAATATTAGTGGCGAAGAGGTTTTTTCTGTGCGGGCCATATGTAATAGGCTTTTTGGGGCATTGATTTGCATGCCATATTTTTGGTTGATGTGTCATCCAGTATTTTTTAAAACAGCTTAATAGTTCTTGTATCACTGTGTGACATCCACTGATGTGATTTAACTAGGCAAAGGTTCGTGAGAGTTGCTTCCTTAGATGCTGACTGTGCTGACATTGATCTTTCATTATCATCAGCCATGATGCGTCTAGGAAATGTTTGAAATGTTGGGAGGTAAAAGAGCAGCCCCTGAGGAATCCAGCTGAATATGAGGTCAGCATGTAGCACACAGAATGAACAGTGCGCTGGTCTCTTTGGAGTTCAGTGGCTTGATGGTGTTATCATCTTTTGTCCGTGTCAATCTTCATTGGTGCTCATCGTGCCTGCTGTCAGATCCTGTTGATTGCCCTCCTAGAGTCAATGAAGACATGTTGGAACTACTGTCGTGAGTTTAGGTGGTTTGTTTTTATTGGTAAGCAGGCAACAAAAATCTGCTCGATGGTACTGCCTTTACCGCAATCTAGCCTATACCTCAAGCATGATAGCATCTATGTCAGAGTCGTGTCCAGAGGATCTCCATCCTGCTACTGGTAACCCATAACTACTCGCCGTATGTGGGGGGAAAGACACCGAAAAGAACAAACCTGATATCGGGAAACACGCTGTTATGATAGATTACGACACGTGATAATGTAATCCACGTTGTTTATGTTCATTCTTTTTGGAACTGAAAGGATATATAGGGAGAGGGAAAAGACACATCCGAAGAAATAATATTGTCGGTATAACATACTAAATATTCTCGTTTTTTAATTCACAACAACCCAGGAACAATGAAAGGAGTGTTTAGAGGCTTCATTGGAAAAGAAATACGATTTTCTCTCACAGTCTGTATTGAAGAAAGATGAAGGTGCGGTGTCACCACACCCCTTGTTAGAATCTTATATTCAGCTAAAATAACAAGAGTTTTGGTGTCATAGACTGCCAAAGGAATCTGGCTGTCTTAGTTTTAAGAACAAAAAATTGTTTTGTGGATGTTAGTTGGCCGCCTGAAAGAAATTTTGTATAAGTTAAGAGGGTAGAAGTGCCTGGAGTGTTGTGTAGGACCTCATACGTTGCAATCTTCTTTTATCTATGAGAAATAAAACTTTTGTGTAATGTTAAAGAGATCTACAGAACAGGTTAAAAGTACATGGCAAAACGCCGGCAGCTCTTGCCTATGAAGAGACGCAGTGATTACCACAGAAAGGGAATAAACACACTGACATTGGAAACAGACCTAGAAGATGCATAAATAAAGTCCATTTCCCTGCTCTCATGGGCTATTGCTCCTGATCTATGGAGTCCGCGCAGGACACTTAACACAAAGGATTCCGCAGCAGCACTTCAGGAGCAATCCGTCCTCCAACGATTGAAGACTGGACTTCTGGAACCACATAAACTTTCTGTTGGATTACCTCATGGTTCTCCTCTTTCTCCCCTGTGTTTATACGAATGTTTTAACACTGAAGGCCCTGCAGGTCTCATAGAAACTGAATTGCTCGAGGGTTGACAACTAGCAGAATGCGGCCTGATCAACAAAACATGAAAGGAATTTCCAAGAAAGAACGAAACAGTTCAGCAGCAGTAGAACAACATTGCAGAGAGGTGATCCAAAAAACTGCATCGTCCATCAACCCTACAAGAGATCATTTTGTCTGCACTCTCAACACTAAGATATCAAGGACAATTACCCTTACCAGTTTTCCTTCAATGGAATACCAATTGAATGAACTGACAACTATCCTACGTTATTTGTATAGAACAGTAGTTAAGACTCAGAAGAATCAAAACTACTTGGAGATATGTTCGACAGGGGCGCGCCCTCTTCATCAGCTCACTGATGCTGTTGTGGCAGCGAGACCTGGTGGGACGACTGTTGTGTGGGGTGAACGTTTGTCAGGATCTGATTGTAGCTAGGGGGAAGTTCAAAGACTTTATCTCTGTTCAGGCAGGCGTGCGTGTCTGGTCTTGATTTTTCAATCCATTCGCTGTGTGGTGTGTCTGTGTGTGGTGTGTGTGGTGTGCGGCCCATTTTGTTCGGGATGCCGAAATACATGATGGGAAGACAATGGACTTTACGTTTCTTGTTCGTACGAAAGAGAGAGAGAGCGAGAGGAGAGAGAGAGAGAGAGAGGAGAGAGAGAGAGAGAGAGAGAGAGAGGAGTATCGTTGTGGAATAATCCACGTTCTGTAAAGTTGTATTGAACAGGGATGATGTCCATTTCAGACTGTGTTGGTCCTCATACAGCTCTTATACCGTCTTTGCAGCTTGGGTTAATTTCACGAAGACATTTGTTTTTAAATGAACTAATAGCGAACGCCGCCAAGAACCTTAGACAAACGAATCACAAGACAAAACCCGAACGCTTTTTCCGGTCATCTTCAATGCAAGAACCAAACACTCAGGACAACGAAAATGAGACGAGCATTCCACTTATCTTCATTCACTTCAGCGCAAGCTGGGCGTTTGAAATGAAACGAGGCTGGTCAAGAAGGAGAAAACTGATTGAGTCGAGGTTGTAATGATGATAGCTGTATTACTGAATTAGGAAAGAATGATGATTGTAATGAAAGATGATCAAAACATTAAAATGATAAATCGACAGAGAATTACCAACACCACTTTTTGGTGATCATATGGCAATAGCATTATGAAGAGAAAGGAGAGTGTTTAGAGGATTCTTAACAGCAATGGTTGCCTGGCAGTGGTGATGGCGATGGTATTTTGATGTAATGGTAGTGCTGGTAATATCAGAAAAACAATCGTATTGATCATAAAGATGATAATGCTAACCATCTCTAGCAACGGTAATGTATAATAGAACTGATAATAAAAGCAGATACAGAAATTTTGTTATTGAAGAAAAAAAGAAAAAAACAATTTTTGTAATAGCAATAATATTGATAATAGTATGATTAAAATAGTGCTAGTACTAATACTAATACTAAGGAAAGAAGGGGGGGGGAAGCGGGAGGGGGAGGGGAGGACAGGAAAAACAAAGAGAAGGAAGGTATAAATTATGAGAAGGATGGAAACAATTTTGTATAATAATAATTGTAATTGAATATTAATAGTTTTACTAAATAATCAATGATTGTCACTACAGAGTATGATAAGTGATGCTGTAGGAGGCTGGAAGAGTGGTAAAGCTGGAATTCAAAATATTGTAAAAAATCATGAATAAATTAATGAAAACAACAGAATAAGACCGCCATATTTGAGACCTGTCGTAGGTCTGCTCCCAAGTGCTCATGTGCTAACCGCAGTGTTACAAAGAAATGACATTACTTCGTAAAAATCGAAGGCCGGGAGAAACACGCAGTGATAGTGCTTAGACTTACCATGGTTACCGACCATCCCCCCTACCACGGAATTTCAAGGTAAGAGGCTGTATTTCGACAATACATGCCCTTCACAAGTGAGGCATGGACAGGAGGAGAACATACCAGGCCCTTCACAGGTGGAGGCAGGGACAGAGCGGAATCATAACCAGGCCCCTTCACAGGAGAGCAGGTGACAAGGCGGGAGATCCAACAGGCCCTTCACAAGTGAGCAGGGACAAGGCGGAGATCATACAGGCCCTTCACAAGTGAGCAGGGACAGGTGAGATCATACAGGCCCTTCACAAGTGAGCAGGGACATGAGGAGATACAACAGGCCCTTCAACAAGTGAGCAGGGACATGTGAGATCAAACAGGCCCTTCACAATTAGAGGCAGGGACAGGTGGAGATCATACAGGCCCTTTCACAATGAGCAGGGAACAGGTGGAGATCAAACAGGCTGTCACAAGTGAGCAGGGACAGGTGGAGATCATACAAGGAGGAGAGGCCCTTTCACCAGGTTAGCAGGGACCAACGGAGATCATACAGGCCCTGTCACAAGTGAGTCAGGACCAGGCGGAATCATAGACAGGCCCTTCACTCAAGAGAGCAGGGACAGGTGAGATCATACATGGAGCCCTTCACAAGTGAAGGCAGGGACAGTGTGGGGATCATGCCAGGGGCCCTTAGCACAGTGAGCATGGACATGTGGAGATCAGAGACGAACCAAAGAGCACCAAGAAGAGAACCAGTAAACACTGTTTTTCCTTCCACGTGCCAGTTTGTTTTTTCCCAGCGCCACTCGAACCTGTTGATAAATCATCTTGACACTCGTCCTAGAAAGAGTTCGGTCATGCTAGGCAAATGAATACGGGCAGACAAAAAACGAAAGTTCTGATGAAAGATTGAAGCAATGTTTTCATGAAGTGAAGTGTAAAACGGAAAGACCATTAATTTTTCTAACAGAACAACAGAATATCGAATCGTCCGAGTACGACAGGAAAACGCATGTGGCATAGAGTACAGTGAGTATGCTGAAGCTTTGTCTGGGCTTGAATTATTCAAAACGGTCGATGCAAGCAGTCTGTGGATACAAACACCCCAGCTGCCAGAATCGCCAAGAAACTAGATTCATCGGTGACTTCTAGTACAGACGTGAGAGAAGACCTCCAAAAGCAGCTGAACTGAACGACGATACGAAAACTTGGTTGCGACCCTCCTGTCTGTGTACACTGTGCTTATAAGGTGACTCATGAGAAAAACAGGATTTGAGCACAGTGACAAAACAAGGTTTCTTCAGTGTGTTTGTGTTAAAGACCTTACCATCCATGTTTGTGTGATTCCCAAATAGCCGTGTTCGTTTTTTGAAAGAATCGACTAAGCGATAAAATATATCCGAGTAGTTTGTTCTATACGACCAGTCCCCCACCGACCACTACCTCCCATTTTGTGATTACATTTGTAATGCTTAAACACAAGTGTTAATCATGTCATTTCATTCATCATTCGCTCGTTTATGTTCGTTCGTTTGAGCATTCATTCTTTCCTCAGTGGATGAGTAAGTATGTGTGTGTGTGTGTTGTGTGTTGTTGTGTTGTGTGGTGTGTGTGTGTGTGTGTGTGGGTGTGTTTGTGTGGTGTGCGCGGCGCGCGCGCGTGCGTGCGTGCGGTGCGTGCGTGTTGTCCTGTCTGTCTGTCTGTCTGTCTGTGTGTGTTGTGTGTGTGTGTGTGTGTGAGTGTGGTGTGTGGTGTGTGGGTTTTGTGGAGAGAGAGAGAGAGAGTAGAGAGAGGAGAGAGGGGAGAGAGAGAGAGAGAGACAGGCATACAGACAGACAGACAGAACAAGACAGAAAGAGAGATAAATGGGGGTTCGGGGAAGGATGGAAGAGTGCTCACACTGAAGGTAAGTTGAAAGCCAAGCCTTTTTAGACAAGCCACGAGCATCCAAAACCACACAATCCGGCTATACACAGGCTCATAAGAATGGGGTGGTTATTGATGTTCTTCTGTCTGTCCCGTTCAGTGCCCCTCTGTTTCTCTCTCTGTCTGCTGTCTCTGTCCCTGTCTGTCTGTAATGTCTCTCTCTCTCTTCTCTCTCACTCACCTCTCATGTCATCTCTCTCTTCTCCACCTCTCACTCCTCCGCTCTCCTCACCTCTCCTCTCTCTCTCTCTCTCTGTTTCTCTCTCAATCTCGTTCCTCTCTCTCCCTCTCTCCAACCGGCTCCTCCCTCACATCCTCCGTCATCTTCTCTCGTCGTCTCTCTCTCAATCCTCTCCTCTCACACTCTCTTCTCTAAACTCTCGCTCTGCCTCATCTCCTCTCATCCTTCGCTTCTCCCCCTTCACTCTCTCTCTATCAACATCCACACACACTACACACACAACACACAAAGTACACACAACACACACACACACACAACACACACACGCAAACGCACTACACACACACACACACACACACACACATCACACACCCACACACACACACACACAACACACACACACACACACACACATACAAAATGCGGTGTATGTAAGGGGTTTATTTTCTGTCAGCCTGTCCCTGTCTTTTGTCTGTCTCTCACTGTCATTATCCATGATACGCATTTCCGCACTTTGCTTCGACAGAAGAGAGTAAATCACAAAATACGTCCTAATGGCACTTAGAGATGCACTCAAAGCTGCAAAGAGAGTAGGATAGAGGAGCAGGTACCTAGAGAGGGAATAAAAGATGCGAAAAGAGGAAGGATATAGGAAGCAGGTACTTGGAGAGGCAATGAAAGCCGCAAAAGAGGTAGGATATAGGTAGCAGACACTTGGGGAAGCAATCAAAGCTGCAAGAAAAGGAGAGTATAAGAAGCAGAGAAATAAGCGTCAGAGCAAGTTATGAAAGCAACATGACTGTAATTTAGAAAAACTGATGAACGCGAACAAGGGCACAGTGTCATTATGGCGTGCTGTTAATGAAATTACAGACAAGTGTAAAATAATCAGATAACTCTGCGAATGTTTAGTCAGCTAACACTTTCACCAATTTTTGTTCAAGAATAAGCTGTTAACTGCCAATTTCTCGTTCTGGGATCGCTGAATTCCAGCCGCTCTCCGATCGTTTAAAGATCGATGATCACAGACTAGATTCATTACTCATCCCTTTGCCTGCATTCATGAGGCTGGTTCCTTAGTTTTAAAGGTGAAAAATACAAAAGCTATGGGCCCAGACAATTTTAACGCATACACATTTAAGCGTGTCTTCCTTTAGATAGATTCCCTTACGTACGATTACAACTTATGTTTTGAATTAAATGTGTGCTTTTTTTCGTCAGCAAAAATGATTCCACTTCCGAAATCAAGAGAATTTACAGATCAGTGTATATCTATAGATCCATATCATTGCTATCAATTTTATCCAAACCTCTTGAAACATGTTCACGAATACCCTAGTAAACACGTACAATCCCACAAGCTGTTCCAGTCAGGCTACTGCCTTTTATCGCTCCTGTCATTCTAACCTTTCATCGATTCTGTGAGCATGGTATTCTGCCACTAAAGCAACTTTACGTAAACCGTTTTCCTAGATTCTAAGAAAGCCTTTAATCTTGTGGACTACTACATACCATGGAGAAAAAGACTATGTCCAAAATCCGTCAATGTCCTCCTTTCAGTCTTATCTAAGAAGCGAACAATCTTAAGAAGCGAACACAGTGTTTACTCGAATGGTACCTATTCCTCCAAAGGAATCGTGAATTGCGGTGTTCCGAAAGACGCTGGTCTTCCACCTCTTCTCTTTTCCATTTTAATAAATGATCTAAAATGAAAACGACAGCCTCGTTTTCATTCAACGTCCATCTTGCGCCGAATTGGATGAAGATAAGTGACTGCTGGTTCATGGACGTGGTCCCGAGTGTTGTGTATCTGAAGAAGACCTAAGAGGTTCAAACAGATTGTGTTTTGTCTTGTGATTCGTTTGTCTACGCTTTTCGGCGGAGCCTTATAAATGGTTTTCAAACTTTGTGTAGATTTCCGCCTGCAGTCGTCTCACTTTGCAACTAGATCGGTAGAGTAGGTTAACGAATGCCATGGTCTTGGATTGATCAGTGATGAAAATTTAAAATGATAAATCTGTATTGATCCCTTTGCAGAGTTTGCTCGCATTTATCTATCTTTTTATTCACTAAAGTTATGTGTTACGTTGCAGTCTGGTTTGGTGCCGGCGATATCGCATAAAACAATGTAAGTTCATGCTGATTCTACCTAACAAGTCTTTATCAACCACGGACAAAACCAACCAGACTGAACGTATTATCATGATACAATCATTTACCCTTTAATAAAATGGTATTTATGTTCAAAGCCCATACAAACGTGGCACCGCAATATCTTGCTGCTTCTGTTTAAAACGGCAATGATGTGTTATTATTCAAATAACGGCATTTTTTCCCCGTGTCTGCATCGTTTTTTTTTCGGACCATTTCTTTTGAACATGCTTCCGCCAGCCATCAAAACGTGTCAGTCGTTGCAGTCCTTTTAATCAACCATACGAACACTACTACTTAAGTGATAAATGTCACTGTCTTACTGACTGATGATTCTGCATCACCTCCCTACGGGAGTTGCAACCTTGCCGTGGTCGGAGGGCTTGCGCGGTCCAGTGATCCCTTAGGATTTGCTGGCGGGGACATCAATATTTGGATGATAGGCTAGTTTGTTTTTTTTTATGTTTCTTGGCCTGGAAAGTCAAGTTGCTGTCCTGGTCTAAGCACAACGTGGAAGGAGTTGATGCCCCTGGTAGGGTCTCCCATGCCAGACAGGTTAAGTGTGAGGGACCTGACAAATAGTAACCCACCTTTTTCCTTTTCTATCTTCTGCCTTCTTTAATGAATCTTTTCTATCTTCGTCTCCCCTTCAAGCCTTCTCTTTCACATTTTTTGTCGTTGTGGTCTTTTTAAGATCCGCCGCGTGTGCCGTGCGGTGCGACCTGTGATGGAGGGACTGAGATCCTGGTGATTGAGAGGACAGGTGCCCTCCGGCTCGGACCTCTTCTAGACAGGCGGTACACTCTGGCCCAGGTGTATCAATCAGCTACCCCTGCATGGGGCTGGGTCAAGACAGGCAGTTACCCGGCTGGCCAAGGTAACCACTGCAGTGCTCAAATCTCTTTCCCTTTGAGTTGAGCAGGAAGAATAGGGTTGGTGGGCTCCTGTTTATCGTATATATCTCTTCCGAAGCCTGGAAGGGGGTCAAGACAGTGACCTCTTGGCCCTGGCCCCTTGTCGGACTCATGGTGGGTGGGTAAGGGAGAGATGAAATCAGGAACAGCAAAAAATGGCTTCTTCACAAAATCATTACGATCAAAGAGAGAGTTGGAACCTCAATGGGGGATTGATGTCCACAGGGTAACAAGGGAACAGAGAGAATACCCACAAACACGCTCTTCCTAACGTTTTGTTCACCCAGCCTTCCAAAGACCATCAAAGTAATCTGCCTGGTTGTAAAAGCTGAGCTCTATACCCTTCTCTTTTGAGATGTTTCCGCTGTCAACAAATTAATTTTGGCTATGTCCGGGACAGGTGCTCGGGAGAGATCTGTGGTCGGTGCTGCAAAGCAGTCCATGAAGGGCCTTGCCAGGGACCAGCCCTTTGTGCCAACTGTGGTGGCAGCCACCCCTCTTTCTCGAAGGACTGCCCCAAATGGTAGGTTGAGAAATGCATCCAGCAGGCCAAGACAGAAAGTAGAATTCCATTCCACGAAGCCAAGAAGCTGGTGCTGGGCAGTCAGTCTCAACCAGCTTTGTCATACTCTGCTGCTATTGAAAAGATCCAGACAGTGTCTGTCTCTTGTCAGACAGAGGCATTTCATTTTTCTAAATGTTCACATAAGACATGAGCGTGTGGGTCAGGTAAACCTGCACGAAAACCAGCAGTACCTCCGTATAAAACCAGCACCCTCAGCGGAGGCGTTAAAGCCGCTACCCCCCCAGTCTCTCCAGCAGACAAAAAGTCTGCTGGTGTGCAGGCTGGGAAACAGACCCCTCCCAGATCCTCACAGCCTCGCTTCCCTGGGAAAGATGGGAACAGAAAACCGGCTGTTCCCCCCAAAGGTCCTGGAGAACATCCAAAATCCCCTGATGGGAAAAGTGTGGAGAGGATAGAGGTTGATGGGCCTCTGTCAGCCTCTTCATCCTCCACAAGAAAAGTCGGTCAGGAGAAAAAACTTCCTGGCCAAAAACAAAGAGACATTTAAAATTGAAAACAAGTTTTCTCCTCTTCAATCAAACAACGAGGAAGCAGAAATGGAACAGGTTGTTCACCGTTTTCATTTCCTTGCCATGATGGAGTAAAAACTTTTCCATTGGAACATCCGAGGTCTCTTTTCCAATTTTGAGGAGCTACAGCTGCTTTGTCAGAATCTGAAACCTGTCGTGTTAGCTCTGCAAGAAACTAACATTCAGAACCAGAAGAATTTCACTCTTTCTGGTTTTAATATTCTTTCAAGACCAACACAACCCATTGCAGATTGAGTAATGGGAGGAGTCTCGCCACTCATCCACAAGTCTCGTTTGTTCAGCCTTATTGATTTAGATGCTTCTCTTCAAGCTTTAGCCGCAAGAATAACTTTGCATAAAACAGTTACAGTGTGTTCTTCATAGTTACCACAATCTTTCTCAGTCAATCGACAGGAGCTGATCATCCTGATTAAAGAACTTCCATGACCTTTTTTGCTGTTGGGTGATTTCAATGGAATGATGGGTCTCCAACTTACCCCCGTTCTTCCACAGGTACACTTTCATGTTTAGATTTGTCGATATGCAACCCCTCGCTGGTCCCTGACTATGAGTGGTCTGTCTATGACGATCTGCACGAAAGTGACCATTTTCCTGTTCTGTTAAAATCAGTGACAGCTGAAAACGCCTGTGTTCCAGAACATCTTAATTATGAGAAGGCAAATTGGAATCTTTTTGCTGCGGATATTTCAATGGAGCTGCTGGAAACTGACATTCTTCAAAGTCAAGACCCAGCAGAATCTCTAACTAATACTTTGATTAAGTCTGCAAAAACCTGTACTCTGATGTCTTGCGAAAAACTCCAACTGCCTAAAATACCTTGGTTCAATTCTGACTGCCAACAGATTTCAAAAGCACGCAAACGGCTCAGGGTCAGGTATTCCAAAGACCTTCAGCTCCCAACACTCGAGCCCATCGAAAAGTCCGTGCCAAAACAAGAGACACTTTTAAAAGCAGTAAACGTCAGTCTTAGAGAAACTTCTGCTCCAGGCTGACATTTAAAACATCCAAGAAAAAAGTCTGGAACATCATCAAGAAAATCAAAGGGAAGAACACCAACCCGTCAATTCATCACCTGAAACTTGCCAATGCTCTGATGACAGACAAACAAGCTGTTGCCAATCTGCTGGCCTCCACCATTCAACAGAACTCATCATCCTCAAGTAAATCTGCAGCCTATAATAAAAATCAGAGAGGAATCTTTCTACAATTTCACTTCAGACAACTCTGAAGCGAGACAATCTACCTTTTTCAATTGATGAACTAAAATCAGCTCTGCAAACCTGCATTGATTCTGCCCCTGGCCTGGATGACATTCATTATCCGCCTTTGAAACATCTCCCAGAGAGCTGTCCCCAGACCCTTCTAAAAATCTACAACCATGTTTGGACCACAGGGTGCTTTCGGCCCTCCTGGCGGAAAGCCCTGATCATTTTGATTCCTACACCTGGAAAAGACCTTCGCAACCCTTCAAACTATCGTCCAGTAGCTCTGACTAGCTGTCTCTGCAGACTCATGGAAAAGATGGTCAACTCCGAAGTGATATGGAAGCTGGAAACCGATGGCCTTTTGGCCAATGAACAGTGCGGGTTTCAGAAGTACCACTCGACCGTTGACCATTGAGTCCGTCTGGAAACCACCATCCGCAACTGCTTCATTTATAAACAACATGTGGTTACTGTCTTTTTTTCTGGAAAAAGCGTATGATACCACTTGGAAATCTGGAATTCTAATGGATTTTCATAAACTTGGTTTTCATGGTCATCTGCCTTTATTTATTCAAAACTTTCTGGATGTCGGCAGTTCCAAGTCTGTATTGGCACCACACTGTCTGACATCCATGGGCAGGAGTTGGGTGTACCTCAAGGGAGCATTCTTTCTCCTGCTCTCTTCAGTATCAAAATTAACGACATCGTCAAATCGGTAAACCAGAGTTTTGAGTCCTCTCCGTTTGTTGATGACTTCGCACTGTACGCAGTTGGAGCCTCTTACGCCAGCGTACAGCGTCGACTTCAGCTTTGCGTGGATAAGATTCAACAGTGGGTCGAGGAAAAAGGGTTTACATTTTCAAGCACCAAAACGCAGTCGATCAATTTTCACAATTTTCGTCAATTCTTTGCTGACCCTGACTTTCATCTGGACAAGTCCACCATTCCAGCTGTGAAAGAATCCAAATTTCTGGTTGTTATTTTTTATATTAAAAACTGAACTTTAAAAATCACATCCAACACTTAAAAACTGCATGTCAGAAAGCACTTAACATTCTGAGAGCTGTGGCACACACAGGTTGGGGCGCTAACAAGAAAACTCTCCTCCATCTTTACAGGGCTCTGATCCGCTCCAAACTGGACTAGGGGTGTGTAGTGTATGGCTCGGTCAGACCTTCCTACCTGAAACGTCTAAATCCCATCCATCGTCAATGGCTTCGATCGTTTTCTGGTGCATTCCACCATTCCCTGTTTGTAGGCTGTATGCTGAGGCAGGAGAACCATCCCTCTCAAACCGTCGACTGAAACTTACCCTGAACTACTGTTTGAATCTCTCTTCTGAATCCCAAAACCCTGCATACGACTGTATTTTTGACCCAAAGTTCCAAAAGAAATTTGATGACCACCCCAGTTCCTTTCCACTCTTGAGAATTCGTATTCCTCCCTATTTGAACAAAGCAGATATAGACCTTGTAGTTGTTTGTGGTTTATCCAAGTTTTCCCGATTTCCCACCATGGACTTTCTTCACTTCAGAGATCCGGTTTGATTTAGCCTCGTATCGTAAAGATTCCACTAGTTCCGTGGCATACAAGTCCTTTCTTGTCGAACTGTGTTCAAAGCTTCTATCCTTCAGAAGAATTTTCATGGACGGTTCCAAATCTGAAGAGGGAGTTGCCTCTGCTGTGTTTTGGGCAACCGATCCTCCTCAGAGATGTTCTAAATACATTCCCACCGACAGCTCCATCTACACTGCTGAGTTGACAGCCTTGGTCCTGGCTCTTGAAATGATCACTGAATCGAAACGTTAAGATTTCCTCATTTTGTCGGACTCCCTTTCTGCTTTGGAGGCCAATGCTGGCCGCAATCTCAAGTACCCTCAACTGCTGAAAGTATTCGAACTGTTCACCTCCCCTGAAATCAGATGGCTAGAACATAGTTTTTGCTTGGGTTCTCAGCCATGTAGGCATTCGAGCAACGAGGCGGTTGATCAACTTGCCAAGAGTGCCACAAAGAAAGAGTTAAGCAGATTGTTTATCCCTCACACTGATCTGAAACCCAAATCACAGGTCTGTTTTAAAGACCTCTGGCAAGAGGAATGGAACTTGCAGACGGATAACGAATTGTACAAAATCCGTCCAGACCTGAAAGAAATCTTAGCATGTTCCCTACGCGGCCGTAAATACAGTCTTATGCCGTTTGCATACAGGCCACTCTTTTTGCACCCGTTCTTATCTTTTAAAGGGTGAAGAAGCTCCGTGGTGCATTCCATGTCATGTCCCACTCACTGTGACACATGTTCTTTTAGAGTGTTGGGACTTGCACGATATGAGACATAAACACTTTACAGCAGACTCCATGAAAACCTTGTTCAGATATGTCCCACCCAATGTGATCTTTGAATTTCAGAAAAAAAGAAAAAAACATTCTTCATCTGATCTAAGATTTTAAGGAGGACAGAGTTTTTACAAAGTTTCCAGTGTGTTTTTAGAAGGTGTATTTCAAAGAGTGTGTGAATGGTTTTTAGTGACTTGTGAGGTGACGTCAACGCAGTGATAGCCCTGATA
>CM031618.1:24295406-24322906 GCA_018398815.1 Conus ventricosus
GAGAATGTGCATGATGCAGTCGACACTCTTCGTTATCCCACTGCACTTTGCTCCCCCCCCCCCCCCCCCCCCCCCCCCCCCCGCCTTCCCCCCTCGCCTCCCGTCTTCTCTTAGGAAAAGGACACAAAAGTGTTATGTAAAAATCAATACGCCGCAAGGGACGAAAGCACTTTGAAATAGAATGTAAATTACAATAAAACTGCGTTTGAAATGGAAAGTAAAACGGGCGAAAGAAGGTCCAAACAAGATTCAAAATAGCCCGGAAGAAATACACAAGAAAGTGGAATCTTCTCACAGGAAAATGTGATCAGCGCATGCCACAGTCTCAAAGACCCTTTGGCCAGACGCTGAGCGAAACCATCTACAGCCCGTCAGAAGAGCAAATGGAATGTACCCACACAGTGAACGGATTTCACTGTGGCCTTCATTTCCTGGACTTTAAGAGACGAATTTAGGGATGTGGTTGGGGCTGGGGGGCCTGACAATAACGGTGTGAAGAGGGGTGGGGGAGAGAGAGAGCAAGCGGAGGTGAGGGAGGGCGGGCATGAAAAACGTCCAGAGCATAACGACAAGTTTCTTTTTAACCCCTTCTCTTTCTAAATTAAGTTTCTTTTTGTTAAATGTTGCTTGCATCATCCAAGCTCAGAACATGAATTCTTCACGATGCAGTTTGATCAGAAAACATCAGCTGTGGATTTATCGGTTGCTGTACCTCCAGACGTTGCCACGTGTTTACCTCACTGGACCTTTGACCGTTCCACTGCATCATTTGGTTGGTGCCTTGGATAACCTCACCATGCCACACCCCGTCCACTTCCAACATAGATAGACTGCAGGGACTGTAGACCACCTTGTCCGCCACGACCTCGCCCCCACGGTCAGTTTTCATGGCTGTCATGGTCACTGAATGTCATCATCAGTGATGACCTTGCCTGAAAAGGGTCTGTAACGTCACGGTTACAAATGTTTCTCAAAACCTAATGAGATCGCTGACGTTGTGTTAAACATGTTGGTGGTGTCATTATAATGAAAGTTTATCAGCTAATGATGTCGGGTACCGTTTAGTTTGTATGTGTTAGTGTTGTCATGATTACTGAAGTGTACACCCAGTAGTTTCATTTCTTTTGATTATTGGTATCGGGGAATCGGGATGAGGGATACACAGTAACATACAGTCCAAAGGGCACTTTTTATTGCTTGACATGCCGTGAGACAGACAGAGAGAGAGAGAGAGAGAGAGAGAGAGAGAGAGAGAGAGAGAGAGAGAGAGAGAGAGAGAGAGAGAGAGAGAGGATAAACCTATGGCGGAGTTGTTTTTACTGCGCCTTTCACATCAATCAGCTCAGTCTACTTTGGGATGGGTTTTTTCTCTCTTTAGTTTTGTGTTCTAAAGGCAATTAATTTAATTATTTATTTATTTGACTTTCTTGCTTGTTTGCTTATGTGTTGTTGTAGCAACACAATGCATTTTGACCTCTTGGGTCTTCTTCAGGCAAAAACAAAGAACATTTAGGACAGTGAAAACGAAAAACGAGCAACCAGGTATCTTCTCATTTTCGGCGCAAAATGGGTGTTGGATGAAAACGAGGCCGTTGAGAAGGGGATCATGGGAGCTGAAATAATAATAATGACGATAATGATAATAGTAATTATTATAATGGTAGCAATAGCAATAATAGTGGTAATAGTGACAATAATGAAAACATGTAGCAACTAAGAAGAGGAATGCTGTTAATCTTTAGGCGATAATATGACGATAATAATTGAAGTGTTAACAGTGGCTAAACACTGAAAGGGAGAAAGAAAACTGGCATGATGACATTCAGGAGCTGTAGACAGGGAAACAGCAATACTAGGATTTTAGTTCTGTAGACTGGACACTGCGATATTTGGTTTAGGTGCTGTAGACTGGACACTGCGATATTTGGTTTAGGTGCTGTAGACTGGACACTGCGATATTTGGTTTAGGTGCTGTAGACTGGACACTGCGATATTTGGTTTAGGTTCTGTAGACTGGATACTGTGATAGTGGAATGTAGGCGGTGTAAACTGGACCAACACTGCGATAGTGGGATTTAGGTGCTGTAGACTGGGATATTGCAATAGTGGGATTAAATGGTACAACAGCAACAAAAAAGCTGTGTGCTTGTTTGTTTTTTGTTGTTTTTTTAATAATAGAAATATGTTTTAAGAGCACTGACTTTCAATTTAAAGCGGTCAGAAATTTGATGTTTGGTAAATATATAATAATTATAATGAGATCAGAATGTATAAACCAAGATCAGGTGTTAATGGACTTTATATATAGAATCAGAATTGGAATAAAGTATGCATGAGAAGGATAGATTGTAATACTAGGCTTTGGCCAAAAATCTTCATCATTGCGTATCAAATATCAATCAATCAGTCAGTTTCTCTCTTTCTGTCTGTCTGTCTGTCTGTCTGTCTGTCTCTCTCTCTCTCTCTCTCTCTCTCTCTCTCTCTCTCTCTCTCTCTCTCTCTCTCTCTCTCTCTCTCTCTCCCTCTGTGTGTGTGTGTGTGTGTGTGTGTGTGTGTGTGTGTGTGTGTGTGTGTGTGTGTGTGTGTGTGTGTGTGTGTTTCTCTTTCGTTCTGTTTTCCTTCTTTCTTTCTTCTCTCTCTCTCTCTCTCTCTCTCTCTCTCTCTCCTCTCTCTCTCTCTCTCTCTCTCTCTCTCTCTCTCTCTCTCTAATATAAGTAAAGAACGCAGATCCATCAGAATGGCTGTAAGCTGTTAAAACGAGCCTGGCTTGTTTTCAGCATAAAGATATCTGTGCACTTTTAAGCATGGAATAATAATTGCTGCATCAGCTTCCTGTTCATTTGGTAATGTACCGGTGGATGATATCCGAATGAACTGTCAAGAGTTTTCATGGTGGACGCGGGATAGGTGAATCATTACACTTTAACGTTTCCTTCAGATTAATCTTATATCGCTGTAGAAGATCCAATGCACGTGTTTGGGTTGCTGTTAAACACTCGTTAAGGAAAATAGTATCAGATACCAACTGACCGCGTTTTAAACGTTACTTTTTCTTAATAAAATTCGTAAAAAAGAAAAAATATATATAAGCAGGTAGTCTATATTCATCGAAAACTAGAGTTGAATCAATTAATTTTTCAATTTAAGTCGATGACGCTGTGTTAATCCATATTTGCATTCGTTCGTGCATTCACTGGCTGGCAACAACAGATTGCATTCACTGGCTGGCAACAACAGATTGCATTCACTGGCTGGCAACAACAGATTGCATTCACTGGCTGGCAACAACAGATTGCATTCACTGGCTGGCAACAACAGATTGCATTCACTGGCTGGCAACAACAGATTATAAGCTGATCAGACGTACCAGAGACGAAAACCGAACTCTAGCTGCACGAAACTCCTCCTTTCCTACAAGACGCCATGGATGACATGTGAAAAAGGATGCCTAAAGAAAGGCAAAATACCTTGCAAAATGAGCTTAATTACGTTGGACCATAGAAGTAAAACTCTTGGCCATAACACAGTCGGAAATGCACAAGACAAAATGCGGGGTGTTTTGATAGAGTGCTGTCTTGTCTCTTCTGTTGTTTATTAACTGCTTTAAAGTGTTTGCATTTTTTCTTGTCTTTTTCTATCGATTATTCAAAGTGATAATTCCATGTTAAGTTTGAAAGAGCGAAAACTCTCAAACATTTTGCCATGTGTTCTTAATCCAAGATATCGCAGCGAGTTAGAAACAATGGTAGTATGGGAGGGTCAGCATCATTGTCAAAAAGAACTAAATTCGTCCTTTTAGTGTGAAGACATTTCCAGGTAGATAGTTGCCAAGTTCCAATCGGTCCACTGAAGAGGGAGAAACTTGAGGGAGAGTAGGACGGCAGCGGGTCTTCACAGAAGACTCCCCTCCCACCCCATCCCAACCCCAACCATGTGTTTCTGCCCTGAACTTCTTATGCTCTACGAGGACCAGTCCGCATCCAGTCATCACTCCGAGCGGGTCTACCATTGTCTTTAGGGTTCTTGTCCTCTTCTTACAAAAACCTAGAGTCATTTCATGAGATCATAAACTAATGAGCCTGCAAACTCCGCCCATAGAACCTCGATGGAAAGGATTCTGACTTGGTGGCCAGATTCAATCAAGCTGCTGGCTAGTCTGACACAGTTCTCAGTCTGGTTGGTGTGAGTTTAGTTACATTCATCCAAAGAGAGTTTCTCATCTGCATACTGCACAAGGATAGCATTGCTTGACAAATACTTTGGGAGAACGTAAAAGCAAAACATGGAACAGGTGAGATGCAATAGCTGATCCCTGCAGAATACCGATTGTAAGGGATCTTGCTATGAAACAAGCATTTCCCACATCTGCCTCAACATTGCTTTGTGCACGAAAATCTATGATCTAAAAAAACGAATATTACCAGACAATGCAGCAGACTCCAGAGTGTATAATATCGTGTGATGTCACACATGATGGCGGGCTTTATTTATGCAAAAGAGAAAATGGAGCAAACGCATTCTTCCTGCGACAAATTGGTGTGTGTGTGTGTGTGTATGTGTGTGTGTGTGTGTGCGTGCGTGCGTGCGTGCGTGCGTGCGTGCGTGCGTGCGTGCGTGCGTGCGTGCGTGCGCGTGGTGTGTGTGTGTGTGTGTGTGTGTGTGTGTGTGTGTGTGTGTGTGTGTGTGTGTGTGTGTGCAGGCTTGTGCGCTCCGAACTAATCTGCTGCCCTGATAGTTTTCAAAGAATCAGCTTCTTTAAAAAGAAATCGGAGGGAAACCCATTAGCTGAGGAAATGAAGAGAGGAGCTATGATAGCGATGCCATTGTGGTGCCTTTTAAGGCGATGGAATCTGTCCCTGCCCCTATCTCTGGAAACCTGGTTCCCCTGTTGTACGGTCTTATTAGACCCGTTTCGTGTTTCCGATTTGCAATTTCATGACTTCTTTCAACGATATTGATTACATTCTTGTCATTCTTCTGCTGCGTTCTCAATATCGTCTTCCGACTTCTCCTCGCCTTCCATCTTCTCTCCCCTCTTTCTCCCGCCTCTGCAACTCTCTTGTCCACAACCTCCGTGTAGTTGCGGTTTTTTATTTATTGGTTTGTTTCAGTTTTTTTTTCTAATTTGTTTAATTTAACGTTCGCACTTCCTCTCTCTCTCTCTCTCCTCTCTCTCTCTCTCTCTCTCTCTCTCTCTCTCTCTCTCTCTCTCTCTCTCTCTCTCTCTCTCTCCTCTCTCCTCTCTCTCTCTCTCTTCAATCAGTGCCGTTTGTTGCCTTGTAGTGTTGGTTCCTTTCTGCGTAATAGACAGACACCCCCTGTCTCTCTCTCTCTCCCACAACCACCGCCCTTCTCTCCCTCTCTCTCTAATTCTCTCCTCTGTCTCTCTCTCTCTCTCTCTCTCTCTCTCTCTCTCTCTCTCTCTCTAATTTCCCCCTCTCTCTCTTCAACACTTTTTTCGCCATTTTCGCTCTTTATTCCTTCGAAGGCTGGGTGGACCAGTGCAATATTCAGACCAACGTTGCTTCTGAACGGAGAGGGAGAGTTCTCTGACATGACGGCGACGGTGATTAAATACCTAATAGAAAATAAACACTTAAATCTGTCAGTCCAGTAAGGTGGCATGCTGAGAATATTTGACTGTTCCACTTTGATTTGGGAAGCAATCGAAAGAGCTCAGGCAGAGAAAGGGGACTGTGACATTGTGTGGCTGGGGCTGGCAAATGCATACGGGTCAGGTCACACATGATGCTTTTGGCTTGCCTCGAGATGTATTATGCCCCATAAAATGTCCAAGAAATCACCCATGACATTTTAATGGCATTTTCCACGAAGGAATGCACAGTAGATTACTTCATTCTGGAAGCTTGCATAGCACTGGGGTGTCCACTTTCTCCAAAAGTATTTGTAGTAGCGGTAAAGATAACTTTTAAAGCAACTTACAGCAATACATGTTCAGCAGACCTTGGAAATGGATACCAAACGCCCTTTCTGAAAGCTTGCATGATAACGCAACAGTCTTTTTGCACAAAAAAGATGAAACACAACACACAATATACTGCAATAGTTAAACCAGTTAACCACTTCGCCTTGGCTAAGTTCCAAACCACAGAAATAATGAAACCTCTCCCTGTGGAAACAGCTGAAATAGTTCGTTCAATATGGCCAACAAAGCCATTCTAAACATGAAAAAGATTTGTCAAGAGCATCGGTGAATCCTTGACAGACACCAAAAGGGAAGAGAAAAGAATTGCAAATGACAATAATGCCTGCAGATAATAGACCGTCAGCAAGGTTATCTTTTCTAACCAGGCACCAATCGGTGTTAACCTGTTTTTCATATACTTTGAATAGTAACATGCCCTGAAGTCGCAGACGGATAACAAACTTTTTCAAATCCGTCCAGATCTTAAAGAATGTTTCCTATGTGCGACTGGGAGCCATACATAAGACAGTTTTGTGCCTATCACACACAGGCCACTTTTTTACACCCATCTGTCTCTTAAAAGGCGAGGGATCTCCATTGTGCATCTAATGTGATGTACCAGTCACCATAAGATATGCTTTTGTAGAGTGATGGGACTTACGTGATGCCAGAGATAAACACTTTACAGCATGAAATCTTGTTCAGAGATATCCCGAAAGAGATAAACATTTTTCATCTGATCTAAGGTCTTACGGAAGAAAGGTTTTAAAGCAATTTCAGTATGTTTTTAAAAGTTGACTTTTGTGTATGTGATTTTTATAAAAACATCCATGTAGAGAGTGACTTTGATCCGCGACAGTCCCAATATGGCTCTTTGCGGTCGTCTGGGCTATAAACATCATGCGTTGAACTGATTGGTAATTCTTTCTTTGCGCATTTGTCCTTGGCCTTTCTGTGTTCAGTTCATTTTGAGGCTAAGGGGACGGAAATGACGAAAATCACATGGTCCATGAAGCGCTGTCACGTGGTGACGAGTTCCTGTCGGTTTATGTATCACTTCAATGTTTTTGTTTTGACACAGAATTATATTTTAATAGATGAGGATGGATTATGTGTCAGTGTGGGATAATGTATCAATCGAGGATTGTGTGCTGAAGAAGGATTTTGTGTAAATCAAAACGATGTGTAAACCCAGCACTATGTGCCAATTCAGGATCATGTGTTGAAACAGGTTTGTGTGTTGATCCTGAATTTTGCGTTGATATTCACGTGACCCTGACGGGACATGCTCTGAAGGAGATGTGCGAGGTTAACTCCTTGTTGTGTGTATGTAAGTAAGGGTTTACCTTTACTCCAAGCTCTGCTGATTCTTTTTATCAATGATTGTATTGTGCTATGTGGCATTGTCCTGTACCGTATTATGTTGCATTGTGTTGTAAATTATACACCACTTTGTGTTAGACTGTGTGGTAATAGATTCCTGCTCACACCAGAAGTCTCAGAGCATTCCCCGGGAGGTGGATCGCCCTGGCATTCTCCCCCATGTAGAGTTGATCTCTCTTCCGACATTTTGTTGATCCATCTAAGTACATTTTTTCTATCATATTATAACCGAGGACAGTCCCTTGTTGTCGTGGGGTCTTTGACGTGCGCTAAATGCACCGTGCACACCGGACTTCGGTTTGTCTCCCCCAACAGCATAGCTCTCAGACCACTGCTTCAGGTCCAGTGCACAAGGAAAGAGAGGAAAAAAACTACTGCAAATAGAGGACTTGAACCAGGAACCCATGAATGTCTATCATCGTAGGGGGGGTGTATTCTGCACTGGACTCCCATAGATAAACTCTCTAATTTCACGTCCACTTGTTGCCCGGAGAGTGTCTTAGCCACTAGGCATCTTAGATAATTCCACATCCACTGACTGACTGGGAAGTGTCTCATTCACTGGGTTGCTTGGATGGAATCACGAATTTTCTGTCCACTGAGTGACTGGCGATTGTTTGACCCACTGGGTTTCCTAGATGGACTCACTAATTTACTATCCACTGACTGGCAATTGTCTTAACCACTAGGTTTCCTAGATGGACTGACTGGCAATTGTCTTAACCACTAGGTTTCCTAGATGGACTGACTGGCAATTGTCTTAACCACTAGGTTTCCTAGATGGACTGACTGGCAATTGTCTTAACCACTAGGTTTCCTAGATGGATTCACTAATTTACTATCCACTGACTGGCGATTGTCTTACCCACTGGGCCCCACAGATGGACTCGCTGATTTCATATCCCTTGACTGACATGCGAGTGTTTTACTGGGTCTGTTGGGCGGCCTGCAGACATAGTCGAGCCAGTGTTCAGACAGTATTACCCCGCAGTGTTCAGACAGTATTACCCCGCAGTGTTCAGACAGTATTACCCCGCAGTGTTCAGACAGTATTACCCCGCAGTGTTCAGACAGTATTACCCCGCAGTGTTCAGACAGTATTACCCCGCAGTGTTCAGACAGTATTACCCCGCAGTGTTCAGACAGTATTACCCCGCAGTGTTCAGACAGTATTACCCCGCAGTGTTCAGACAGTATTACCCCGCAGTGTTCAGACAGTATTACCCCGCAGTGTTCAGACAGTATTACCCCGCAGTGTTCAGACAGTATTACCCCCGCAGTGTTCAACAGTATTACCCCGCAGTGTTCAGACAGTATTACCCCGCAGTGTTCAGACAGTATTACCCCGCAGTGTTCAGACAGTATTACCCCGCAGTGTTCAGACAGTATTACCCCACAGTGTTCAGACAGTATTACCCCGCAGTGTTCAGACAGTATTACCCCGCAGTGTTCAGACAGTATTACCCCGCAGTGTTCAGACAGTATTACCCCGCAGTGTTCAGACAGTATTACCCCGCAGTGTTCAGACAGTATTACCCCGCAGACATAACAAGCCGCGCGCAAAACCCAGTGTTCAGACAGTATTACCCCGCAGACATAACAAGCCGCGCGCAAAACCCACTAAAAAGCCATTTGAATACTTGACTTTTCACCTGTGCCATGAAGCAACAAATGCTTGCCATTCGAAAAAAGGAACTGAGCTCATTGCGATGTGAAGGCTGAGTAAAATCGACAGTGGTCAGACGTAAGCAGTAAGACAATTGTACTTGAATACTTGTATAATGATTAAAACTTACCCTTCAACTTCGATACTCGACCGACCTGTTGCACATGAACCGTTATTGATCGTTGCTGTACGGCTAGGTGCCTTTGGGTTCTGGCAGTCACATATGCAAACCTGTTTTTCCACATTTACCACACTCCGCTATCTTTATGTAGCCTGATGTGTTCTGCGATGCATGTGCTTTTCATCGTTTTCATTGCTCTGTGTATTTGTACTAATAATATAATATATATAATTGTGCTTGTAACTGGATCAGCGTCAGCGAAAACAGTCGCCATTTTGGAAGGGAGGAAAGCCATTCCTAGGTTACATTCTCCTCATGTCAGAAACCGTTTCTGATTTAGTAGACCAAGCAACATTGATAAGAGAAGGTAATCTTATCTATCGAATTACTACTTTTTTTGTTTGCAGACAGATCCGATTACTGCTTGAAACAGAGTGTTCTTGACCTGTCAAGACCCAAACCTGCATCTTTGCAGGCTTCATTGGGTGGACTCATTAATTTCATGTCCATTAACTGATGGTGAGTGTCTTACCCACAGGTCTCTTGAACTGAACGTGAGTTCAGTTGATTCAGTTAACATCCGCTGTCTGACTAATGAGTGTCTTGACCCCTTGGCCCCTTTGATAGACTCAATAATGACACATCCACTCACTGACTGGCGAGTGCTTTCCACAGGGACACTTACATGGACTCACTACTGTCACGTCCACTGACTGACGGCGAGTGCTTTCCACAGGGTCACTTACATGGACTCACTACTGTCACGTCCACTAACTGACGGGCGAGTGCTTTCCACAGGGTGTCTTAGATGGACTCGCTAGTGTCACGTCCATGGACCGACCAGTGACTGTCTTACCCAATGGGCGCCTTAGATGGACGCACCTGTTTCTCTTCCAGTATCTAACCAGTGAGTGTGTACCTACTGGGCCTCTTAGCTGGACTCAGTAGTTTTACATCCACTGATTACGCATCAACACCCATCTTGCGCCGAATTCAGGAGAGAAACGAGTGCTTGTTCTTCATTTTCAGTGTCCTCGGTGTTGTTTATTTTGCCTGATAAAGACCTAAGAGGTCTAAACGCGTTGTGTTTTGTCTGTTGATTCGTTTGTTCATGTTTGGCGGATACGATGCTTAATTCTTTTTTAAAGATTTGTATAGATCTCCGCCTGCAGTCGCCTCACTGTACAACCACGTCAGCTTAGATGAATTTGACGATGAAAATGAATATCAAAGACATCACTGTACATTAATAATCACGACATTTCTAAAACATGAAAAAAGTATGCAACGCACAAATCATAGCGGTTCTAACGCCATGCCAGAATACACTATATTGTTAACACTAGATAATAAAACAAATACATTTAAGAATGAAATCAAGGATTTTATAGAATAGATATGCGATCACCCACACACGTACACACACTTGAATATGTACATGCAAAATAATAAACTTTTCCACAGAAGCAGCACATTAACATTGATCTAGTTGCAAACTGAAGCGACTGCAGGTGAAAATCTAAACAATTTTTTTAAATATTTTAGGCTCCGAAAAAAAAAACGTTTTGACCAAACGATTCACAAGATAAAACAAAACACGACGCGTTTCGACCTCTTAGGTCTTCTTCAGGCAAGATACACACCACTCGGACAACGAAAATGAACGATCATCCAATTAACTTCAGCCATGGGGAGACAACGACAATGAACGATCATCAATTATCTTCAGCCATGGGAGACAACGACAATGAAAATCAGTCAATTAAACTTCACCATGGGGATTGAAAGAAAACGAGGGTGTCGGAAGGAGACGATTTGAGTCAAAGTAAATAATGAATAATAATGATACTAATAGGAAAGATGAAATAATGAATGGTGATAAAATATCGAAAAAATAACAAAAGAGGATAACCACCACTCTTGGGGAAATTATGGCAACAGCATTTTTAGGGGTGATAATATGGCAACAGCAGTTTGTAGTGTGATAAAAATGGCAACAGCAGTTTAGTGGTGATAAATGGCAACAGCAGTTGTAGGGGTGATAATAAAGCAACAGCATTTATGGTGATAAAAATGGCAACAGCAGTTGTAGTGGGTAAAATATGGGAACAGCGTTTGTATGGAAAATATGGCAACCCGCAGTTGTATGGTGATAATATGGAACAGCAATGTAGTGGGATAATAGGCAACAGCAGTTGTAGTGGTGATAATATGCAACAGCAGTTGTATTGGTGATAATATGGCAACAGCATTGTAAATGGTGATAAATGGCAACAGCAGTTGTATGTGATAATATGGCAACAGCATTTGTAGTGGTGAAATTTTGGCAACAGCAGTTGTAGTGGTGGTAATTGGCCCAAAAGCAGTTTTAAGGTGAAATATGGCAACAGCAGTTGTAGTGGTGTAATATGGCAACAGCATTGTAGTGGGGGGTAATATGGCAACAGCAGTTGTATGGGATAATATGCAACAGCAGTTGTAGTGGTGATAAATATGGCAACAGCATTGTAGTGTGATAATATGGCAACAGCAGTTGTAAATGGTGGTAATATGGCAACAGCATTTTAGTGGTTGAATATGGCAACAGCAGTTGTAGTGGTGAAATATGCAACAGCAGTTGTATGGTGGTAATAAAAGGCAACAGCAGTTGTAGTGGTGAAAAATGGCAACAGCAGTTGTAGTGGGGATAATATGGCAACAGCAGGTAGTGGGATAATATGGCAACAGCAGTTTTAGTGGTGGTAATATGGCAACAGCAGTTGTAGTGGTGAAATAGGCAACAGCAGTTGTAGTGGATAAAAATGGCAACAGCATTGTATTTGGGGATAATATGGCAACAGCATGTTGTATGGTGATAATATGGCAACAGCATTGTAGTGGTGGTAATATGGCAACAGCGTTTTTTAAATTTTGTAGGGTGATAATATGCAACAGCATTGTAGTGGTGATAATATTGCAACACAGTTTGTAGTGGTGATAAAGGCAACAGCAGTTTTAGTGGTGTAATATGGCAACAGCAGTTGTAGTGGTGATAATAGGCAACACAGTTGTATGGGAAATAATGGCAACAGCAGTTTTTATGGTGATAATAGGCAACAGCAGTGTAGTGGTGATAAAATGGCAACAGCATTGTAGGGTGTAATATGGCCACAGCATTTGTAGTGTGATAATATGGCAACAGCAGTTGTATGGTGATAATATGGCAACAGCAGTGTAGTGGTGATAATATGGGAACCGCTTGTAGTGTGATAATATGGCAACACAGTTGTAGTGGGGGATAATATGGCCCAAAAGCATTGTAGGGTGATAAAAGGCAACAGCAGTTGTAGTGGTGAAATTGGCAACAGCAGTTGATGTGATAATATGGCAACAGCAGTTGTAGTGGTGATAATATGGCAACAGCCCGTTTAGTTTGGGGAAAATAGGCAACAGCAGTTGTAGTGGTGTAATATGGGAACAGCATTGTAGTTTGGGATAAATGGCAACAGCAGTTTGTAGTGGGGAAATATGGCAACAGCAGTTTTAGTGGTGAAAATATGGCAACAGCAGTTGTATTTGGGGATAATATGGCAACAGCAGTTTGTAGTGGTGATAATATGGGAACAGCAGTTGTATTTGGGGATAATGGCAACAGCAGTGTAGTGTGATAATATGGCAACAGCAGTTGTAGTGGTGATAATTGGGAACAGCATGTATGGTGATAATATGGCACAGCAAATTGTATTGGTGATAATAAGGCAACAGCAGTTGTAGTGGTGATAATATGGCAACAGCAGTTGTAGTGGTGATAATATGGCAACAGCAGTTGTATGGTGATAATATGGCAACAGCATTGTAGTGGTATAATAAGGCAACAGCGTTGTAGTGGTGATAAAATGGCAACAGCAGTTGGTGGGTGATAATAGGGAACAGCAGTTGTAGTGGGATAATATGGGAACAGCAGTTGTAGTGGTGATAAATGGGAACAGCAGTTGGTAGTGGTGATAATATGGCAACAGCAGTTGTAGTGGTGGTAATAGCAACAGCATTTTTAGTGGTGATAATATGGCAACAGCATTTTAGTGGGGGATAATATGGCAACAGCAGTTGTAGTGGTTAAAAAGGCAACAGCAGTTGTAGTGGTGATAATAAGGCAACAGCATTGTAGTGGTGTAATATGGCAACAGCATTTGTAGTGGGATAATATGCACAGCAGTTGTAGTGGTGAAATATGGCAACAGCTTGGTAGTGGTGATAATATGGCAACAGCATTGTAGTGGGGAAATAGGCAACAGCAGTTGTAGTGGGGTAATATGGCAACAGCATTGTAGTGGTGATAATATGGCAACACATTGTATGTGATAATATGGCAACAGCAGTTTGTGGTGATAATATGCAACAGCTTGTAGTGGGGAAAATATGGCAACAGCAGTTGTAGTGGTGATAATATGCAACAGCAGTTGTATGGTGGGTAATATGCAACAGCAGTTGTAGTGGTGATAAATATGGCAACAGCAGTTGTAGTGTGAAATATGGCAACAGCATTTTTAGTGGTGATAATATGGCAACAGCAGTTGTATGGTGATAATATGGCAACAGCATTGTTTGTGGTGATAATATGCAACAGCAGTTGTAGTGGGAAAAATATGGCAACAGCAGTTGTATGGGATAATATGGCAACAGCAGTTGTAGTGGTGATAATATGGCAACAGCAGTGTAGTGGTGATAATATGGCAACAGCAGTTGTAGTGGTGATAATATGGCAACAGAATTGTAGTGGTGATAAATGGCAACAGCAGTTGTAGTGGTATAAATGGCAACAGCAAGTGTAGTGGTGATAATATGGCAACAGCAGTTGTAGTGGTGATAATGGCAACACAGTGGGAGTGGTGATAATATGGCAACAGCAGTTGTAGTGGTGATAATATGGGGAACAGCAGTTTATGGGATAATAGGCAACAGCATTTTAGTGGTGGTAATATGGCAACAGCAGTTGTAGTGTGGTAATATGGGCAACAGCAGTTTGTATGTGGTATAGGCAACAGCAGTTGTATGGTGTAATAGGCAACGCAGTTGTAGTGTGGTAATAGGCAACAGCAGTTGTAGTGGTGATAATATGGCAACCGCAGTTGTATGGTGGTAATATGGCCAACAGCAGTTGTAGTGGTGGGGGAATATGGCAACAGCAGTTGTAGTGTGATAATATGGGAACAGCAGTTGTAGGGTTGAAATATGGCAACAGCATTGTAGTGGTGAAATATGGCAAAAGCGTTGTAGTGGTTAATTGCAAAACAGTTGTAGTGGTGAAAAATAAAGGCAACAGCAGTTGTAGTGGTGGTAATATGGGAACACAGTTGTTTGTGGAAAATAGGCAACAGCATTGTAGTGGTGGAAATGGCAACAGCAAATTGTAATAGGAAGAATTAATATGGCAACAGCAGTGTAAGTGGTGTAATATGGGCAACAGCAGTTGTAGGGTGGTAATATGGCAACAGCAGTTGATTGGGTGAAATAGGCAACAGCAGTTGTATGGTGATAAATGGCAACAGCAGTTGTATGGTGATAATATGCAACACATTTTAGTGGTGATAATATGGCAACAGCAGTTGTAGTGGATAATATGGCAACAGCATTGTATGGTATAATAATTGCAACACATTGTAGTGGGGATAATAATGGCAACAGCAGTTGTAGTGGTGATAATAGGCAACAGCAGTTGTAGTGGATAATAATGGCAACAGCAGTTTGTAAAATGTATTTGGGGGGATATTATGGCAACAGCATTGTAGTGGTGAAATATGGCAACGCAGTTTTAGTGGGGATAATAAGGCAACAGCAGTTGTAGTGTGATAATAGGGCAACAGCAAATTGTATGGTGATAATAAGGCAACAGCAGTTTTAGTGGTGAAAAAAGGCAACAGCAGTTGTAGTGGTGTAAATGGCAACAGCAATTGTAGTGGGGATAATATGGCAACAGCAGTTGTAGTGGGGTAAATGGCAACAGCAGTTGTAGTGGTGGTAATATGGCAACAGCATTGGGAGTGGTGGGAATATGGCAACAGCATTGAATGGTGGTAATAGCAACAGCATTGTAGTGGTGGAATATGGCAACAGCAGTTTGTAGTGGGTGTAATAGGCAACAGCATTGTAGTGGTGGTAATATGGCAACAGCAGTTGTAGTGGTGGAAATATGGCAACAGCATTGTAGTGGTGATAATAAAGGCAACAGCAGTTGTAGTGGTGGGTAATATGGCAACAGCAGTTGTATGGCGAAATATGGCAACAGCAGTGTATGGTGAAATATGGCAACAGCATTTTAGTGGCGGTAATATGGCAACAGCAATTGTAGTGGTGTAATATGGCAACAGCAGTTGTAGTGGCGTAATATGGCAACAGCAGTTTAGTGGTGTAATATGGCAACAGCAGTTTTTAGTGGTGGTAATATGGCAACAGCAGTTGTAGGGTGATAATATGGCAACAAAGTTGTAGTGGGAAAAGGGCAACAGCAGTTGTTAGTGGTGATAATATGGGAACAGCAGTTGTAGTGGGGATAATTGGCAACAGCAGTTGTAGTGGTGATATATGGCAACAGCAGTTGTAGTGGTGATAATATGGCAACAGCAGTTGTAGTGGTGATAATATGCAACAGCAGTTTAGTGGGGATAATAGGCAACAGCAGTTTTAGGGTGAAAAATGGCAACAGCAGTTGTAGTGGTGATAATAGGCAACATCATTGTTGGTGATAATATGGCAACAGCAGTTGTAGTGGTGATAATATGGCAACACAGTTGTAGTGGTGATAATATGGGAACAGCAGTGTATGGGGATAATATGCAACAGCAGTTGAGTGGTGATAATAGGCACCAGCAGTTGTAGTGGTGATAATATGGCAACAGCAGTTGTAGTGGTGAAAATTGGCAACAGCTTTGTATGGTGAAAATATGGCAACAGCATTGTATGGTGATAATATGGCAACAGCAGTTTGTAGTGGTTTATAATATGGGAACAGCAAGTTATTAGTTGGTGATAAAATGGCAACAGCAGTTGATGGTGATAATATGGCAACAGCAGTTGAGTGTGATAATATGGCAACAGCAGTTGTATTGGTGAATAAAATGGCAACAGCAGTTTAGTGGATAATATGGCAACAGCATTGTAGTGGGAAAAAGGCAACAGCATTGTAGTGGAGATAATATGGCAACAGCATTGTAGTGGGGATAAATGGCAACAGCAGTTGTAGTGGTGATAATATGGGAACAGCATTGTAGTGGTGATAATATGCAACAGCAGTTGTAGTGGTGATAATTTGGGAACAGCATTGTAGTGTGATAATATGGCAAACAGCATTGTTTGTGGTGATAATATGGCAAAAGCAGTTTTTAGTTGTGATAATATGGCAACAGCATTGTAGTGGTATAATAAGGCAACATGCATTGTAGTGGTGATAATATGGGAACACATTGTAGTGGTGATAATATGGCAACAGCAGTTGTAGTGTGATAATATGGCAACAGCAGTTTTTAGTGGGGATAATATGGCAACCCGCAGTTTGTAGTGGGGATAATATGGCAACAGCAGTTGTAGGTGAAATATGCAACAGCAATTGTATGTGATAATAGGCAACAGCAGTTGTAAATGGGGATAATATGGCAAAAGCATTGTAGTGGTGAAATATGGCAACAGCATTGTATGGTGATAATAGGCAACAGCAGTTGAGTGGGAAATATGGCAACACAGTTGTAGTGGTGATATTGGCAACAGCAGTTGTATGGAAAATATGGCAACAGCAGTTGTAGTGGTGATAATATTGGGAACAGCAGTTGTAGTGTGATAATATGGCAACAGCAGTTGTAAGTGTGATAATAAGGCAACACAGTTGTAGTGGTGAAATTTTGGCAACAGCAGTTGTAGTGGTGATAAAAATGGGAACCCGCATTGAGTGGGTGATAAAAGGCAACAGCAGTTTTTAGTGTGATAATATGGCAACAGCAGTTGTAGTGTGGGTTTGGGACTCAATTTAGTGGTGATAATAGCAACAGCAGTTGTATGGTGATAATATGCAACAGCAGTTTAGTGGTGATAATATGGCAACAGCAGTTTGTAGGGTGATAATATGGGAACAGCAGTTGTAGTGGTGATAATATGGCAACCAGCAGTTGTAAATGGTGAAATATGGCAACAGCAGTTTGTAGTGGGGATAATATGGCAACAGCAGTTGTAGTGGTGATAAAATGGCAAGCAGTTGTAGTGGGGATAATATGGCAACAGCAGGTTGTAGTGGTGAAAATATGGCAACAGCAGTTGTAGTGGTGATAATAAAGGCAACAGCAGTAGTAGTGGTGATAATAAAGGCAACAGCAGTTGTAGTGGGATAATATGCAAAAGCAGTTGTAGTGGTGATAATATGGCAACCAGCAGTTGTAGTGGTGATAATTGGCAACAGCGTTTAGTGGGGATAATATGGCAACAGCATTTTTAGTGGTGATAATATGGGAACAGCAGTTGGGAGTGTGAAAAATAAGCAACCAGTTTTTAGTGGTGATAATATGCAACACAGTTGTAGTGGTGATAAATGGCAAAAGCTTAGGGGATAATGGCACAGCTTTAGGTGATAATATGGCAACAGCAGTTGTAGTGGGGATAAAATGGCAACAGCATTGTAGTGGGATAATATGGCAACAGCATTTGTAGTGGGAAATATGGCAAAGAGTTCAGGAGAAAATGGCACAAGTTGTAGTGGTGATAAAATGGCAACAGCAGTTGAAGTGGTGATAATATGGCAAAAAGCATTTGAAGTGGATAAATATGGCAACAGCATTGTAGTGGTGATAATAGGCAACACAGTTTTAGTGGGGAAATATGGCAACAGCAGTTGTAGTGGGGATAATATGGCACAGCAGTTGTAGTGGGGATAATATGCAACAGCAGTTGTATGGTGATAAATGGCAACACAGTTGTATTTGGGGATAAATGGCAACACAGTTTATGTGTAGAATATGGCAACAGCATTGTAGGGTTATAATAGGCAACAGCAGTTGTATGGTGATAATTTTGGCAACCCGCATTTGTGTGGGATAATATGGCAACAGCATTGTAGTGGGTGAATATGGCAACCCGCAGTTGTAGTGGTGATAAATGGCAACAGCAGTTTATGGTGATAATATGGCAACAGCAGTTGTAGTGGTGATAATATGGCAACAGCATTGTATGGTATAATATGGCAACAGCAGTTGTGAGGTGATAATAGGCAACAGCATTGAGGGTGAATAATATGCAACAGCAGTTGGGAGGTGTAAATATGGCAACAGCAGTTGTAGTGTGATAATATGGCAACAGCATTGTAGTGGTGATAATATGCAACAGCAGTTGTTTGTTTGGTGATAATATGGCAACAGCAGTTTAGTGGTGATAATATGGCAACAGCAGTTGTAGTGTGAAAATGGCAACAGCATTGTAGTGGTGATAATATGGCAACAGCAGTTGTGTGGTGATAATATGGGAACAGCAGTTGTAGTGGTGATAATATGGCAACAGCAGTTGTAGGGTGATAATATGGCAACAGCAGTTGTAAGGGGGATAAATTTGGCAACAGCAGTTGTAGTGGGATAATATGGCAACAGCATTGTAGTGGTGATAATATGGCAACAGCAGTTTAGTGGTGATAATATGGCAAAAGCATTGTAGGTGAAATATGCAACAGCATTTGTAGTGGTGAAAATATGGCAACAGCAGTTGTAGTGGGGAAATAAGGGAACAGCAGTTGTAGTGGGGATAATATGGCAACAGCATGTGGGGAAATATGCAACAGCATTATGGTGAAAATATGGCAACAGCAGTTGTATGGTGATAATATGGCAACAGCAGTGTAGTTGGGGATAATAGGGCAACAGCAGTTGTAGTGGTGATAAAATGGCAACAGCAGTTGTAGTGGTGATAATATGGCAACAGCAGTTGTAGTGGTGATAATATGGCAACAGCAGTTGTATGGTGATAATATGGCAACAGCAGTTGTAGTGGTGATAATATGGCAACAGCAGTTGTAGTGGTGATAATATGGCAACAGCAGTTGTAGTGGTGATAATATGGCAACAGCAGTTGTAGTGGTGATAATATGGCAACAGCAGTTGTAGTGGTGATAATATGGCAACAGCAGTTGTAGTGGTGATAATATGGCAACAGCAGTTGTAGTGGTGATAATATGGCAACAGCAGTTGTAGTGGTGATAATATGGCAACAGCAGTTGTAGTGGTGATAATATGGCAACAGCAGTTGTAGTGGTGATAATATGGCAACAGCAGTTGTAGTGGTGATAATATGGCAACAGCAGTTGTAGTGGTGATAATATGGCAACAGCAGTTGTAGTGGTGATAATATGGCAACAGCAGTTGTAGTGGTGATAATATGGCAACAGCAGTTGTAGTGGTGATAATATGGCAACAGCAGTTGTAGTGGTGATAATATGGCAACAGCAGTTGTAGTGGTGATAATATGGCAACAGCAGTTGTAGTGGTGATAATATGGCAACAGCAGTTGTAGTGGTGATAATATGGCAACAGCAGTTGTAGTGGTGATAATATGGCAACAGCAGTTGTAGTGGTGATAAATGGCAACAGCAGTTGTAGTGGTGATAATATGGCAACAGCAGTTGTATGGTGATATATGGCAACAGCAGTTGTAGTATGGGAGGAAGGAGAGGAATTGCAGGATTGTCGAAAAGCACGGTTGTCGTGGCAACAGTGTTAGTGGCGATGACGATGGTGATGGTAATGGTAATGATGGTAATAAGAATACTAACACTGGTATTAATGATAATGATAAGAATGCTAACAATAGTAACAGTAATGGTAATAATAGTACTAAGAACAAAGGTATGATACAGAAATATATTTTTTTAAATGATAACAAAACTAGGAAGGATAATGATAGTACATATACTTAAACTAAGGGAAGGGAGGGAGAAAAAGAGGGAGGGGAGGCCAGGAAGAACAAAGAGGGAAAGGAGGACACAAATCATGGGAAGGATGGAATCCAATAGGTATATTAACAGTTAAGATATGTATATTAATATTTTTATAATAATCATGATTGTAACCATATAGTAATGATAGTGATGCTATAGGAGGCTGGAAAAGTGGTACGTTGGAATGTCAGAAATATTGATAAGTGTAATGATTATCTTAAATACAGAGGTAATCATAATATTTGTAACAGTTATGAAGTTGTAACAATAAATCTTAAATAAATGTTACCGAACCGCCAAGAGAAACGTGGGAAAACGAGTCACAAGACAAAACATGAGGCGTTTCGATCTCTTAGGTCTTCTTCAGGCAAGATACAAACAAATAGGACAATGAAAATGAATGAGCAATCACTTAGCTTGGATCACTTCAGCGCAAGGTAGGCGTTGAATGAGAACGAGGCTGTTAGAACTCTTTTCTCTCTCTCTCTCTCTACTCTCTCTCTCTCCTCTCTCTCTCTCTCTCTCTCTCTCTCTCTCTCTCTCCTCTCTCTTCTCTCTCTCTCTCTCTCTCCTTTTTTAATAGGAATACTAGTCCTTTTCTCATTGATTACTGTCATCATCATTATCATCATCATCATCATCACCATCATCATCATCGTCATCATCATTATCATCATTACTGATATCTTTGTTGTTGTTGCTATTACTATTATTATTATCACTACCATTATGCATATGATTACTAGGTCCTGTTATCACTAATCCCATTACCAGCGGAAAGTTTTAGAAGTAATAGCAATAATACTTATATTATATTTTTTGTAAATGTATGTGTGTGTGTGTGTGTGTGTGGTGTGTGTGTGTGTGTGTGTGTGTGTGTGTGTGTGTGTTTTTAAGTGTAGTTCCACCCCCCCCCTTTACTTTTTTTAACCCTTCCCCTCTCCCCTGCTCCAATAATACTGTTAACCTTTCACTCTTTGATCATCCCTATTCCTTTTCACCTACCATTACTATTATTAACATTACTACATTCATCCTCACCACCTTCTCCCTGCTCCAGAAGCACTATTAACTTCTACTCATTGATCATGTCTATTCCTTTCCACCAACTGTTACCATTACCGATATTGCTTTTGTTATTATTGCTATCAGTAGCACTGTCATCACATCATCATTATCAGCACTATCATCTTCACCTTCATGGTAAAAACGAAAACACAAACAAAAAGCCTTACCAACTTTATTATTCTTAATATTTCAATTAAGGATAAGGATAAGGAAAACAATTTTATTTGTCCAAAAGATGGAAAATTCATTTTCGACAGCACAGCAACAATATACCAGGACAACACACACACACACACACACACACACACACACACACACACACACACACACACACACACACACACACACACACACCACACACACACACGCACGCACGCACGCACGCACGCACGCACGCACGCACGCACGCACGCACGCACGCACGCACATTACGATTACCTTCATCACTACAGTCACATTATGATCACTATTACTATTACCAATTCTGTATGTTTTTGTTTTACTACTATTATCAGTATAACTGTTGTTGCAACTTCATAATTGTTTTGAAAAATATTATATTGACTTCTATTACTAAGATGCTCATTATTCTTTACACTATTTGTTATATTGACTTCTATTACTAAGATGCTCATTATTCTTTACACTATTTGTTATATTGACTTCTATTACTAAGATGCTCATTATTCTTTACACTATTTGTTATATTGACTTCTATTACTAAGATGCTCATTATTCTTTACACTATTTGTTATATTGACTTCTATTACTAAGATGCTCATTATTCTTTACACTATTTGTTATATTGACTTCTATTACTAAGATGCTCATTATTCTTTACACTATTTGTTATATTGACTTCTATTACTAAGATGCTCATTATTCTTTACACTATTTGTTATATTGACTTCTATTACTAAGATGCTCATTATTCTTTACACTATTTGTTATATTGACTTCTATTACTAAGATGCTCATTATTCTTTACACTATTTGTTATATTGACTTCTATTACTAAGATGCTCATTATTCTTTACACTATTTGTTATATTGACTTCTATTACTAAGATGCTCATTATTCTTTACACTATTTGTTATATTGACTTCTATTACTAAGATGCTCATTATTCTTTACACTATTTCTGACATTCCAGCCTTCCACTTTTCCAGCTTCCTATAGCATCACTATCATAACTATGTGGTTACATCACTATCATAACTATGTGGTTACATCACTATCATAACTATGTGGTTACAATCATGATCATTATCATTTAATAATAATAATAATGAATACTTATATAGCGCCTATTCTCGGCAAGAGGCCAAGCTCTAAGCGCTTTACAATCAGCACTCGTTTACACAACGGGCTGCCTACCTGGGTAGTGCCGACTGAAGAGCTGCCAGCCGGCGCTTCATTCAGTCGTTTCCCGTGTCATCCAGTCAGCATCGTTCAATATCGATCACTCATTTTCCTTACTTCCTTCATTCTTTCCATTTCTCACGCAGGGTGTATGCTATGTGTAACGTGTCATCCATACCAACGGCCAAACTATTAATATACAAAGTTATTACTATTAATATACCTATTGGATTCCATCCTTCCCATGATTTGTGTCCTCCTTTTCCTCTTTGTTCTTCCTGTCCCCCCCCCCCCCCCCCCCTCTTTTTCTCCCTCCCTTCCCTTAGTTTAAGTATCGGTACTATCATTATCCTTCCTATTTTAAAATTATTTCTTTTTGTTATATTTCTGTATTATTTTTTTTATTAGTAGTACCATTATTACCATTACTGTTACTATTGTTGTTAGCATTAATATCATTATCATTCATATCAGTGTTAGTATTCATATTATCATCATTACCATTACAATCACCATCGTCATCGCCACTAACACTGTTGCCACGACAACCGTGCTTTTCGACAATCCTCCAACCCCTCTCCTTTCTCCCATACTACAACTGCTGTTGCCATATTATCACCACTACAACTGCTGTTGCCATATTATCACCACTACAACTGCTGTTGCCATATTATCACCACTACAACTGCTGTTGCCATATTATCACCACTACAACTGCTGTTGCCATATTATCACCACTACAACTGCTGTTGCCATATTATCACCACTACAACTGCTGTTGCCATATTATCACCCCTACAACTGCTGTTGCCATATTATCACCCCTACAACTGCTGTTGCCATATTATCACCCCTACAACTGCTGTTGTCATATTATCACCACTACAACTGCTATTGCCAAATTATCACCACTACAACTGCTATTGCCATATTATCACCCCCCAAAAGTTAGTAATTCTCTCTGTATTATTTTTCAATATTTTTATCGTCATCGTTATTGATAATATTCTTATTAGTATTATCATTATCATCATTATTACTTCGACTCACATCGTCTCCTTCCCGACAGCCTCGTTTTCATTTAACGCCTATCTTGCGCCAAATTGGATGAACAGAATTGATTGCTGCTTCATTTTCGTTGTCCTGAGTGTCGTGGATCTTGCCTTAAGAAGACCTAAGAGGTCGAAACGCATCGTGTTTGTCTACGTTTTTCGGGGATCCTTAAAACACTTTTGAAAATTTAGTACATTAAGTGGGTGTTTTTTTTTTAAATGAAAGTAATGACAGTAATAAGCGTTAATAGCATTTATATTATTTGACCTGGTTTCATTTCCAACTCCATTAACCTGAGTGAAAAGACCACCAAGATATTCTGAAACGCCAGGTCCAATGTCCACCGAGATCCAATCAGAGAAACCCACACCATGATCCCGATTTTCCCCAGTCCCCCGGATTTCTGGGCAGGCACAGCAAGTGATCAGTGCGCACGCGCCAAACAGGTCACTTGGCGCGCGCGCCGCAGACTGCTTCCCGGGATTGTGCGCATCCAATTAAGTCTGGAGGCGGAAATGGGTTGTCTGACGTGATTAGTCTCGCAGGGCCGGCTCATTTCGTGTGGCGTCGTCCTCGTCGATTCATTTTCATTGTGCGGAGTCTGACCAAGCCTTTTCCTCCACCCACACCTCCACAGACCAAGCCTTTTCCTCCACCCACACCTCCACTGACCAAGCCTTTTCCTCCACCCACACCTCCACTGACCAAGCCTTTTCCTCCACCTACACCTCCACTGACCAAGCCTTTTCCTCCACCCACACCTCCACTGACCAAGCCTTTTCCTCCACCCATACCTCCACTGACCAAGCCTTTTCCTCCACCCACACCTCCACAGACCAAGCCTTTTCCTCCACCCACACCTCCACTGACCAAGCCTTTTCCTCCACCTACACCTCCACTGACCAAGCCTTTTCCTCCACCCACACCTCCACTGACCAAGCCTTTTCCTCCACCCACACCTCCACTGACCAAGCCTTTTCCTCCACCCACACCTCCACTGACCAAGCCTTTTCCTCCACCCATACCTCCACTGACCAAGCCTTTTCCTCCACCTACACCTCCACTGACCAAGCCTTTTCCTCCACCTACACCTCCACTGACCAAGCCTTTTCCTCCACCCACACCTCCACTGACCAAGCCTTTTCCTCCACCTACACCTCCACTGACCAAGCCTTTTCCTCCACCCACACCTCCACTGACCAAGCCTTTTCCTCCACCCATACCTCCACTGACCAAGCCTTTTCCTCCACCTACACCTCCACTGACCAAGCCTTTTCCTCCACCTACACCTCCACTGACCAAGCCTTTTCCTCCACCCACACTTCCACCAACGGGGACCGCAGAGAATACTGAGGGATTGTTTCCGAAGCACGTGCGAGCGCTTCGCAGCAAAAAGAAGGGGATTGATCAAATTCGTCATTTAACATCACGCGTGAATAAAGTTTTAACGAAAAGGCGGGCAAGTCTTGTCACATGTTTGATGTTCATACAGCTTATGATTTAGTTTGTTGCTCCAAGTTACACTATGCAGTTAAAAAAACGGGGGAAAATGAGAATACGAGGCCTTCTTTTACAATTTTTCAACCATCCAAATAAGATTAAACGGCGAGTTACCTAGTTGGATATCTGTCAGGATGGATGTTGCCTATGAAGACAGTAATGTCCAGCACGTTTTACCTTGATGCTTTACTTATATGCTAACTAGAACCAACTCTTTTGCCTGTACTATGGCATCGGGACATTTCAAACATAAGCTTCACTAAATCTAGAGTACAGGATGGTAGACGTTACATTCCAGGGACAGCATAACCTAGATGTTTACAATTTCCTGTCTAAAGAGTCGACGACTGTCTTTCACAGCTGTAACCTGCCTCGTTAAGATTTTGCCTTAGAACCAGACTGATCACTCCCTCTTTCATGTAGAGGGCCTTGTACTTGGTGCATATGCCCTGCACAATTGTGATGTGTCTGATTTTGTGCTTGGAATCATGTTACGGATTCACCTATGTGCGTGTTGTGGTCTTCTTTGATCATGTTACGGATTCACCCCTGTGTGGTATGGTATGCTTTGATCATGTCATGGATTAATCCATGTGCGTGGTGCGGCATGTTATGATAGCATTACGGTTTGACACCCATGTGTGTGGTGCGGCATGGTATGATAGCATTACAGTTTGACACCCATGTGTGTGGTGCGGCATGGTATGATAGTATTACGGTTTGACACCCATGTGTGTGGTGCGGCATGGTATGATAGTATTACGGTTTGACACCCATGTGCGTGGTGCGGCATGGTATGATAGTATTACGGTTTGACACCCATGTGTGTGGTGGCGGCATGGTATGATAGCATTACAGTTTGACACCCATGTGTGTGGTGCGGCATGGTATGATAGTATTACGGTTTGACACCCATGTGTGTGGTGCGGCATGGTATGATAGTATTACGGTTTGACACCCATGTGCGTGGTGCGGCATGGTATGATAGTATTACGGTTTGACACCCATGTGCGTGGTGCGGCATGGTATGATAGTATTACGGTTTGACACCCATGTGCGTGGTGCGGCATGGTATGATAGTATTACGGTTTGACACCCATGTGTGTGGTGCGGCATGGTATGATAGTATTACGGTTTGACACCCATGTGCGTGGTGCGGCATGGTATGATAGTATTACGGTTTGACACCCATGTGCGTGGTGCGGCATGGTATGATAGTATTACGGTTTGACACCCATGTGTGTGGTGCGGCATGGTATGATAGTATTACGGTTTGACACCCATGTGTGTGGTGGGGCGCTCTTTATCATGTCACAGATTCCCCCATGTGTGGGGGTCAGTATGTTGGGATCATGTTACGGATTCACCTATGTGCGTGGTGCGGCATGCTGTGATCATGTTATGGAATATTCCATGTGCGCGGTGCAGTATGCTGTGATCATGTTATGGAATATTCCATGTGCGTGCTGCGGTAAGCTGTGATCATGTTATGGAATATTCCATGTGCGTGCTGCGGTAAGCTGTGATCATGTTATGGAATATTCCATGTGCGTGGTGCGGCATGCTGTGATCATGTTATGGAATATTCCATGTGCGTGGTGCGGTAAGCTGTGATCATGTTATGGAATATTCCATGTGCGTGGTGCGGCATGCTGTGATCATGTTATGGAATATTCCATGTGCGTGGTGCGGTAAGCTGTGATCATGTTATGGAATATTCCATGTGCGTGGTGCGGCATGATGTGATCATGTTATGGAATATTCCATGTGCGTGGTGCGGCATGCTGTGATCATGTTATGGAATATTCCATGTGCGTGGTGCGGCATGCTGTGATCATGTAGCAATGTGCGTGGTGCGGGTTTGCCTGAGCAGTGCGTTGGTCGACTCAGAAGAGCAACGGAGTGGATTGACACCCGAGTTCTGTGCCTGGCAGACGCAACAACGGCGAGAGGAAGCTATTAACGTGCCCTGGCCTCGTCCCCCCCCCCCCCCTCCCCCGCCTCCTCCTCTTCCCCCCTACTTTCTGTGCCTTTTTTTTAAATATTTAATTCTGCCTTCGGGAAAAGGTGAGATGCACATATGGCACGGCCCTGTCTCCGACCTCCCCCGTTCATCTCCCTATGGCGCAACGGTCCGCGCAGGCAGTGAAAGTAAAAAGGTGGGGAAGGGGAAGGGAGGGGTGTGGGTTGGAGATGCGCGCTCGCGCGCGCGTGTATGTTGTGTGTGTGTGTGTGTGTGTGTGTGTGTGTGTGTGTGTGTGTGTGTGAGAGAGAGAGAGAGAGAGAGAGAAAAGAGAGAGAGAGAGAGAGAGAGAGAGAGAGAGTTTTCTCGAGGTCCATGACATGGACGCAAGGGGCGAAGGCAGGAGGAAGGGCACAGCGTTGTGGGGGGCAGGCAGTGAGATGTTATTTAGCGTCCTGTTGACTCCCACGCCCCACTTTGTTTCCAAAAAAAGAAAGAGTTCTTTGGGTGCTCTCTCT
>CM031618.1:24327906-24340406 GCA_018398815.1 Conus ventricosus
CTCTGTTCTGACTGCTGATGCACACGATTCAATGCGCAGTATGTGTGTGCGTGCGTGCGCACGCGCGCGTGGGTATGTGTGTATTTGTATGTGTGTGTTTGTGGTTGTGTGTGTGTTGTTGGTGGTGGTGGTGGTGGTGGTTGTTGTGTGTGTGTGTGTGTGTGTGGTGTGTGTGTGTGTGTGTGTGTGTGTGTGTGTGTGTGTGTGTGTGTCTGTGTGTTTAATACGACGATGTGATCTTTGCGTTTTCTTGTTTTATCCTCACTGTCCTCTACCAAATGACCAGCGGCGTTGGTAAAGCTAGTTCTCGTGTGTGATGAACGTCCGATATTCCCTCTCCTTAATAAGTGTTGTTTATCTTGCCTTAAGAAGACTAGAGAAATCGAAACGCGTCGTGTTTTGTCTTGTAACATTCAAAATACCCCACCCCACCCCTCCCCAGGCGTCCTTTCCCCCTTCCTCTCTCGTTGTTTGATGAGTCTTTTGTAAGGGCCTCAGCACGCCCACAGACACCCTGTTCTCTTTACCTTTCCTCCTGCACACAGGTAGACAGATTCTCTGCTGTCATGCCCTAGCCTCTGTCTCGTGGCTCCTAGAACGAACCCTCTGTCCAGATACACACTCCTGGTCCCGATCTCTTCCCTCGCTGTCCTCCTGGTCTCTTCCCTTGCTGTCCTCCTGGTCCTGATCTCTTCCCTTGCTGTCCTCCTGGTCTCTTCCCTTGCTGTCCTCCTGGTCCTGATCTCTTCCCTTGCTGTCCTCCTGGTCCTGATCTCTTCCCTTGCTGTCCTCCTGATCTCTTCCCTCGTTGTCCTCCTGGTCCTGATCTCTTCCCTCGCTGTCCTCCTGGTCCTGATCTCTTCCCTCGCTGTCCTCCTGGTCCTGATCTCTTCCCTTGCTGTCCTCCTGGTCCTGATCTCTTCCCTTGCTGTCCTCCTGGTCCTGATCTCTTCCCTTGCTGTCCTCCTGGTCCTGATCTCTTCCCTTGCTGTCCTCCTGGTCCTGATCTCTTCCCTTGCTGTCCTCCTGGTCCTGATCTCTTCCCTTGCTGTCCTCCTGGTCCTGATCTCTTCCCTTGCTGTCCTCCTGGTCCTGATCTCTTCCCTTGCTGTCCTCCTGGTCCTGATAAATTCCTGCATTACAGACGTGATCAACTTCTTCATGTTAGTCCATCTCGTTTGACCTGTGAATTAACATCTCGGCTTCGTACTTTTGGCATAGGTGTCAATCTTCCAAGAAAACGGTACAAGAGAAAGAAGGCAGACAACAAACGGACATTAAAGGTGCTGCTTTTCAACTGCCGATCGTGTCGCAAAAAAGCAGCTGAAATCCATGAAATGGTGACTGATTTAAAGGCCGATATTTTCGTCTTGACTGAAACTTGGTTGTACGATCGTGGTGACGAGTACTACATCGCTGCTATGACCCCCTGTGATTATGATTTCCACTCGTTTCCCTCGTGTTGGATCACGAGGTGGTGGATTAGCCTTCATGATTCGAAAAACACTCTCATGCTGTGTTTCTTTCACTCCTGTGAAATTTTGTTCGTTTGAGTGTGTTGAAATGAAACTACGAGGCACTGCTGCTACTGTTTCTTTGGTTTGTGTTTACAGACCTCCGCCAAGTAAGTCCAACATGCTGTCTAACTCTGCCTTCCTACAGGAGTTTCCAGATCTGTTATCCTCTTATTCAGCTACACGTAATACTGTTTGTTATCTTGGTGACTTTAATTTTCATTATGATGACTATTCAGATCGCCAAGTGATTCATCTAAAGACTCTACTGACTGATCACAACCTGTCTCAATTTGTTCAGACACCAACTCACAAACATGGCCATATCCTTGATTGGGTGGTAGGAAACATTGAAGACAGCGTTCTCTCTGTGGATGAAGTTCGTGACTATGCTGGTCTTTCAGACCATTACGTGTTGTGTGTAGTTTGAAGATCTCCAGGCCCCCTCCTCGGAAAAGACTTGTTACGTCAAGGAACATGAAAGCATTGTGTGTGGATGTTTTTGACCAAGAGGTCAAGAGTTTTGCTCAGGGCATGGGTAAGCAGCAAAGCAATGCAGATGTCACACAGTTACTTGAAGTGCTTAACGATGGCCTTCAGGAGATCCTGGACCGACACGCGCCTGCAGTGACTAGGTGTGTTACTGACCGTCCCTCAGCTCCTTGGCTCTCCGAGGACGTGAGAGCTGCTCGACGTCAATGCCGGCGCAGCGAGAGACGCTGGAGAAAGAGCCGATTGAACATCCACACGCCAGATCTTTGCAGCGAACAGTGTGAGGCAGGGGACTGCCTCCAGGATGCCAGAGAGTCATACTACCGTGATAAAATTGACTCCTGTTCTTCATCAAAGCAGTTGTTTTCTCTTTCAAGTGAACTACTTGGCAAACAAAAGAAATTAAGTTTGCCCACGAACATTCCTCCTTCTCAAATCTCTCAACAATTTAGTGAATTCTTTGTTGATAAAATCAAAACCATCCGTGACAATCTTGATGCAAATCCTTCCCAACCAATTCTTTACGATAAATACTGTGGACCACCTTTTGTACTTTTAATCCTGTGGATGAAAAACTGATCAGCGATCTCATAAGTGAATCCTCCAGCAAAAGTTGTGTCCTTGACCCCATCCCTACTTCCCTCCTTAAACGGTGTGCCTCTCATTTGATTCCTGTGATTACAAACATTGTAAACAAATCTCTCTCGTCAGCATAATGCCTCCTCAGTTTAAGCAGGCAATGGTTACCCCTCTCTTGAAAAAGCCAGGACTGGACCTTAATAAGTTAAAGAACTATAGACCGGTGTCCAACCTCCCATTCCTCTAAAAAATCCTGGAAAGAGTTGTGCTGGAGCAGCTTCAGACTCATCTTACAGACCATGGTCTTCTTGAGGCCTGTCAGTCTGCTTATAGAAGAATCATAGCACTGAGACTGCGGTATTGAGCGTACTGGACTGTTTGCTGTGCAAATCCGACAGTAAACTTGTTTCTCTCGTAGCCTTACTTGATCTGAGTGCTGCCTTTGATACGCTAGATCACACTACTTTACTTGAAAGGCTTAGGGTCACTTTTGGTGTTGATGGGATAGTTCTTCAGTGGTTCGAATCATACATCAGAGATAGGTCGCAGGCGGTGGTTGTGGGTGGTGTAAGGTCTACTTTGTCACCTCTTTTGTATGGAGTACCACAGGGTCAGTATTGGGCCCAGTGTTGTTTACATTGTACTCACAGCCCTTGTCGGATGTTATCTCGGACCATGATTGTGATTTTCACAAGTATGCTGATGACACTGAACTTTCTAAGAGTGGCACACAATCTGGGGTGTCTCGGTGTATCAGCAGTGTGCAGGAGTGGATGACAAGTAATAAGCTTAAATTAAATTGTGAAAAGACTGAAGTCATGCCCGTTGGAACCTCCTCCTGCCTCAAACTCGTTGAGTCAGAGTCAATGGTTGTTGATGGTACTGAATTGCCTTTCAATAAGTCTGTCAAATACCTTGGTGTTACCATTGATCAGTGTCTGACCATGCAGAATCAAATATCTGTAGTCTGTCGCTCATCCTTTTTAGAGCTGAGACGCATTGCTTCCATCCGACGCTTTATATCCAGGGAAGTAGCTGTCAGGCTAGTCTGTGCCATGCTGATGTCAAGATTGGACTACTGCAACTCTGTTTATGCTGGGCTTCCACAGAACAGATTGCTCGGCTGCAGAGAGTCCAAAATAGCGCTGCACGACTTGTTTTGAAGAGGAGGAGGTGTGAGCACATCACTCCCATGCTGATCGAACTGCACTGGCTTCCCATACAGTATCGGTGGCAATTTAAACTGGCAGTTCTTGCTTTCCCGCCACTTCAATGAATCTCTTCCTCACTATCTCCTTCTTCTCTCTGCACCTACCAAAGCTCTCGTGCCCTTCGCTCTTCTTCACAAAAACTTTTGAAAATCCCTAAGCGTTCTCTGAAATCTGTTGGCGAAAGAGCCTCTAGTTTTAGAGCACCTTCTATTTGGAACTCCCTCCCTGAAGACCTTCGTAATCATCCTACTCTTTCTTCTTTTAAATCTCAGCTCAAAACTTACCTCTTCAAAAAGGCCTATTCTCTTCTGTAGATGACTAGATCTCTCCTAAATTTCTCCACAACTAGTTTGGTGAGGCAGTTTATGCATGTAGGTGCGTCTGCAATTGTGTATTTTCTTTTTGCTGTGTGCATGAATATAGTATGAATAAGTGCAAATGGTGGATGTAAGCGCATTGAGTTGTACAACAAGAAATGCGCTATATAAGTATTATACATTATTATTATCTCTTCCCTCGCTGTCCTCCTGATCTCTTCCCTTGCTGTCCTCCTGGTCCTGATCTCTTCCCTCGCTGTCCTCCTGGTCCTGATCTCTTCCCTCGCTGTCCTCCTGGTCCTAATCTCTTCCTTCACTGTCCTCCTGGTCCTGATCTCTTCCCTCGCTGTCCTCCTGGTTCTCTTCCTTCGCTGTCCTTTTGGTCCTGATCTCTTCCCTCGCTGTCCTCCTGTCCTGATCTCTTCCCTCGCTGTCCTCCTGGTCCTAATCTCTTCCTTCACTGTCCTCCTGGTCCTGATCTCTTCCCTCGCTGTCCTCCTGGTTCTCTTCCTTCGCTGTCCTCCTGGTCCTGATCTCTTCCCTCGCTGTCCTCCTGGTTCTCTTCCCTTGCTGTCCTGGTCCTGATCTCTTCCCTCGCTGTCCTCCTGGTCCTGATCTCTTCCCTTGCTGTCCTCCTGGTCCTGATCTCTTCCTTCACTGTCCTCCTGGTCCTGATCTCTTCCCTCGCTGTCCTGGTCCTGATCTCTTCCTTCACTGTCCTCCTGGTCCTGATCTCTTCCCTCGTTGTCCTCCTGGTTCTCTTCCCTCGCTGTCCTCCTGGTCCTGATCTCTTCTTTCGCTGTCCTCCTGGTCCTGATCTCTTCCTTCGCTGTCCTCCTGGTCCTGATCTCTTCCCTCGCTGTCCTCCTGGTCTCTTCCCTCGCTGTCCTCCTGATCTCTTCCCTTGCTGTCCTCCTGGTCCTGATCTCTTCCCTCGCTGTCCTCCTGATCTCTTCCCTCGCTGTCCTCCTGGTCCTGATCTCTTCCCTCGCTGTCCTCCTGGTCCTGATCTCTTCCCTCGCTGTCCTCCTGGTCCTGATCTCTTCACTCGCTGTCCTCCTGGTCCTGATCTCTTCCCTCGCTGTCCTCCTGCTCCCGATCTCTTCCCTCGCTGTCCTCCTGGTCCTGATCTCTTCCCTTGCTGTCCTCCTGGTCCTGATCTCTTCCCTCGCTGTCCTCCTGCTCCCGATCTCTTCCCTCGCTGTCCTCCTGCTCCCGATCTCTTCCCTCGCTGTCCTCCTGCTCCCGATCTCTTCCCTCGCTGTCCTCCTGGTCCTGATCTCTTCCCTCGCTGTCCTCCTGGTCCCGATCTCTTCCCTCGCTGTCCTCCTGCTCCCGATCTCTTCCTTCACTGTCCTGGTCCCGATCTCTTCCCTCGCTGTCCTGGTCCTGATCTCTTCCCTCGCTGTCCTCCTGGTCCTGATCTCTTCCCTTGCTGTCCTCCTGTCCTGATCTCTTCCCTCGCTGTCCTCCTGGTCCCGATCTCTTCCCTCGCTGTCCTCCTGGTCCTGATCTCTTCCCTCGCTGTCCTCCTGGTCCTGATCTCTTCCCTCGCTGTCCTCCTGGTCCTGATCTCTTCCCTCGCTGTCCTCCTGGTCCCGATCTCTTCCCTCGCTGTCCTTCTGGTCCTGATCTCTTCCCTCGCTGTCCTCCTGGTCCCGATCTCTTCCCTCGCTGTCCCCCTGGTCCCGATCTCTTCCTTCACTGTCCTGGTCCCGATCTCTTCCCTCGCTGTCCTGGTCCTGATCTCTTCCCTCGCTGTCCTGGTCCTGATCTCTTCCTTCACTGTCCTCCTGATCTCTTCCCTCGTTGTCCTCCTGGTCCTGATCTCTTCCCTCGCTGTCCTCCTGGTCCTGATCTCTTCCCTCGCTGTCCTCCTGGTCCTGATCTCTTCCCTCGCTGTCCTCCTGGTCCTAATCTCTTCCCTCGCTGTCCTCCTGATCTCTTCCCTTGCTGTCCTCCTGGTCCTGATCTCTTCCCTTGCTGTCCTCCTGGTCTCTTCCCTCGCTGTCCTCCTGATCTCTTCCCTCGCTGTCCTCCTGATCTCTTCCCTCGCTGTCCTCCTGGTCCTGATCTCTTCCTTTGCTGTCCTCCTGTCTATTCCCTCGCTGTCCTCCTGATCTCTTCCCTCGCTGTCCTCCTGGTCCTGATCTCTTCCCTTGCTGTCCTCCTGGTCTCTTCCGTCGCTGTCCTCCTGGTCCTGATCTCTTCCCTCGCTGTCCTCCTGGTCCCGATCTCTTCCCTCGCTGTCCTCCTGGTCCCGATCTCTTCCCTTGCTGTCCTCCTGGTCCTGATCTCTTCCCTCGCTGTCCTCCTGGTCCTGATCTCTTCCCTCGCTGTCCTCCTGGTCCTGATCTCTTCCCTCGTTGTTCTCCTGGTCCTGATCTCTTCCCTCGCTGTCCTCCTGGTCCTGATCTCTTCCCTTGCTGTCCTCCTGGTCCCGATCTCTTCCCTCGCTGTCCTCCTGGTCCTGATCTCTTCCCTTGCTGTCCTCCTGGTCCTGATCTCTTCCCTCGCTGTCCTCCTGGTCCTGATCTCTTCCCTCGCTGTCCTCCTGGTCCTGATCTCTTTCCTCGCTGTCCTCCTGGTCCTGATCTCTTCCCTCGCTGTTCTCCTGGTCCTGATCTCTTCCCTCGCTGTCCTCCTGGTCCTGATGTCTTACCTCGCTGTCCTCCTGGTCCTGATCTCTTCCGTCGCTGTCCTCCTGCTCCTGATCTTTTCCCTCGCTGTCCTCCTGGTCCTGATCTCTTCCCTTGCTGTCCTCCTGGTCCCGATCTCTTCCCTCGCTGTCCTCCTGGTCCTGATCTCTTCCCTTGCTGTCCTCCTGGTCCTGATCTCTTCCCTTGCTGTCCTCCTGGTCCTGATCTCTTCCCTCGCTGTCCTCCTGGTCCTGATCTCTTCCCTCGTTGTCCTCCTGGTTTCTCTTCCCTCGCTGTCCTCCTGGTCCTGATCTCTTCCCTCGTTGTCCTCCTGGTTCTCTTCCCTTGCTGTCCTCCTGGTCCTGATCTCTTCCCTCGCTGTCCTCCTGGTCCTGATCTCTTCCATCGCTGTCCTCCTGGTCCTGATCTCTTCCCTTGCTGTCCTCCTGGTCCTGATCTCTTCCCTCGCTGTCCTCCTGGTCCTGATCTCTTCCCTTGCTGTCCTCCTGGTCCCGATCTCTTCCCTCGCTGTCCTCCTGGTCCTGATCTCTTCCCTTGCTGTCCTCCTGGTCCTGATCTCTTCCCTCGCTGTCCTCCTGGTCCTGATCTCTTCCCTCGCTGTCCTCCTGGTCCTGATCTCTTCCCTTGCTGTCCTCCTGGTCCTGATCTCTTCCCTCGCTGTCCTCCTGGTCCTGATCTCTTCCCTCGCTGTCACCTCAGCGGGGCAGAATGATTTCACTCTTCACAAGTGAGTCACACTTCGTGGGCGGCATTAACCCTTTTGATGACCGATCACATCACGAGTTCTTCCAGAGCAGCCGACGAGTTTACTGGCTGCACACACGCACGCACGCAACACACACACGCACGCACGCACGCACGCGCGCACACACACACACACACACGCGCGCGCGCGCGCAAGCGCACGTGCGCATGCATGCGCGCTCACGCACGCACCCATCAGACACGTGTAAGGCCTAGCACCTCAGTTAAATCATGATAGGAGTTGTGAAGACATTACCGATCCTCCCAAGTTGTTCCAGGTCAGTCGGTGAATAAACTGGGTGTCGGCCTGTGCATTACGTAGGTCTACGTCACAACATCTCAATTAACCTACAATTGTGGTTGTGAGGACATTGATTCTTTATGCCCAACTCTTAATGTTAACAGATGTTCTTCAATTCCCAGTTGTGCACTTTTCCAGTACCCTTTGTCTCCCCACAGTCATCAAATTTCGTCGTTCCAATTTTCGTTTGATTCACCCAGGCCAACTGTCCATTGTTCTGCTATCCTTCATCTCACCCCACAATCCTTTAACTGACCATTGTTCCAATACCCTTGTCTTCCCACAATCCTTTAACTGACCATTGTTCCAATGCCCTTTGTGTCTCCACAATGATTTAACTGCCCTTTGTTCCAGCACCCTTTTCTCTTCCCACAATCCTTTAACTGTCTATTGTTCCAATGCCCTTTGTACTCCCATAATCCTTTAACTGTCCATTGTTCCAATGCCCTCTCTCTCCCCACAATTCTTCAACTGTCCATTGCTGTAATGCCCTTTACCTACCTCTCCACAATCCTTCAGCTGTTCATTGTTCCAATCCTCTTTACCTCCCCACAATCCTTCAGCTGTTCATTGTTCCAATCCCCTTTGTCTTCCCAAAGTCGCTCATGTGTCCATCCTTTTAGTGCCATTCATTCCTTTAGACAGGGCGAGACGATAGAGACATTAGAGCCCAGTGATCCACTCAAACCACTGTCAGTATGGCGGGCATCATTATGAGTGGACACCTCGTGACCGCCCCAACACTCCCCATTGTTAAGGTCGAGAGGGCCTGGCAGCTAACTGCTGATGGTAGGTGAACCTAGACGTGACCCCCCCCCCCCCCCCCCCCCCCACTCCCCCCATTGTTAAGGTCGAGAGGGCCTGACTGACAACTAACTGCTGATGGTCGGTGAACCTAGACGTGACCCCCCCCCCCCCCCTCCCATTGTTAAGGTCGAGAGGGCCTGGCAGCTAACTGCTGATGGTAGGTAAACCTAGACGTGACACCACCCCCCCCCCCCCCCCCATTGTTAAGGTCGAGAGGGCCTGGCAGTTAACTGCTGATGGTCGGTGAACCTAGACGTGACCCCCCCCCCCCCCTCCACTTCCCCCATTGTTAAGGTCGAGAGGGCCTGACTGACAACTAACTGCTGATGGTCGGTGAACCTAGACGTGACCCCCCCCCACTCCCATTGTTAAGGTCGAGAGGGCCTGGCAGCTAACTGCTGATGGTAGGTAAACCTAGACGTGACACCCCCCCCCCCCCCCCCATTGTTAAGGTCGAGAGGCCTGGCAGTTAACTGCTGATGGTCGGTGAACCTAGACGTGACCCCCCCCCCCCTCCCATTGTTAAGGTCGAGAGGGCCTGGCAGCTAACTGCTGATGGTCGGTGAACCTAGACGTGACACCCCCCCCCCCCTCCCCCATTGTTAAGGTCGAGAGGGCCTGGCAGCTAACTGCTGATGGTCGGTGAACCTAGACGTGACACCCCCCCCCCCCCCCCTCCCCCATTGTTAAGGTCGAGAGGGCCTGGCAGCTAACTGCTGATGGTCGGTGAACCTAGACGTGACACCTCCCCCCCTCCCCCATTGTTAAGGTCGAGAGGGCCTGGCAGCTAACTGCTGATGGTCGGTGAACCTAGACGTGACCCCTCCCCCCTCCCCAATTTGTTAAGGTCGAGAGGGCCTGACTGACAACTAACTGCTGATGGTCGGTGAACCTAGACGTGACCCCCCCCCCCCCCCTCCACTTCCCCCATTGTTAAGGTCGAGAGGGCCTGACTGACAACTAACTGCTGATGGTCGGTGAACCTAGACGTGACGCCCCCCCCCCCCCCCCCCCCACTCCCCCCATTGTTAAGGTCGAGAGGGCCTGGCAGCTAACTGCTGATGGTCGGTGAACCTAAACGTGACACCCCCCCCCCCTTCCCCCATTGTTAAGGTCGAGAGGGCCTGGCAGCTAACTGCTGATGATGGGTGACCCTAGACGTGACCCCCCCCCCCCCCCCCCCATTTTTAAAGGTCGAGAGGGCCTGGCAGCTAACTGCTGATGGTCGGTGAACCTAGACGTGATTGACGTGACCCTCCCCCCCCCCCCCCCCCCCCCCCCCCATTGTTAAGGTCGAGAGGGCCTGGCAGCTAACTGCTGATGGTCGGTGAACCTAGACGCGATCCTTCAGTCTTTATTGTGCCTCTCACGTTCCTTTGTCCAGCTTTAAGTTCCCGTGCCTTGGCTAGTAAGTCCCTATGATTGGCCGTTTAGGTGGTAGACAAAGGTGCATTACTGTTCTAGGAATCAAGCTTGTCATACATTTGCTAGCACCTTTACCCCTCCCTCCTACACCCCACTCCTCCCCCCGGATACGCAAATTGCTCCCCAGTTACACGCTCAACGGTCAAAACATTGGAAACAAAGGACGAGTAAAAGTGACTTATCTCTTCTCTTGTTCGTTCTTTGTTTCCATCGTTTTGAGTGTGTTGTTTTTTCCTGCCTTAAAGACCCAATAGGTCAGAACGTGTTCTTTTTGTAATGCATTTGTTCCTTTGTTTAGCAATTCAGTAATTCTATTTTTGATGTTATTTGTTCTGAATTTCCGCCCACAGAGACCCCACTCTAAAACCAGTTAAAATGCAGCCTATCATATTTGAGGTCTTCACTACAGAACTTACTCCAAGAGTCGATCACACTACACTAATGGGCACCATCCCTCAAGAACTATTATTTCAAAAAACCTAAGTGTTGATATTTACAAACTTGCTCTTCTCCTTCCCCCAGTATAATTTAATCATAACAATTTCGGAATTGTCATTATGCTGAACATTACTGTATTGGTGTGGTCTGGTTTGATTTTGTTTTCTTTTCTGACTGATCCGGGTTTGATCTTCTCTTTTCACTGGGCGTGGATAGTGGGTGTGGGGTCGGAACATAAATGGGTTGTGGACTTTTCCTGTTTCAGTGGTTCCGACATTTGAATATCTGCCTCTCCTGTCTCTCGACCTCTATCTCTGTCTCTCCGTCTTGCTGTCTCTGTCTCTCTGCCATGCTCTCTCTCTCTCTCTCTCTCTCCTCTCTCTCTCTCTCTCTCTCTTCTCTCTCTCTCTCATTCCCTCCCTCCCCCCCCCCCTCTCTCTCTCTCTCTCTCTCTCTCTCTCTCTCTCTCTCTTTGATATATTGGAGGGCATGGTGTGAAAAAGCTTTCAGCTTATCCATTTAGCCTAACTAAGATATTCGTGTTCGTATTCTCTGTCTCTGTGTCTGTCTCTGCCTCTGTCCCTGTCTCTGTCACACACACACAACACACACACACACACACACACACACACACACACACACACACACAGACAGAGTCTCCATAATATGTATCTGCCTGCCCGTCTGCCTTTCTTATTCACGTCAAGCTGAACTCCCCTTTCACTATTATCGAGCTTTATATCATTTAACTCTAATTTTGGCGAGAACTGAATAATGATAAAAAAAGCCTTTTGCGCTGATCTATTATCCCCATAAATGAATAATTGGTGTTGTCTTGTGTTGTCTCTCTCTTTCAGTCAGTGTTCCTTATTTCTCGTATATTTTCTGTAAGAGCCACAGTCAGCGGCTTTACGTTGACTGACACGTCGTCCGTTGTGTGGAAGCCATCACTGTCATGTGTTCTGGTTCACGTCGTCTGGAACCAGACACAGACAGACAAAGCAGTTTGCCAGGTGTTCCTCTTTCTCTCCTTTTCCGTTCGTCCTGCTTTGTCTTTCTCTGTGCACTGAAATCGTAGCGCGCGCGCTCTCTCTCTCTCTCTCCTCTCTCTCTCTCTCTCTCTCTCTCTCTCTCCCACACACACACGCACGCACGCTCGCACACACACACACACACACACACACACACACACACACACACACACACACACACACACACACACACACACACACATTATAATCCCGGTCTTATATTCTATTCAATGATTATAGGACAGGTTAGGTGATGTGAACTGCCGTCTAGGGTCTGAGCCATCATTTTCGTCGTCATCCTGGGGCCTGACTAGCATGGGACACGTTGTGACAGAGATCCAGTGAGCATCAGGTACTGCTTACCTTGAGCGGTAAACAGCAGAGTAGTAGTTCGCGTGTTCGTATGTGTGCGCGCGCGCGCGCGCACGTGTGTGTGTGCGTGTATGTGTGTGCGTGCGTGCGTGTGTGTGTGTGTGTGTGTATGTGTGTGTGTGTGTGTGCGGTGTGTGTGTGGTGTGTGTGTGTGTGTGTGTGTGTGTGTGTGTGTGTGTGTGAGTGGGTGGTGGGTGTGGTTGTGTTCAAACGACACTGCGGCCACAACCATGTCTCGGTGTTGCACTTCACCGCTGGAGTAGCACGCCATTTGCACTCTAACGCGAGTACTTGGAGTGCTTCATGCATGCGCAGATTGAAGTGACAATTATTTTCGTGCATGACAAGAGTATTCTTTAACCAGGCTGTTCGTGTTCTCATCATGCGAATTTATCTGAGCGACAACTGGTTTACTCCTGAGTAATTTTTCGCGTGCACAAAAGATGCTTGGTAACTGTGAGCGTTGATGTAGTGTACGTTTCATGTGAATGGTTTTTGTTTATAGTTTGGGGCATGCCTTACCAGTTGAATGTTTGTGGTCTTAACAGACCAACTTTACTTACTGAGTTGACATAGTCTGACACCGTAACCCAAACCGAACTTATCACC